>JASVER010000005.1:10112882-10162587 GCA_030449065.1 Oceanodroma leucorhoa
TGGGCTTTTGCCTTCCTAATTTCCTCTCTGCACAACCTGACAAGATCCCTGTACTCTTCCTGAGTCGCCCGCCCTTCCTTCCAACAGCGATAGACTCTCCTTTTTTCCCTGAGTCCCAGTATGCCAAGAAGGGTAGTGCTATCCGCTGGATGAATTTATGTGACATGAAATAAAAAGCACCTGAGAAAAACAGCAGTAAAGGAAAGGGCTAGACTACAATTGCACATTTAGGCACCTAATGTAGGAGCAGACAGGAGTTGACTGAAGATCTTTCGTGGACCTAAACTTAAAAATCTAGAGTTGGTCAGGGTTTGGGTCTTTTTTTAAGGATTTTTAAGAAATGCAGTTTTAAATAGGACTTTAAATAATAGCAGTCAGAGCTACCAGTGAACCTCAAGATACACTCATCTTCCTGTTACATTATGCAGTGCCGTGAAATATTTTGCTTTGAGACTCTACATAGTAGGTTCATGCCCAGGATATTTTGTTTTAGAAGCAGCAGCAAATTGAACAAGACTTCTGTTCTTTTATGGAAACCTCTAAAACTTTATCAGAGTAATATCTAKCTAATGCGTATTTACTTTGGTAACAAGATTGTATTAAACTGGCACTATCATAGAGTTTTGTAGTTTTATAATATAGAAATAATAGATGAAACTGAGTCTTGTTAAATAAGTAGTCCTGAAGTTGAACAATTCCATTTTTTTGACACTTCATCTCCAGTAGATGTTGATAAAATAGTTTAATTGCTGTTTGACAAAATTTGAAGTGCCGTCTGCATGTTTCCTGATACTCAGAATTAATATTTCTGTAGTCATGTGCCCCATTCAGTGTGTAAATATATGTTTTTTTCAGTTCTATGGGTGTTTTTCACCAAAACACGAAGTCATGACAAATAATCCAGTCAGATGTAATTCTGTTTAAATAATTCTTAACTTAGGTTTTGTTTGTTCATCCAGCCAAGGGTGAACTAAGACATAACACAAAATATCAAGGAGGCTTCTAATGACATTGAAGTGAATCAGCAAACCCTGCTGTCTTGCAAGTGGAAGTTAGAAAACAGGACAGGCAGATGTAGTGGTGGATGTCTCGCGTTCTGTAACCCTGGTTTTGGCTCTGGTATCTGCCTGGACTATTCTTTCTACAGTTCACTGGGCTGGTGTGTTCTCAAGGTCAGGACACTTATTCCCTTTGAACATCAGCCCCTTCTACCATGATGACAATATTTCAGAGACCGAATAGATTTACCTGAGTAACTTACCCACTTTTACAGAGGGAATTATATTACCACTTCTGATTTGATCTTTTCTATCTCTACTTTCTATGATTCATTTGGGAGGAAAAAAATCCTGCAGAACAGCCTGTTTTCCAACAAGGTATTGCCTAGATGTTACAGAACACTAAGGCTGTCATCACAACTTACTTCAGCAAGCAGTATGAAACCAATTAGAATAACAGTACTGCTGATGTCAGAGGACCATGCTACTGAATTGCATCACAGCAGAGTCAGCGTAAGAGTACTTTTTGCCCCTTCAACTGTATTTGCATTACAGACTGGAAATAAATGGAAGGACAAAAATGGTACTTTCACAGTAATATCACAGCTCAGATAAACAAAACTAATAATACAGTTTAGACACTAAAACAAATGAAGGGGGGAAAGCAGGAAAAGGCAGACAGGGATGCTTGTGAAATATAATTATGTTTTGTATTGGTAGAAAATCTCATAGATCAGTCAGGATCGGTGCTAGAAAATGGGAAGATACAGCCTATTCCCTTCCAAGTTCTAAGATGTATTTTGAGAAAACAAGTAGGAGAAAACAGGAGAGTGAAGGTGCAATCACATAACTGACAGCAGACTTCTATTCTGTATATAATATTGCAAACATGAAATCCCTTTCCTGAATCTCTTTGAAAGTCACAGTTTTATGTAACAGGATTTTGTGGCTGAATTTGTCCATAAATTTATTCATGGGAAGAAAAAGAAGCTAAAAAACTGTCAAGAGTACAGAATAATCCATTTTCTTTCTGTTATAACTAATAACAGTATAGGTGCTCATTCAGCCAATCCCAGATTTAACTACAGATTCCACAGTAGATAGCAAAGCTAATGAAATGAGTTCTGAAAACAGTCTTCCCAGTTCTTTCTCCTAAAATCAGCAATGGTAGGACATCTGTCAGGAAACTGGAAAGTAGCACTATAGAAAATACCACTTATATATAGTTAAACACGTGTATTTACTCTGTCTTCCTCTATTCACATGTGTATTTACTCTTTCTCTATCCATTCTCTATTTCTCTATTCCTTTTCTTCCTTCTCTTATTTATTCCATCACCTCTATTCCTTTTCTTCCTTCTCTTATTTATTCCATCACCATGTCTTTTCTCTCCTTACCGCCTTACAACCCAAAATCTCTTATGTTTCTGACAGAAGCCTTTTTCCTCCCTTATTTCCCCTCCTTTCCTCTCTTTGTTTGTCCCAAGTTCCTTAAAGGTGAGAAGACACAGAAGATTATAATTTTACACTCCCACCTTAGCAGTTTGAAGATTTTTAGGGGGTATTCCATTGTGTCATTATCAAAGACGCAGCTGCCTCCAGTTCTTCCTGCCTCCCTTTCTCTATTGCTCTACAGCAAAAATCCAGAAGTTGAATGGTCCCAGACCACAGGGGGGCAAGTGAAATGGTATCAAGTATCATGGGGAATTCACTAGAATAAGTGCTATTTTAATTGCAATATTAGTAGGTTTTGTTGATGAAAGTAACTGATGGTATCAAGAGCTCTTGCTCTTCTATAGCATCAGAAATGCATTTAGCACTGGAAACTGAAAGAAGGACAAAGTGGAACTTGTATATGTATGGCAGCAAGGCCAAGGATCTTAATACCTGTCTTCTCTAATGTTTGTCTATTCCTCTTTATGAAAAGGAAATGGGAAAACAACAACTCTGGATTAAGAGAGACTGAAGACCCCATGACGTGTAGTTCCTTTCCTCTGTAAAAAGTTTTATACACCCTGAGAAATTTACCTCAGCTATTGAACCAGAATAGACTGTTCTAGTACAACACTGGAACACTACACTATCCTCCCATGTCTGTAAATCCACAGCCTGTCAGGAGAATCCCTTTCTTAGCATGCGCCTTTTTGTAATTTGGTGATCACCCACACCAACCGCAGCGTTCTGCACCTGTGACACTGGGGTGAAACTATGGTAAGAAATACAAATTAAACCTAAACTGGTTACACTGAGTGTCAAGCAAATTCAAAATATGACAAAGCAGCAATATAGGTTTCAGATAACTTTCTTAGAGCATGTCTGTTTGAGAAATCTATTCAGGATTGCTGCAGCAAGCAATTAAAATGATAGTCCTGACAATTAAGTGTGTCAAGAGCTTAGAAGCATTAGTGTATTTTCCCTCTTTGTATTATTTAAAATAACATGGATTTAGATATACAGTACAGGATAGATTTATAAGAAATTAAGAAAGTAGGTAGTATATTCATTATTGCCTCGATTCATAAAGGTAATTAATTATCACATTTTAGCACCTGTATAGAATAGTATAATTGACTCACAAACAATGTTTGCTTATATTAGATGTGTATTTTAAAATAGCTTGCTGATAAAAAAACCTCAGGCTACTGCTGAAATTTTATATTAGTGGAGAAGGAATGAAGACATTGTACTATCTTAAGTAAAATCTGTATTTTAATTTGTATAAAAAAAACTTGGGGGAATATATAATTTCTCTGCACCTAAACTTTTTTCCTTTTTTTTTTTCCTAAATATCTAATTTCTAGTGCTCTAACAGAACTAAAATGGATTTGGAGAAAACAGTTTCTCAGTTTTCTAATTCTATCCCCATTGCTAGTAGCAATAGTCTTTAGAGCTCTTAAGATAAACTTCAACATTTATGACATTTGAATGACCATAAAAATATTTTCATTTATTTTAAGGCTTCTCAGGATTCTTCTCTTTGTACAATTTAATTTCTTTATTGCAAAAGCAACTGGCAGTACAGATAAAATAACAGAGACAAATTGACCATAAAGAATTTATAGAACTTTAAAAAATATTCTTAAGTCATGATTCCTTTAATTCTTCAGACAAATAAAGTCATGAGGGTTTTTTTCAGCATTTCTTCTGGGCAGCCTAAAATATACACTGTGACTTCATTGCAGGCAAATAATGAAGCTGTCCTAAATTCATATCAATACCTGTACAGTATACAATGATATGAGAAGTACTGATGCACATGTACATCAGTTAGTTATTCCGCAACAGGATTCATGATGGTGTTTAAAAACATTAAAATTGTTTAAATAATTTTAAATATAATATTTAGAACAAGAATTATAATCCTGCCTAATCTTTTCATAATACAAAATGTTTGAAATGTCCTCCATTTAGGCATTGTGACCTATGGATCAACCGATCGTTACTGCTTATGACAGAATATGGAAACAGGACTCTTGGCTTGGATATAGTGTTATACCTGTAGTTAATGAATATATCTCCACTTAAATCTTAACTGAATAATCTATTTTTTGCCATCAATCTGAATGATAAAACCTCCACAGATGTTGGCTCTAGTTTGACCAGGCTCTAGAATTTACAATAAGGAGGCGAATTCATTTATTACTTGTTGCTTTTTTTTTTCCTGTATGATGGGATTTTTCACACAGCGCAGAATAAAATTTCCAAGCAATAATTATTTGAGAGAAACTAGTGAGAGAAATAGTGAGGTATGATTGCCCTTTGACATCACAGAAGACTTCAGGTATTTCTAGAATGTACCCTGATGAGCTTATATAAGTGAAGTCAACCTCTTAAAGGACTTTCCTTCTCTTTAGTAAATACTGACATACAACTCCAAAATCTTTCAATATCTTCTTGGTTAGTTAATTAGCAAATACATAACTTTTCTATTTAATGCTTATTAGAAATGAAATGGGGTTTAGATTTGTGCCTTTTATCTTAACAGTATTAAATTATTTACTAAGAGCTCACTTACATGGAGACATGTAATTTAGCATGCTGATGAATTTACCAAACCATTGCGTCCTTCTAAGTATGCTTTTGACTAGAAGCAATTGGCTAAAATAATGATTTAGCTAACTCCACTGACTTCAGACAAGTTGAAGTAGTATAGGTGAGCAAGTAAGTGGCTCTGTGTATTGAATATATCTCATAATTTTATTATTGAATTATTATTCCTCTCCATCTTGTTTTAGTTCTCTGCCTGTTCTCTGCCTGTTCTCTGGGTTTTTCTTTCATGAAGAGTGGTGTGGAATTTATCAGAAAGCATTTATTTTTCTATTGTTTAAGTCTAAACTGTCTGTTTATCAACGAACGCAGTCGAAGGACAATGAGGCTACGGCACTACCTAATAGGAAAGAAATATATAAATGCTGTTGATTTTCAGTACCTACATATGTCTTCAGAACTTATCACTCAGGGTTCTTACTTAACCTGTAGCAATAGAAAAATCTGTCCAGTATAATGAAATAAATTGCTGAAACCAATACTTGTGTCAAAAGTATTGGATTTTATACTACAGTAATTTCAGTATGGTAGCATTTAAAAATTGTGTTATGATATCTCATCTGAAGTATTTGTACCCATTGATTTTTGTTATGACTCAGAAATATCCTAACTGCTCACCTTGAGAATCCACACACAATTTGTAAAATCAAGTTCAATACCTCCAGTGTAAAAAATGTGAACCCTTTCTCTGTGTGAAAATAAAATAGATTTGGAAAACTATATCACCAATATAATCTTAGTCTTATAATGTTATGTATATAATATCTTGGCTGCTGGAGCTCCTTTACTTTTTTAATGCCTATTTTTTCTCTTATACTTCTTTCTATCTTTGTTTAAATGTTAGAGAGAATCTTACAAAAAAGCTTTTAAGCAAGCTGAAAAGCTAAATATAGACAGCTAAAGATAGCTTTATATCCTTTTAAATATTCAGTAAAAACTTTGTCTGTTCTTCCTCTGAACCTTACTCCTGAGTTCTCCATCTTTTTTTAGGTACAGGTTTTTAGTGTGCCAACATACTTCATTATTTAACAAAATTTAACAAACCAGAAGTCAACACTTCTACTTAGGAAGCTAAAAATAAAGAAGGCACCCAAAGAAAGGTGGGATAATTATCTCAATGAATATTAAAAAAAAATATTCCTATGCTGAAAGGATGCCAGAAGGGAGAGGTTCTGTACAATCAGTGTATGTCAAAGATACAGTGTATTTATACTATGTTGCAAAACCTGACATGAAATTTATTATGAAAAGGATAGAATGGTGAGCAAGTGGTAAGACAGCCTTAGCTTCAGAGCACTGAATGGTCCCATTGCTTTTCTTTACTCTTTCGTCTATTAGGAAATAATCACCACATTTTTTAAACATTATCCTTGTAAAATGTTCTACATTTGACTGAATGCTAAAAAGGGGGGGGGGGGGGGAAGGTGTCTTCCACATCTCAGCTAAAGTCTCCTAGATTTTCTTACTTTAGTTTCAGAAACATCTGTATTTAGCTTTGTAGGTGAAAAGATTCCTTCAACAGTTTTGAAAGTGAAAGACGGCTTGAGCTCAGCCACTTCAGCTGTTTCCATGTATGAGCACAAAAATGTCTGCTTTAGCAGATTAATGTATTTTGTAAAGTAACAGCAGAAGGGCTTCCTCAAAAGATCTGAAAATTCTTCACTCTTTCAAAAAATATGTAAACCCAGACTAACAGCCTTCATTTGTGTGAAGTAAAACTGGTCAGTCCACGATGCAGAAGTAACCATTTTGGTAACACGTAAAAAAAATCCTTCAAACTCTTTTATTGAAATTGTGCATGTCAGTTGCAACCACTGATGGGTAATAGTAGTATTTGCTGTCATTATATTCATTTCCTGATAGACTTGAATTCATGCTTTAGGAAAGTCCAAGAGTTTTTTTTTATAAATTCCAGTATCTGGAATAGGACAGGGTCAGTTCTTTATGATATTTTTAGGTATATTTTATTAACAAGATCAAGCTTCCTGTAAATTTGGTGTGGCAGGATGTTAAGCTGGTCAGAACTTTAAAATAGATCAATTAACCTTCTCCTCATAGTGAGCTCAATGAAGAAAACCATTTAAGACAGAGAAGAATAAAAATAAACCAGTTTCTCGCTGCCTTTTTTGTACTTTCAAGGCAGATCCTTTCTTCCAGGATTGATTTCAGCCAGTTCAAGGCCTTTGATAGTCTCCTGTGGTCCTCTTCTCCACATTTCTTAGGCCTGATCTGTTTCCTGTTCTTCTCAGCCATCTCAGTCCCTGCTGTAGCTGCAAGCTCTCTTCTTCTTGATGCCTTCCTGTGCCTGGACTTCCTTTTGGCTAGTGCTTGTTTTTATTGACCCTGCTCAGCTGCTTCTGAGGGAGAGAGTCATCTCCCCTTTCTTCTGGGGGATCAGCYTCACCCAGATATGCCTTTACTAACAGAATGTAGCACGCAGAGTGAGAAAAAAGGAAACACATACCTTTAGTCAAACTTAAGGGAGAGAAGAACAGTAGTTAAACTTTTCATCTTCAAGACAGTTCCTGACAAAGTCTCTTTTAAGTCTGCATGGAATCAAAATCCTATGCCAAACTACCAAGTCAAACAAATGAACAAACGCATCCAACCTTTTTCTTCCAGGATAAGAAGAAACTTAGTTATATGAGATTTTCTGTAGATGTATAAAAGTCAGTAGATGTACAAAGCAGGAGCAGGTTCAGCAGTGCTGACAAAGTATCTACCTCAGTTTGGTCACCAAACCTTTCCTCTGATGATTAATTGTCTGAACATCAGGCCAACTTGGAGACAATATCACTGACAAGCAAGCATTGCTCAGAATAAGAACTTGTTCCACGCCGCTGAACGAGTCCCTAAAGGGGGAAGAATAGGGGGTAAAATAGATGGTAAAAGTGACAACATGGCAAAACTTCTTCAGATGACTGGATACTGAGATAAATTAAAAAAAACCCCAAACACTGGAAGAAAATGAGTCCTAGTGTAGGGAGAAAAGATTTTGCCACAGAAGAATATGTTCTTCTGGAGTAAATAAATTTAAATTGAAGGTGTCGAAGGGGAAAATAATATGGCATTGTTCCTTAGTTACTGTTCCCTTTTAGTAAATCCTGTCCTATAAGCCACGGTACTCTTTTGCTCCAAGACCTATTTGGAAAAGAAATAAGAAAGCTGTTGGGATGCTAGTTGTTCAGCGTCTTTCGGGAGGCATAACTGAGGTTCAGCTCTTATTAATCAAGCATCTAATGTGAAGACAGGAATCAGATGTCAGCTTGTTACTGTTTCCCTCTACCAAAGAGAGAATTTCCTTGTGTTCCATGGAAAAAGGACACACCAGAGTCCAATATTTTGTGCTAATTTGCAATGGTTGGCTTGGTTTCTTTAATCTGTTCTAGTGCATAAATTTTCATGGAACTAACGCTGTAGCTGTGTGTTCCACACCAAGGTCTTAGTTTTCTTTGTATTAGGCAAAAATAAGAAAAAAAAGAAAAAAAAAGATAAATGTGAGCACCTTAATATAAATGTGACAAATTGCTCTAAATATATTTTTCTTTGGTACAAGTCAGAGAATCTACCCCTTACTACATGTCTAGAAGGAAATGTAGCTGATCAGTTATTTACAATCTCAAGTGGGATCAGCATTAAATGGCAGACACAGGATTGGATTTTGCCCCTTCCTCATTGTGCAACTCGATAATTCCTTTTTGTCCTATAAAACTATACTCTTGCCTAGCATTTGTATCCCTCCTTTTATTCAACATTTTCCCATATTCCTCTTTTCCAATATCTATGTATTATGTATTTATAATTACTCTGTGGACAAGATCTGTATTCTCAGTGTTACATATGCTATTGTATCTAAAAGTATACAGTTAAGAAAAAACACTTTTTTGATTTATTACTATATTTCCATTGCTGTCTTCATATAGATAATTTACATTTAACATACAGAAATTAACATTTTTTGTGACAATGAACTTCTCCTCCCTGTTCTACCTATATCTGAATGAGCAAAACCAAGCTAAAATGCACAGGATGCTAATCACCCAAGAATGATAAAATTCTGTTGTCCTTAAAGGACATAGAAATTATATTTCTGCCGTTTATGGTAACAATGAGGATTGTAATACTAATTAATTGCATGAACATTTGTTCAACACCCGGTTTGCTGTTGAGAAATGTTAGAATTCAAGCATTAGAGGCTGCCTTTTCACAGTGAACCTGGCTGCTCTTGCTCTTCTCCTGTGGAGAGACTTTCTAAAATGCAGTTCCCTGGGGCAGGAGGGGAGTGGAGCAGGTCTTTCTCCACCTTCCTATCACAAATGCATTCAGGAGCTAAAGCTCAGCATGGTAGTTTAATGTGTTTAACATGCTGACATTGTTTTCTGTGAATATGTACATACAGTTTGTAAGATTTTGATCTATATGTATTGCTTGTATGAATGGGCTTTCTAATCAGTTTACAAACAATAATTGATACAGCTGAACAGCTATATTCATATATAGACATGTAATGAAGCCTGTTGAACAAATATGGGCCATATAAGGCTGGAAATAATCTTAGCTATATTGTGGAAAAGAAACATGGACTGCCATGCACTTGTGGTTCTATAAATAGGGAAGATTATTTGAAATCACTGCTCTATCTAGTTCATAATGAAAATTTAAATTTTAATGTAAATTTGATTATAGTTAGTACAAGATGTAAGATTTTAAAATCATGATATCCATGAGTTCAAATTACAAATCAACCTCACAGCAACTTCAGTTCGTTGTACAAATATAGAGTATTTGGACTATGGTTTATAGTATTAAATGAGTGCATTAGTATTTTTTAATGTGATAAGCCTATCATTCATACATAAAATGATTCACTGAGAACATCAGTTCTATATAGTGATCTTTTAGTGTTCCCTGCAGCACCTTGCTCATTGAGACTACTAATCTTCATAAAAATGAAGAGAGGGAATCCCAATCCCCAAAAAAGCCAGTGACAGAGTCTAGTGAAATTCCTAAACCACCATGAATACATTCTGTATTTTATATTTCTAACACTCATTATTATTGCACACAATCAAACCCTTCAAGGAAGACACCTGCAAATTTCCATTAGCAGTAGTTGCTGCATTTTATTATTTTAGTCACTTCATCTCAAGAAAAAATAACTAGACTGTAGTGATTTCAAAGCAAAGCTTTTCTAGAAGAAAATTCTGAGAAACAATAGAATTAAAATATTAGCTGTTGGGTACTTAAAATGTTGCTATAGTCAACTGCTTCAGAAATTTTTAAATCAAATTCAGAAAAAGTAGCGTGATTACAAAAAACTTTAACGGGACTTGAATAGCTCTATTTTTCAAATTTCAATACAGTATCTTTTTAAGTTTCAACATATTAATTCATTATAATGCAGTCTCCAAAATTAACAAATCAGGCATAACCTGGTTCCTTGTAAAGCTAACTATTCTGCAAATGGAATTAATTTATTTGCACTCAAGTGTGTTTAAGAGCGAATAACAGTACCCTAACAGATTCACTCATATAAAATTCTGAACAAACCTTTGAAGCAAATTCAAGTGTAAAACCCCAGATATCTCAACTGTTTGGTTTCCTGGCAAAGGTTAAAGAAAATAAAATAGTGCTTTTTACAGAAAACAGAAATATTTCCCTTTCTAAGCTGAACTTTGTATGCAGAAATAAATTGAAATTATAACTCACACAGAATACTAGAGAAATGGATGATGGAGACCTGTCCCTCACTCTGGAAGATATGTTTCAGCAAAATTGCTGATACAGTGCTTATTTTAAGTGTCTTTTAGACACTATATACTGTTTGCTGATGAATGGTGCTTTGCCTTGCTATACTGTAAGGTCAGTGCTTGCTGTAGAACTTCACCTAGTTTTTAAAGTTAGTTTTCTGAGCAAAGGGATTATTTTTTAAAAATCTCATGATTACTAGGCTGGATTGAGAGGTTAATGTAAAAAAACTAACATTTAGTTCATCCAACTTTGTGTCTTGTAGATTTTGCTAAAAGGTCAGAAAAGCAAAACTTCTATTTTCAAAAGAATGGTGGCATTCATAAGGACAGAGCTGTAACAAATTGTGGGCTTCCAGTAATCTTGAGAGCTGCAATATGGTCACGTCCAGCATGACCTGAGCCAGCAGAAGATATTGAAGATATATCACTTTTACAGACAGCGAACTAATGGATTGCTTCCAAAATGGCTTTTTCTCATTCTTCTGCTTCCTCCTCTGTTCTTTGATTTCTTCTCCCCTTCTTCCTGCAGTTTGAGGCACAAGTAGTGGAAAACATGTGAGCTCTAGAAGATGAGCTCTGCTTCCAGAGCACAGATGCTCCGAAAACAAAAGGAATGAGGCACTTGGAGATACCTTAATCACACTAGGACCAACTCTTTTGCTTCCTTTCTTTCTCTTACTGATAAATTGCTGATGGATGGTATATGAGGAAAGACAGCCTCTGAAGAAAAATGTTTCATATTCCCTAGTCTAGTAGATATGTGAAAGGATATCACAGTGTCCATCACTGAGTGATGGACAGCTTTTTGTCCTGAAGTTTTTGTGTCATGCAGTTAAGAAAAAAAATAGGTGCTTTTGCCAATGGCATGTGTCAAGCTAAAGTGAATTTGATTGTATTTCTTATATAGCTGCTGGAAATCTTCAGAAACTATAATATAAATACCCTGTACTGGTGATCATAGAATCATAGAATCATTAAGGTTGGAAAAGACCTCTAAGATCATCGTGTCCAACCATCAACCCAGTACCCATGCCCACTAAACCATATCCCGAAGCGCCACATCCACACGTTTTTTGAACACCTCCAGTGATGGTGACTCCACCACTTCCCTGGGCAGCCTGTTCCAATGCCTGACTAGCCTTTGACATTGTAAACACATGGCAATGTCTAATGGAGGTTGTACTAGAATTACTATAAAAATTATTATAATTGTTAAATATTTGAAAGAGTAAAAAATTCCTTATGTTCTCTAGCAAAAATTTACTATTAAACCTACTTCCAATCTTTCAGGTAATTTTTCATTCTAACTGGCAAATACTTTGTATGTCGCTTAATGTTGGTGTGGTTAACAAATCTGTCAAGCCTGACATCTTCTCTTGTAAAGTTAACTGTTCTGTGAATATAATTGACTTATTTGCTCTCAGTTGTGTTTAAGAATGAATACAAGTAACATAGTAGATTTACTAGCCTGAGTGAGTCTTCCAGTTATAGCCCTGTATTCTTATGGCACAGACCAGCCATAAAAGAGAACAGAAAGTGAAAGAGCCAGTGTTTGTGCTAATATGCATTCATGTTACCATCTCTAAAAAGGGCTCCATGTTAGAAAGGAATTGTAACTGTGTTGATCATTCATTGCAGGAAAAGTACTGCTATTGGACATGTGTTCACGTTCTGATCCGTTCAAGACAAACAGAGGTTATTCTGTTACATGTAATTTCTGTGTCTTGTCTTACGATTGTATTGGAGGAAAACTTTCAGGTCCAATTGGGTTTGCTTGAGTTAATCAACATAATCACAGCAACTTTGAGGAAACCATAGAGATTTACAGGCACTGAGAATAAAGCTATTTTGCGGTTTCTCAAATTTAAAGTCACATACATTTGACAATGTGTCCTTATCAAGGCCTAAAATCAATCATTAGTATTCTCCCATAGACCGTCCAAAAAACAGACAGATGTGTTATAATTTTATTATATTGAAATCTATCTTATTATTTCAGCATAATGCCTGGGTGAAAATAGAAATTCTTTACTAAAAATGATGTTCACATCCTTGACAAATTTAAGTTTTATTTAACAATCAAAATCAGTTTAAATATCAAACACTTAGCAGGAGCATTTTTAGATCTGTGCATGTTACATTTTCAGAAAGTCAAGAGAATATAAATAATCCAATGGTTCTATGGCCTGTTTCTCAGCTGTATTGTTCTTTGTACGTGCAGACACTGGGTAAGAATGTTCTTTAAATCACTTCATCCATCATGATATGAGATATCCACATTTCGTGGTCCTTGGCCATTTAGGAACAATATGCACAAACAAAAAAGAACTCAAAAATGAAGCATGTATAATTCTCAATTCATAATGACTGCATACTGTAATAAGTATAACCTCAAAGGTTAGTGTTTCACCAGAGGAACAGCTTTCTGTTCTATAACCTGAACAGATGCTCACTTTATGAGCTTTTAGAGGTCTATTTCTGGTACTCAGAAATCCCATGCTATTGGGAGCTGCAGCAGCTCAACATATATGAAATTTCTGGCCAGTTGTTTGAGCTACAGGTCTGTGAAGTAATAGTTTTTATTTATTTGCTATTCATATAAAAATAGCATATTATTTCAGAGGATATTATAATTATGTCAACAGTTGGAATCCTGTTCCTTAGCAACATTTTATTTTGGCTCACATCTTACTCTGTATATTTAAATTAAAATAATTTTTAAAAAGAGAGAGCTTATATTATAATTTAGGAAAAATCTTTTTCTTAGCGATTATTGCTAATCCATAATACTTTTCTTGGTAGATGACTGCGAACTGGAACAAAGAGTTATACACCAAAAATAATAAACAGTCCTTGTAGTCAGCTAAATCAGAGTGACTCAGTGTAAGAAGATCTGCATGGAGGGAAGAGATACACAGTAGAGGTAAGTTGTTCAGGGTCATCAAAGCGTGTCTATTTGCCACAATATGCCTAAACATTTGATATAGACAGGGATCAAGGTTGGAGGAATTTTACTTAAGCTTCTAAACCCTTTCCATCTCCATTAAGCTAGAAAGTGTACAGATAAAGGCTTTGGTTCAGGTCCAGATCATATCTATATGCAAAATATGTCTCTGGAATTAATCACAGCCAAGGGAGACTAACAGATTCTTCAGGATCCTCAGTTGGTTTTAAGTTTTTCTGAGACAACATGATCAAATCAGTCTGAATTTGCATATTTGACAGCAGAATTCTGCCCGCTGATTTTTTGAGAGCTAGTAGCATACTACTTGTGAAAAACTCTGCAAAGAGCCAGCCAGAGCCATCATTAGAAACATGTTTTATTTAATTCAAGGATGCCATTAATTCAGTGAATAATTTTGCCATAAAGAATATTTCTGTTGCTTCATGAAGTTTAAATGTACATTTGTAATATGTTTTTAAAAAATCCTAGATAGCTTTCAAGCATGGATTAAAGTATATGGGAAGACCTTATTCTAGGCACTTTTTTTCTCATGCAATAAATTACACACAATAATTACATACCTGCCAAGCTCCACTCACTTCAAGTGAGACTAATAACCAGCATGCTCTCAAAATTCAATGCTCAAAGAAAAGTCAAGTATAAAGCAGTGATGACATCTCTAAAAAAAAATAACTTTGTTGGAAAAACAGATGAATGTCCAAGTTGAAGTCATGAATCTTTTCTGAGCCAATATTCTGTAAATTTAGCATTTTAAATGTGCATCCATGAATGAGTCCACAAAAATATTTTAATAAAGTAGTAACTTAATGACTTCAACACAGTGCAGCTCTCTGCGCTCTCTCTTCGTAATGCTTGCGTCTTCAGTTTAAATGCATTCCATCTTCAAAAGATCACAGTCAGGAGAGGTGACTTGTGAATATGCAGAAGTAAATAACTGGATGTTTTTGATTTTTGATAAAACAAATGATATACTGGATACCAGTTGATCAAGTAGTCACTAGTCTTCCCTCTCAAAAAAAGAAAAATTGAACTTATCTACAAAGTACTTTTTTTTTTTTTTTAATAAATTACTATGGCAAATTCTTTAATAGTATTCCAAAACTGACCAAATAGGTGTACAAGCAGCAACCCAGTGTATGGTAGCACTGAATCTTTACCATTACTTTTTAAACTAGGGTATAATGAAAGTGTGCATAATATTTGACAGTGCTCAGTGTGCTATTCTAAGGAGCAAGCAAACATGCTTCCTGCACTGTGAGCTGCAGTGGGAAAATGGCTACACATCTTCTATAAAAGAAGTACTCTCCACCTGTTTGCTAGCCAGGACACAGACATCACTATGATTCTTACTACTCTGTGGGGAACTGGCTGAAACAGAGTCTGCAGGCAATTTAGCTGCATTTGAAATGGCCCTAACATACTATATAGACCTCAGAAAGGACCATCCAGCTGTGCTAGGAATATGCATAATGTAGGCTTTAATTTTTACATACAGAACTAATTGTGTAGGCTCGCTACACAACCAACATGTAACATTTGTAGAGTATGTTTAGTAATGATTTGACACTAGAGGCAACAGTGATAAGAAGCTGCAGAAGATTAAATCATAACCCTTTTTTATAACTTTAGTTCAGCTTTCAAAATCTGAATTAAATGTTTTGACTCACGTTGTCCATCAATTTTAACTGGAATTGGCCATCTAGAGCTTGAAGTGGCTTTACAAATCTTACCCACCAATTACTATATTACTCTACCAGTAGCTTGTTTCCAAGCTGTTATATCAGACACTATCCTGAAATTGCTGGGTTAGAACCAAAATGACTGTACAAGAAAGAGTAAAGGAAAAAATATTTTCCCTTCTATATGAAGAAAGCAAAGTAGAAAAAATTCTGGAAATTTTTCATATTTTATACCTATTGTTAGTCTTTTGCTGTACAGACTATGATGAAAACCAAGATGAGGTAAAATTTATTGGCAAATACATTTGCTAGCAGAAGGATCAAACTTGGGTTATAAACAAGACATCCTTTTTTTAGACAAGATCTTTAGATACCATAAAGCCTCGAGAAAAACGCTTTAAAGACACTCCTGTCCGGATGTTCCCCTTTTCCAATGTCTGAAACTTTTCAATCAAATTTGAAAGAGGGTCTCTAAGACACTGCTGCAAAGTTTTTAGAAGTTGTATGAAAACTTGTAGCTGGTTAAAGGAATAGGGTGGGCAAGCCAAGGGCCCAAGGTGATGGGACACAGCAATCAACAAAGCAACAGTGCTGAAGTGGAATCCCTGTAAGCATAGGCATGTAAAGCAGGACGTGCCTGCAGAACAGCCTTGTGGGGAAAACTCTCAAGCCTGTATTGGGGAATTAGCACACTTGGGTGCCTCTCTGAAATGCCTCTATGCTGATGCACGCAGCATGGAGAACAAACGGCAGGAGCTGGAGGTCTGTGTGCAGTTATAGGGCTATGACCTCATTGGGATAATGGAGACATGGTGGGATGGCTTACACGTCTGGAGTGCTGCAGTGGAGGTATACAGGCTCTTTAAGAAGGGCAGGCTGGGAAGGCAAGGAGGGGGAGTTGCCCTTTACGTGACAGAGAGCAGCTGGAGTGCATGGAGCCCTGCCTTGGCACGGGTGAGGAGTCAGCTGAGAGCTTATGGGTGAAGATTAGTGGGCAGATCAACATGGTCTGCTGTTGTAGTCAGTATCTGCTACAGACCTCCTAATCAGGAAGAAGAAGTAGATGAGTTTTTCTTCAAACTAGATGAGGCCTTCAAACAACCGGAAGAAGCTTCACATTCACAGGCCCTGGTCCTCATGGAAGCCTTCAACCACCCTGACATCTGCCAGAAGGACAATACAGCAGGGCTCAAGCAATCTAGGATCCTTGAGTGCATTGAAGACAGGCAATTGAGGACCCAACAAAGAAAGATGCTATACTGGACCTGATACAAGGAAGAACTTGTCGGGAAGTTGAAAGTCAGAGGCAGCCTTGGCTGCAGTGACCATGAGATGGTGGAGTTCAGAATCCTAAGAGAAGGAATTGGGCAAAAAGCAGGATCACAGTCCTAGATTTCAACCTTTTCAGAGGATATGCCCGTGGAGAGAAGAGTGGTCCAGGACAGGTGGTTGATATTCAAGGATCATCTCCTCCAAGCTCAAGGAAGGTCTGTCCCAATTAGGAAATCAAGAAATGGTGGCAGACACCTGCATGGATATGCAAGGAGCAACTAACTGAACTCAGACATAAAAAAGAAGTGTACAAGAAGTGGAAGCAGAGGCAGGTCACCTAGGAGGAGTACAAAGTTCCTGTCCGGTCATGCAGGGATAGGATTAGAAAAGCCAACTGGAGTTGAATCTGGCAAAGAATGTGAAGGGCAATAAAAMAATTCTACAAATACATAAACAGCAAAAGGAAGACTAGGGAAAACATGGGCCTGCTCCTGAATGGTGACAAATGAAATGCCGAAGGCCGAACTGCTCAGTGCCACCTTTGCCTCAGTCTTTACCAGTAAAACCGGCCTTCAGGAAGTTTAGACCCCTCAGACCAGAGGGACTCTTCAGCCTGGAGAAGAGAAGGCTCAAGGGGGGACTTATCAATATGTATAAATACCTGAGGGAATGAAGATGAGGGAGCCAGATTCTTCTCAGTGGTGCCCCATGTTAGGACAAGAGGCAGTAGGCACAAATTTAAATACATGAAATTCCCTCTGAACATAAGAAAACACTTTCTTACTGTAGGGGTGGTCAATACTGCCAGAGAGATTGTGGAGATATTCAAAACCCAACTGGACACTGTCCTAGGCAACCTAGGCAACCTTGTACAGGGTGTCAGACTAGGTGATCTCAAGAGGTCCCTTCCAACTTAAACGATTCTGTGATTCTGTGAATTTCTGTTACTTAACAAAAAACATTATGTCCTTGATAATGATCACTCAGAAAACTATAGGAGTTGGTCTTCAGTTCCTTAAACACAGGGATCTCGTGTCATTTGTGAGAGCCTAAGGTGCCCTAACTAGCCTCTTGCTGCTGCCTAAGGAGATGGTTGCCCTGCAGGTTCTGTTTATACATCCCAGCCCTGTGCAGAAATCTGTCTCAAACACCATATGGCACCTCAGATGGTACCTAGGTTTAAGTATCTCATTTGTAAGTATCTTAAGAAAGTAAGATGAACATCCAAAAAAGCTATGGAACAGATAGGGAGAAGAAAAATAAATAATTTATAGAAAGGAATGGAATCTTTCTCTTTTAAGTTCTTAATTGTTAGAAAATTGGTGTCATGCCTTGTCTGAGATGGCTTAAAGAAGTATGCCCAAAAAAATACTGAAAAGATAAGCATGAACTTCTAGGATCTTGGCAACCAAGTGGGTTTGTGCCATATCTACTCAAGGCTGAAACATTATTGGAAAAATGAGATGGACTAGACTCAAAATAAACTTTCCCAAAATATCAAGAAACAGCCTTCTTTGTAGAAGTATTTCTAAAAGAAAGTATTTAAAATAGACAAAGAGAAATCGATATTTCTATAATAAAGTATGTATGTCACACTATTGCATCAGAAAAGAAAGGAACACTGTAGTAGCAGCATGAAGAAACTAAGACTATGCCAGATCTTTCATTTACGCTTCTGTACTGATTCTCAGCTACTGTATTACTCATTCTCTCAGTAACATTTTGTGCCATTAAGGATTATCTGCAGTACTATGAAACAGGAGGCCTAAGCCTGAGTACAGCAGAGTTCAATTTTGTGGAATGCAGGTTAATCCAGATTGAATTGCACTTAATCTTTGTTAGTAGATTAACAAAATATATTTTCCTGTTTCTTCTAGATTACATAGAAATTTTTGTAGAGATTAAGAATTGACATAGCTTAGAGCTCAATAACAAAAGCTTTATTGGTTATGATTTCAACACTGGAAAAACACTACAATTGACAAACTCTCTAGGAAATTGGAGGACACAAAAAATCAGAAGTCACAGAATAACATGAAGGTTTTCCTGGATATATACAGTCTTTTCCATAGCTCTCTTTGTTCCCTTAAAGGTTAATGACTTTACAACTTCTATATATAATTATGCAACTGCAGGAGAAAAATTTAAGTCTTTAATAATACACATATACATAATCATGCTTACATTCACATATGTATTATTATATACAGGTACATAATGCCAAATATAGCACAAGAAATCAAATGCAGGTAGCTGTGATGATAGATACTTCTATGAATATCAGAGAAATTCAAGTCCATATCAAGTTTACGGCAGAAGCCTGACTCAATTGCAAACCAAGTTGAACTCTGTTAATTTTTTTAGGTGCATTTATTTGATCATAACTCAAAGTATAGCCAAAGTTGTTGAATAATAATGTTAGAAAATAATGTGATAGAACAGTACAAAATTAAGCTATTTAAGATATTCAGAAATCTCAATGACAAGTCTCATTCATTAGGGATATATTTTTCCCTTGTTGAGTATACATCAGTCTCATTAATATTAACTGGAGTGATTTATGCATGTTTAAAACTGAAGATGACATTTAATAACTGCATCAGCAATTGCATAGATATGTGTCGGATAATCTGACTACTCGTTTCTGGAAATCATTGTCTGGAACATTTCAGCCTTGCTAAGTAGTCATGTTTGCTATACTTTATGTATGAAGCTGTCCAAAACGTAAGTGCTCCCTTTTGTATATTATTCCATTATAGATATATTACTTTTACATATGTGATGCCTTGGTTTATCTAATAAGTTACACATTTTGATTAATAATCAAGCCCTTACTTTGTGAGAGGCACTGGAGTTTTACTGCTAAGAGAATTATCAGAAAAATCTCTATAAAGTCACATTTATAAAAGGATAAATAAAAATAATAAATCTTCCCAATTATTTAAAGTAGCTGTATAGAATCCTGTCTAAACTCTGTATTTGGCTGTCTCTATATAAAATTATCTACTTCCAGATGACTAAAACAACCGATCTGTTTGTAGCACTCTTTTCCTTCATGTTCAGATATATTTACACTTCAGAATATGACCTCATCAAGAATTTGCAGACTTCTGAAAATCTTGCCATTCTTTCCTTTTTATATTTCTTTTTTTAAAAAACAAACAAACAAACAAACCCAAATAATTTTGGGGAAAGGTGTCAGTCTTTTGTTTGTCATGATCATCTTTTTCTGTAGTAGCATCCTTGTCTTCTCATCTACCAAATGAGTATCAAACGAAAGTTCATATCATTCTTCACTTGTGAGTTCATCTTTTGTCATCTGGTAGAACTAGCACAGCATCATCTCTCACTGTACTGTAGCACTCAGACA
The DNA here is from genome assembly GCA_030449065.1 of Oceanodroma leucorhoa. NCBI lineage: Eukaryota > Metazoa > Chordata > Aves > Procellariiformes > Oceanodroma > Oceanodroma leucorhoa. Next base: position 10,132,963 of record JASVER010000005.1, read on the forward strand.
ATGGGTAACCAATTACGTTGAGTAATTAATTCTCCTGGCCGACACTTCTATTTATCTTTCCTCCCTTTTACTCTGTTGCTTGCATCTATCAATATGAAAAAAAGATTAACATGCATCTCTGCCCTACATAGAGTATTCCTACACCTTTTCCTGAAACTAACCCATTGAGATTTGGCCAATCTAAGCAAAGACATCAAAGTAATAAGGTAGCAGATGTCGTCATAAGAGAACCTTGGACTGAGGTTCTAAAATGGGCCTCAGGGAAATGGATACCCAGATCTCTCTCAAATTTAGTGGGAACCAGAAATCCAGTTTCCTCGGGCTTCTTTGAGAACCTCAATCACATTTTTCAGCAGTACAAACAGCAAGCTGTATTAAGCAGTTGTAATAGAAACACCAGTTTGTAAAACTGTAGCAATTATAAGGAATGAGCAAAGAAATGACTAGCAACTATGATTAAAATGTTATGGTTCTGAAAACTCTGGAGATAACTGAACTTTAACTTACAGTACATGGAGAAAGAGAGCAGATAACATCCCACTGCTTTTAACACTGTCCCATAATGCCATATGCCTTTTAGTATTGGAGACATTCTGACATCTGGGTTAGGATGTTTTTTGGCTTATTTTGAGGAGTACACTTGCACACATCTGTTGTGCTCCCTGTTACCCATGACTGTTACATGCTTCTGCTTTGTGTGCCTGCCTGGGAGAAAACACCACTGAATTTTCAAAAATCTCCAGGTTATTTAAAATAAAATGTATTTGAATATATATTTGGATATATATCTCCAAAATATTTGGATTCTGCAAAGGTCTAAGTATGCCAAATTTCCTTTTTTTCTTGGTTTGTTTTATTATTTTTTTTTTTTTTGTGGAAAAGCAGAGCACAGAGAATATGGAGTTCAAGAAGAAAGCTGGGGGACTCCTTTGGAGAAAGAAAATCACAAACATAAAAGAATTCTTTGTGTTCATGAAAACTGAAGTATGTTTCCTAGCAAGGATGAACTGCAGTTTATGTGAATGAACATGCACCTATAAAATGTTCATGAGAATTCCATCTGTAGATGAGAATGAAATGAACCAGCTGTCATTACCTGGACAAAATTGTTACTGTATTTTAACGGATTTTCAGCTTCTGTAAGGATTAAAAAAATTAGACTGTATCACATCTTAATACCAGCTGACTGCTCAGTAAAGGATACTGTTATGAATTCTGTGTTCTCTCAGATCTGAGTGCTAATTCAATGACTCAATAACAATATTACTACGGTATAATTAATCACTTCCTGCTACAACTAGAAAATCTTTAACAAATGTTATTATAAGCGACTGCATTCTTATTCTGAGAAATGATGCATAAAATGGAATACATTACAGTTTGGTTTGCATCTTAATGGTCTAAAAACACGGAACATTTTTCCCCTCTAGTGTCTGGTAGTTGAAATTACAACTAGTTGAATGCATTTTTGAACAATTACAATATGTTAGTTAATTTATAAAGATTTTTCTTTTATATTATGAGCATGTTAAAGTCTTAGTTAGACCTAGTGGGTTATTTTGAAATTATTTCCTAGTGAAGAATTATTAGACCCAATTCTCATACTGAAATCGAGGAAAGTTTTATTGTTGATGTCAATGGGCTTTAAATTCTGTATTAAAATGAGAAACTGGGGAAAAGACATATCTTCAGAAATATTAGATGAGTTAAAGTAAGATCATACTACTGAGTTAGAAGCAATTATAGCAAATATAGATTGGAACTTATATTGAAAATATGGAAATTTAACTTTTGCAAAAGTTCTACACCTTCAGATGTATCAGTATCATCTGCACTACAAAGCAATGGTTTCTGGGAATAGCCAACATCTGTTCACTTGCAGTCAGAACCTGATCTGCCCCATCCGAGCTTGCTTCTATAGGCTCTGTAAATTTAATACAGTGGAGCCATAGATTGATGCCGACACTTACTAGATCAGCTAAATTCAAGAAATCAAGAAGAGCAATTCAAAGTGAYGGCTATCTGTCATAGCCTAGTCCCGTAGAGTCAATAGAGGAAAAGCAGGCATGTAATCAAGGAACTTATAATAGATGTTTTGCATATGGCATTTTCCTGTCAGTGTAGGGCACTTTGGAGAATAGACGGTCAGAACCATTAATTGCTGCTTTGAATGTCACTGTAGTGACCAGATTTTCTCATAGGTCTGAGAGCCTGTTCTCTGAATACACCCAGTAATTGGTAAATATTATTAAAAAGAAATCAGACTAAACAATGGAATGTTTCTAATCTTCTGCATGGAGCATACATTCCCGCAGAATTTACATCCTATTGTATAATTACATTAAACTAAAAGCCTTTGTGTGTAAATGGGACTTAGCCTGGATTTTGCTGCTTCTTGTCAGATCTCATGAGAGGGGTCTATGTTGGAAGTCTATCTGTTTTCTCCAGCCATTATTTCAGTGAAATTTATTATCCCTTTGCACAAGTCTTGCCTCAGATAACTAAATTTCTGTAACTTTTCCAAACTGGTGTTAATGGCAACTTCTGAACATTATTTCGCCTGTTGTTTTTTTTGGAGTTTGTTGGTTTTTTTTTTTTCATTAAGTGTCTTTTTTTTTTTTTTTTGGCTAAAGATGTGCTATCAAAGACAGCAAGCTCACTCTTGCATACTCAGCCTACCCCCCAGCTGACCTTTCTCAGGAAAGGCAAAAGGAAAGACATTAATGTTCATTTGTTCATAGAACATGAGTACACATACATACACCATTTCTTCCCTCTTCCCATTCTCAGGCTGTTGAAGGGCATAAGGTAATAAAGGGATCTTTTTTGGCTATGTAGTAGTGAGCTAAAATCACATACAGGACTCTGCACTTCTCCTTGGTGAACTTCATGAGGTCCCTGCCAGCCTGCTTCTCTAGCTAGATTATCAAGAAACGTGTTTTTCTMTTATCTCTTATCTTATCCTCTCTTTTTACTTTTCTGCTTTTAAGCAGAGGAAAAGATCAGTATAAAATATAATTGATTATCAGTAAAGAGAAAAAAAAAGTGTTCATACTATTTAAGAAGTAGTAATATTTATTTCATATTATTTGGAGGAACATTGTCAAAAACAATGATTTATTTAAAAATATACATTCTGCAATCAAGAACATTTCTTTATAAAGGAAAAAGCTCTGAAAACTCTTTATCCTGGACTCTGAAGTTTGCACACAAGATTCCAGAGGTGAAAAATAAGACTGCCACCTTCAATTATTTTATTTTCTGATCAATTTAATAAAAAACAAAAAGACAAAAAAAAATAGTAAAGAGAAGCAAATTCTGTGGCTTTCCTAACTTTCTGTCACATCTTCATTCTGCTTTATAAAGCAAGCAATTAGCCTTCTGGAGATTTTTTTTGGTATTATTAAATTATTTTTCTCAAAGACAATACTTTACTCTCTTCCTACTATGGTTCTCACTGTCTTTTTTTTTAATAGGCCTTATTATTTCTTTGAGAAAAAAGTCACAGGTTCTCCTAGAAGTTCCTTATTTTCTTTTTCCCCATCTAGTTTTTTTCTCCTTAACTCTAGTTTTCTTTGAGGTCTACTTTCTATCTTCCAAACTTTTCCATTGGTTCTTATCTATTGAAGAGAAAGTGCTGATGAAATCTTCTACAAAATCAGAGATGTCTCTACACTTCTAGTGTTTCTGTGACTATTCTGACATAGGTATATGTGACTGTATTTTATTCTTCTCCTGTTCCAGTGCCGTTCCCTTTAGGGCATTCCCTTTTTCCATGATCTACTGTTTTTGAATTTTCCAGTTCTTAGCTCTTTCTTGCCTTTCTAAGAGGAGCTCACAGGTGGCTTAATCCTTTACCATGTATTATCAGTAGTTCTACAGCAATGACTGTCGTATCTCTCTCTCCTTTGTCCCTCTGTACCTCTGCTCCAACTTGTATGTCTAACATTCATTGTTCTGGCTTCTGATATCTTCATAAGGGTGTCCCATATTGCCATATATTTAGCGGGAAAAATGAAACTTCATACCTTTTCAATGAAATCTCTCACCTTGCTCCTTCTCTGTTATAATTAATAGGCCTTCCTCTTCCTCTCAGTGATTCAGGCATGCCATATATTTATAAGAATGAGTAGTTATCCCAGTAACAAAACTAAAAACCAGAAATAGTTACTAGTGGAATGGAGCAAATACCAGCCAGATGCTTGTTTAATGAGAAAAAGATGGCTCTCAGAAAAGTCATAACAGTGCTCATTATTATCAACCGTCTGTATTGCACTCCTATGAACCTCTGAGACATTGTGAAGCACATGATGGAGAATTCTGTCTCAGCTGACTAGCTTTCTTGAGGTATTTCCATTGATTTTATAGAGTCCTCTGATACTGTACTCTTAACTGAGGTACTTTGGTTGGTAGTCTGCAGCAGAAGACTTGAATGACTCCAAAAAAGAGAGCAGCTGTGATATAAATTGTAGATACAAGCAAATAAGAATGCCAAATACCCATTCTTGTTTAAGAAGCAGAGATATGAGAGTTTGAAATTAATAATAAATGAACAAATAAAACCAGTGAACAGAGTCTAAGATAAGATTTCTACACTGCTGTTTAATCTCCCAAACATACTACTCAAGTTTCAAAAGTTTGTAGCTGCCACAGATCTGTAGACTTTTTGGTGCCTAGTCCTTTGATAAAACACTATATTTTCCCTGTTCAGGCAATTGCCTAAGTATTTTCTGGGCTAAAAAATATCTGTGGAGGAGGATACATTCAGGAGAAAGAACTCCTACATATGACAGATTGTTTTATTATGACTGTTCTATGAAGGCAAGAAGAAAAGGTGTACAATTTTTAGAGACATTTTATAAATAAACTTAAATACAATACTGAAGTCCATTATTGTTTAAAATGTTTAGCATTCTGGTATAAGAATGAAATCAAATAGCTAGTTTTCAGTTAAAGAGGATGTTGGTCATCCTAATAGAGACATTCTTGCAAAAATATATCAGGCTTAACAAAAATTAAGAAATTGTATTCCAAGAGAAGAAAGTTTCAATGCCCTGTAGCAGTCTCAGAAAAATAAGTTTTATGTACATCAAGTAATTAATGTCTCTTACTGAATTTGCAAATTGAAAGATGCTGCAACTTATTATATTTTTAGTGTCCTTTCATGAAGATAACTGCCCTACAGGGAAGAAAGTTCTAAAAAGTTCAATGCAATAACACACAAGATTTTTATTGTGGTATTTACCCACTGCCAAAATCACTGCTAATGGATTACTTTCAAAATCTTGAGAAGCAAAAAATCTTACCAAGCTTGGGTGAGCTGTAAAAATCTGACATTTGTTGAACCTTTGGCTAAATAGTGTCAAAGGAAGTATAAATCAAATAGTTTGCCTAAAATGGGTCTTTAACAAAATCCCTCAGAGTTTGCTGAAGATGAATTAACAAGCAATTGGTTGCAGAGGGAGTTCTCTGTAGATGGCAAGCTAATGAATTCTGACAGGTTGAATGGTGCAAAGATAATGGGCTGAGCTGTCTGCTGACTGTAAAGCAGAAGCTGATTAAGATTAAGACTTTAGGAAAACACCCCAACAAAACTGGATCAAAAGGGATGATTTATTTGATTTAGGGGTTGAACTGCAGGTGTTAGTCCGATTCAAGCATTTGAAGTTTTACACTGGTATCATGACTTGCTATGTAATTCATGATCGTTCTAATATTGCCATTCACTCCTCCTTTCCAAATATGAAGGGTCATACAAAATTGACTTCATCATCTTAATACTGTCTTTGAAATAATTTAATATTTAATTAGATATAATGAGTTATTATTGCATAATTTGTTGGAAAACTTTTTCAAAACAGAATACCTGAAATCAGATTTCAGGAGATGAAGCAAGACTAAATAATAGCAACAGTTATCCACCAAAGAGCTGTTACACAGTTTTTCTTCCAGAAGTGTCATTTTCTATCTTTAAAATCATGGCTGATGAAACTAAGACTTTATGTAAGAAAGGTGGCAAGACATATGTGAAAAGGCCGCATGACTTTTGTCAGGCCTAGAATCAGTAAAAAATATGTAGGGCTTGTTAGGTGGAAAAGAAAGTTTTGCTTCTAGGGATATTCATTTGTTTAGCTTATGCACAAAACAGATTAATTAAACCTCTCAGAAACCAGCAATAGAAGAAACAACATCTACCTTTTCTATCATCAGCAGAATGAAAAGCAATTAAAAAGATACTTATTTTCTTTTAGTTTTTCTGTTATTTTTTTTAGATGTCATCTGCAAAAAGCAGACTGAACTGTTCTAGACAGTGACTTGTGTAATCAGCCAAGGCTGGATCCTATTATCACTACTCAAGTATCAACAGACCAAGGTGCTTTTCTTGATCATCATTACAAAGACTAAAAAAATTCCACAAACCTAAACAGAAAAAAAGAAACAGAATCTAAATCTGAAGGTGAATTTAGCAAGATATCAAACTTACTGAGCTTTCATAATGAGGTTCTGAAAATTCTGATAGAGTTATGGATCGTTAACATCAGTAAGGTGCTGGAAACAACTTTCAGGGGAAAAAAAGCCCCAAAACTTCAACAAGAAGACAGAATGTTTTCAATGGGCAAGTATGGAACCTTCATGTTAAGCCATATCTTACTCCTCTCAAACTATAGATAAAACCCCCTTATTCTTCTCAAAAAAATGTAATAATATTAAGCAGTYATTTTTTTTCTTTTATGAAATGCTAATCTATCTTGAAGCATAAAAATACAATATAGTTTGAAATTAAAGATTTTGCCTTCCAAAACTGTAAACACTCCAACATACGCAGATATTTTTTGTCATAAACCTCAATAAGATGATTCACATGATCCAAAGTGGGTTTGTAATTGGTCAAACTCTTTTGAGAATTTTCTTCATAAAGTCTTAGGTCAAGGATAAAGAGCAAGTGAATATTTCTCATATTATTTTATTGGGAAAATGATTACGTGTTATTGGAAAATGATTATAAGTGTTTAATCTTTGTATGTGACACAGACATGTGACAAAGATAGGCCCCTCAGAAACTGATGATAATACTTTTAAGCTCTCTTCATCAATTCCACATGCCACGAGAAGCAGGAAGAGAAAAAACACTTCCTGAAGAGAATGGGAAAGTAGTTATGGTGTGCGTAGATGCAAAGTCAGTCTTTACTCCATAACCTTACTGCACAGAAATAAGCAAGCAGATTCTGAAATACAATAATGAATTTACCTAGGAGATACTTCTTCAGGGTCACTTTGGTAGACCTGATCCTGTGTTAGGTAGGATAAGAGGCAGACTGGGTTACCCCTTGAAATTCCTACAACAGCTATTCGCTCTCACCCCTCTAAAATTTGATGTATCTAGTATGTTGAGAGCTACTAATATTTGATTCTGAGGGCACACAAGACTAAGAGGTTGAAGGGAGATAGAGTGGAACAGATCAAAACTTCCAACTAGAAAAAAATGTCAATATATAGTGTAAGTTCCTAATCACCTTAAATTATTTATTTTAAGGTCATGCTTATATGTCCCATTCAGACTTCAAGTGCCATTATAATGTCATAGGTCATTTTTCAGCCACTGCACTATGCCAGGGTAGAAATCAGACAGCAATCACTGTGACTATATAGTTTCCAAACTGTTAAAAGTACTGATGAGACATTTTTCCATTCTGGATAACTGCGATATAGATGGAGTCTAAAAAGACTTTCTGCTTCGTGCAGGCATTAATGATACCATTGGCAAAGCATACATGTCAGGCAGATTTGGCTTGACAGTGCAACAGGTAGTAACCTCACATCTTTTCTGAAGAGAGATGATGTTCTCTTATGACAGTCATGCTCCTGGAAATTTTGGGAGGAAAAAAATCTGCAAAAAGTGCCATTTAGCTTAAAAGACATGATCGTGAAAGGAATCACTGGCACAAAACAGTCAAGTCATTTGCTTGCTGAAAATGGTGAAATTGGTCTTTTGCAAACCATCCGTTTGCCTTTAGAAACCAGAAAAATCCTGGCTGCTTAATAATATCAATAAGAGCTCTCATACGAGAAACATTCAAAGATGGGGTAAAACGGATACTAAAATTGTGGAATAAAATCACCTGGAAATTAACTTTAAAACAACAAAGACAAATAAACCCCGGAAAAATCAGCAATGAAAGCTCCTTCTGAACTTTGGATTGCAATTGATGTGCACAGCTTTGGCCTGTCAGTACGCAAAGAACAGCATCATAAACTTTATTTTGATGAAAAGCAGCTGCCTCTATTAATATGACTTTTGTGACAATTCAAGCAGCTGAAGATAAGCCAAAGGGGAATGCAGTGTGTTGGAAGTGATTTTGATTTTAGAGAAATCCATGGATTTGAGTGACTGGAACATGGACATACTGGACATACAGTGACGTAAATACATGTCTTAGGAACTTCATTTTGAATACTTTGTTTACCAGAAGAAGAGTTATTTGATCAGAAAGTGCCTTGAGCATCTGGATAGAAAATAAAATACATTTGTCTCTTCTTCTCAAGTGTAACTGGCACTGAATCTAGTTCTTTTCTTTCCCTAGATGTTTAATACATCAATCATGCTCTGCTTTTGTGGAGGTGTTGCAAGAAGATGAAGACAGAACTATCTGAAGTAACTGAAGTATTCTTGGGGCTTGTTGCAAATTCAGTGGCGGCATTTTGTGTGTCCTGAATATTTTCTGCTCTCAAAAACATTTGAATCCTAAGTTCAGCTGAGACAAGAAAAAAAAAAAGAATTAAAAAAACATCTTTACAATGGCTTTTAGTTCCAAGCATTCCAATGGTGACATACACAGCTGAGCCCCAGCCCTGCAGAGCATTTAAAAATAAGTCAGCTTCAGGGATAAGCATTGTTTGACTGGGGCATTCACATCCTTAAAATGGAACTGCACAGAAAAAGAACACTGTCTGAAGAAACAACAAGAAAAACTAACAGTGACCACTTTCCCCCTTCTTGACTTGTACAAAAAAGGTCATGTGAAAAAAGAAAAAGAAACTTCATCTAAGTCCCCTGTGAGGTGACTATATTTGAAAGACAGCAGGAACCAAGTTTCTAAAAAGGTCCTCAGCAAACTCTAAAGCCTTGCTAACCTACCCAGGTTTTCCTGAAGTGGACAGAATGGACTCTTCCCCAGTCAGTAGTTCCCACAACACAAAAAATCCCTCCATCTCAAGGAGAGAAAAAGAAGACACTAATAATTACAGATCTTCAGAACTCTATGCATGTCCATAACGGTACAGGAGGTACGTGCACCGTAAACCCTTCAGCTGGAAAGTTTATCTCAAGAACACTCCTGCAGAGCTCAACTGTCCTGCTGTTCCCTCTACTCCGCAGTGGGGGTAGAGAAGCTGGTACCTGCTTTCCACCTCTCAGTTCTTCTGAACTGCAGAGCCCTAGTGTGTCATGGACTTTGATAAGAGGATGGGGAGAGTAAAAGTGGATGCGGAGCATGCATATGGATAACACACACTGCAAAGCTCCAGTTCCTGGTATGCAACTTTGTCTTTTACCTCTAGCACTTTGTCATGCGCATATCCTAMTATGGGCGATTCCCATCCACCCTACACAGCTTGCAGCTCTAAACAAAGATGTCTAGAGGACTGCTTGGCCAATCCCAGTGTCCCCTCTGAAGCTTCTGCAATGATGTAAAGCACACTGAAAGTGTGTAAGGAGTTTTAAATGGCATTATATCAGAATGCTGGAAATAAAGAATTTTCGAAGGGAGGCCACTTAATCTACCTGATAGTATCCAATCAAGTTCTATTATGGCTTGAGTGGGCAGATGTCGTATTGAATAAGAAAATACCATAACTTCTTATGGCTTGAAATTCAATTTAAATAGGCAAAGATCATTACAGGATGGTGTGTAACATCAGCTGCAGCTGACTGTCACAGCTGTAGGAGTTGAGAACATTTACATCAGTTAAGGATCTGTTTGATTTAAAGCAGATTAAGGAGGAAACTACCAAACTGTGGTGGCACAGACACCCCACTTTCACACAACAAAATGTGGGCAGTGCCACTGCTATTAAAATCTACTGTGAAATTCAATGTAAAAGATCAGCATAGCTGAATTCAGTGGGGCAGATGGCTCTGGATTTTCATCCAATAGATGAAATATGACACTGAAGTGAAAAAAACAGTTTGAGAGACTCAGATACCATCTGAAATTAGGTTTGAAGACAAATATATCAGTAGATGTATTCTTACATACTAAGAGGGCAGAAAATCTAAACATCTGCAGCCAAAGGTATGTAGGTGTTAATTAAAAATTAAATTATTATTGTAAGGGGTGCTGCTCCAGGCAATATAAAAGATGTCATGTAACAGGGTTATATATTTCCCATAGTATATGATACGCATAGTATATATACCTACCTATATACACTAAACAGGCTTTCAGTCTGCCGCATCTCTTACCCAACTTTAGTACAAGTTATAGCTGTGACACACATCTGGAATGGAAGACCAGCAGGGAATTCCAGAATACTGCTGTGATCAGACCTCAAACAATAAATTATTGCACGAACCCAATTCCTAATTACTTGATTGCAATCTGTTTAATAGGGACCTCCTTTTTGGTGCTTTTGCAATGTTTACTACATAGAAGCTCAATCCATGACAGGGGCATTATAAATAAGCATGAAATTGGTAAATATTATTCCTATTGCTATGTAATTTCATTTCTGTTGTCATAAACATAAGCCTCTTTCATCTTTTTCCTACGGTTTAGAAAATACTTTTTCAAATTAGTAGATCAAGCTCATAAAAATGAAAACAAGAGACTGTTTCCAAATTCGTGCTTTCCCCTTATACTGGTCATGATAGTTTCGATATTTAAACCACTGCATATCAACAGAGGGACCACTCCAATGCTTTTTAGAAAATCTCTGTTTACGGTTTACAGCTGTATTAACAAATCCCTGAGTCACGCTGGCAGCCTGATTTGTGGTTTACTCTATGTGACCTCAGCTTTGCTATTTAGTTTCTTCAGGGACAAGATTTTTTCAGGACTCTGTCTGATTTGCTGTTGCTTTTATGAGAGAGCATATTTGGCTGCTAGTCCCAGACTAATATTTTAATGTAAAAAGCATGTTAATTCTATGATGATTACTTTTAAGTCAAAGTCACTCATTGTCTTTTAATATTAACATCAATGTGATAAACAAACATAAGTGTCAGTAGAACAAAAACTTTCTAGAAAGTTTTGATGTCTGCAGTTTATGTGGCAAAGACCATAACTGTAGCAGCAAGCATTACTAGCTTTTCTTGTAGTGATTTCAAAGCTATGCCATGCCTGTATTTTATGACTACTCTATAGCTCTCAGTACAATTTTCACACACACATAGTCACTGTCGACGGGTATTTCAACTTGCTTGTAAGGACATAAACAATTTTATTAGAAGTTTAAAAATTCACAAGCTAAAGGAGGCCTGAATTTCTTGCTATAAATCTGTTCACAGATAACCTGCAGTCTTCTGAACATGGTCATCAGACACGCAGTTCTTAGGAGAAAACAGACAAAGCTGCCTGTAAATAAGAAGCACTGTAGGCTTTCCCAGCAAGTACAGAAAGTGTTTTTTGGCCAAACTGAGGGGCTGATCACTGATTTCACATATGTACACTTTAAAACAATGTTAACTTCATTGATCTGAGCAATCTTAGCAAGGAGAAAAATGCAGCTCAAGCCCATCTCCTGCTTTCAGGAGAGTCCAGTATCTTCTGTGAAGTTTCTGATTTCAACAGCATGGAAAGCTATGGAAATGTGGTGGAAGAGACAACACTTATTTCACCTGGTAAAATGGAGATTTTAGGGCCAGCTCTGTGAGAAACATCATGAACTTCAGGCACTGGTGCAAGAAATGAGAGAAGGTGCATTCTGGGGCATATTAGACATTATTTGAACTGTCATTTGAGACACACAGAGTGGAAATATCCAAAAGCTGTATTTTCACTCAAGCTAGGCAATATGAGGCAGAAAAGTCAACTAAAAGGCATGGCTAAAGGGGCTGACAGAAAGAATTCACATGAGCTTTTGAACTTTGTATCACTAGTGACCAACTCATATGTTTAATTCAATGATCTTTATGATGTACCTAGATCAAAAGAGAGGTAAATGGATATAAGAGTTTTAAATGGCATCATATGGAAATACTGGAAATAAAAGACTTTTTGAAGGGAGACCACTTAATCTACCTGATAGTATCCAATACCTGTAATCCAGTAACAAATGTTTAGTTACAGTTATACTGAAAAGACTATGCTGTAGTGGAACCCAGGAGATCAGATGAATCACAGTCTCATGAACTCCACTAGCTTTGCCATCTAACTGATGCCTCTCAAAATGGTATGCTTTGGAACAATTCCTGAAAAAATAAACCCAACATCTTCTAATGTTTATCTTCACTGTATCATCTCATCCAAAGATAGCTGTGCAAACTTAAATAGGAAATTGCGTCAGTACATAATCATGAAAGAACATCTAATTACATAGTTCATTTCAAGGTAATTTTCTGAAGGTGTATTGGACATATATTCTCTGAATGAAACACTTGTGAACAAATGGCATTTATAAGGAAGGATATTTGGAGAAAAACTCAAGTGTTTTCTTTTAAAGTTATCATTTAGTAACATGCAAGGTACATTTTCAGAATTTCATAAGCTGAAAAAAAATTGTTTTAAAAATGTACAGGAAGATCAAGACTGAATTGCATACCGACAGACTCACAGACCACTCACAAAAGAGCAGGGAGAGTACCAAACTTGAAGGTCAGAAATGAATACATGTAATTATATATATGGAATATATACAACAGTCCACACAACTGAGTCTTTATACAGACACAAGTTTTGAAGTAATGGGTCACAAATGTGGAAAACAAAATCACAATCTGGCATATTCAGAATAGACTACTGACTTACCCAAAAGATAAATTCACAAATTTCTGCTTCAGCAATAAAGTACTACAGAATAAATCACATATAAAGCTTGGAATTCAGAGAAACCTAGTATCCTTCACTGTATTTAGAGAATGTATCACTCAAGCTTTATAAAGGGACTGAAGCCAATGTATTGCATTATTATGGATACTCATTTAATAGAAATAATGGGTCTCCCTCAGATAAGGTATTCTAACATAGTGCTTGTAAGATGTGAAGGGATCCAAAAAAGCCTCACGTGAGATGACCTTAGTGGAAGCAACAGTCCAGAATAAGGACAGTTCTTAATACTTTTTCTTGAAAAGTTCTACAGTGCCACTGAAGCTGAAAAGCTTCCTTTTTGCTAAGTCTAAATATGCTAAGCTAGGCATGCTCTGAACAAATGCATCCATCTCTGAAATAAATCTAATTGTGAAGTGTCTGAAATCCTTTGAGGGGCTAGGGGCTGAGCATTGTAGATTTGTAATGATGCATATACTCCTTTAAAATACACAAGTTTCAGAAAAATCTAYTTTGGTCAGAATACACCTAGAAAGGGAAGAACCATAAGTAGGATAAATTTGTCATGACAAATGTTAATAGCACAGCCCTAAAGCACCCTCCCAACTACAATTTGTATTAATCTTGAAGATCCTAACATAGCTATTAAGAAATAAGAAGAGCCTATACAGTTAAGGACAAACATTTAAGATCAAATAATCAAATACGTGGTGAAAACAAATTAACTATTCTGGATAAGGAAAATGGATATTGACAAAAAAAGATGAAGAATCAGCTAAACTGTGCACACAGCATTACACATCTTTTCATATTGTTTGGGGATAAAGTCAACTGTGGAAGCGTAGAATACTTTGACAAAAGAACTAAGAGACTAATTCAGGGACATTACAGGCACCCATGCAATAGCTAAGGACATGACACAAACTCAGAGAGAATATGAGGAGGCACTGAAGAAAGCAATGACAGAAAATAGCAAGTTGGATCAGATAACATGGAGGACATATAGTGAAAGAAATCAAATACATTAACTATATGTTCTCTCCATGGAAAACCAAGCCAAAAAAGATGCAGTCATAGTCTGGTACAAGGTTTCTATACAGCACAGAGGTGCTGTGGAAGATTATATTTCCTGCACAGTTATTTCAGATAAAGAATCACTGACTGCTCTGCTGAGACAAAAGACTGTTCCAGAATGAAGCTGGGAAATGTTCATGGGAACTTAACAAAGTATTGGAACAAATAAATTCGACAGCAGAACTGGGATGCTACACACAAGCCAGTATCATTCAAACAGTGAAGTCCACAAATGGCTTAGGAACTGGGCTTTTACAATACTACAATAGTAGTTGTAACAGGAGACAGAGGGTTCTAACATAAGAAAGAAATAGATTCTCAGCTGAGAAAAAATTACTTATCATTGCAAATGGCTCAAAGAAATATCAACAAATATATAAACAATATGGGTCAAAATAAAACAGACGGCAGTCAATTCCAGATGATATTTAATTTTCTTGGAAAATACTTCCAAGGTTATGCTGAGCATTACTTCAGTTGAAAAAAATTATCTTAAAGTCATATTCCTATTTCAGCCTGTGTAGAAGGGAATCAAAGAGGTCACCCTAGTCCTTTTTCTTCTTCAACTATATGATTAACTCTGCCTATGGCATTCCTATACATAACTGCCTATTCCATCTGTATCTTAAATCAGCATGTGATCTAATATCTTTCTTGTTCTGGACTAATTTTTTACACTGTCCAAGTCTCATGTACAAAGTATTACAGACTCTTACAGAACTTCACAAGTTCTGAAAACTGAATATCTATAAGATCCTTTGGCGTCTGTGGCATCTTCAGTTCCAAAGCGAAAGGCCTCGTGTCCAGTTAGGCTTAGACAGAATCATCTCCAGGGAATACACAAGTCCTTAAAAGAGAGTCACTACTTTTAACTATAGCTGAGTCCAGATTTTTCTAATACTAGAATTTTGAAAAATCTCATGTGGTTGGAATTTTTTGTTCCATACCTAGGAAGGCATTACTCTTCTTATTTCATTACGTACTTCTGTCATCTATTTTTTGGCGTCAATAGTTTGCGTAATGCATATACTATTACTGCTCAAAGGGCTTTACAGTGTATCAAAAAAAACAGTTTAGACCCAAACAGTAGTTAGCAGTATAAGTCACTGGTGACAGAGGAAACTTGCAGTTATTTTTTTTCTGGATTCACAAAACTAGCAAATGAGAATTTCAGGTGCCTATAAGTTTCAGGTTCAAAATTATTCCACCATTTGCTCCACTTAACTGAGACTAATTTCAAGACTCAAATTAATCCCTTTTTCGACAGCCCCTCCTCTCAGAACAGTGCCAGTACACCATGAAATTTTGAAGGCAATGCTGAGTCATTAGAATATGTAATGTGTCTGGACAATTAACAAAGCATTAGGTACTGGTTTAAACAGTTTAACTCCAAGCAGACTTTTTTCCCAGTGGCGATAATCCAAACAAAAACTTGAAACAGCAAGGATCAAAGAACGCTTGTCAGTAAATCTTTCTAAGACACTTGCAGAGTAATACTGTATTTCAGATGGTTCAAATCTATTTTTTTCTCTACGTACTATAAAATTCTTATCTTTTGAAATTGTTTTGACTGAAGTTATGTTATTGCTGCACTTTCTTTCAGATACTATTATTAGTAGTTATTAACTGGAATGCTATCAAGCCTATCTACCTATGTAGAAAAGACATACCTTCATAGCTGAACATTCCTGGTATTTCACTATGATTTGTAAACTGAAGGGATTTGATGTAGAGACAGAATAAATATGAAGTGCTAAAGTGTAATTTTTAAAGTCATTGTTTCCTAAGTGTAGTCACAGTTTAAAATGACATAGGGTTTGGTGTAGAAAATACATGTAGAAAAAATTGCCTAGGGACTGCTAAAAGCAATAGAAGACAATGGATTTAGCTATTTTCTACACTGACAGCTTGAAAATCATGACATAAAGCAAGATCTATGAGGGGATCAAATGAAATGTAATGAATTATAAGCTTTGGTTAGGAACAAATATGGAAGGAAAGACATGACAGACAGAAGGACAAAAAAAGAGGAGAACAGCAACTAAAAGCAGAAGTCCCAGAGAGAACATGAAATAGAGGTCACACGTACACAAGTACTCAGAAATTTAGTATCCAATATATTGACACAGACTGAAAGAAAAAGGTCACTTCTGAACTTCGAGTATGGATATAGAGTCAATGAAGTCTACAGAGAACTGGGAAGATGGTTCTGGAAGACAATAAGGAAATGGGCAACTGATGCCCTTTCATTAGAACTTCAACAGAAGATTTTCTAAGTCTGGTCTTCTGAAGGAGCACAGATAACAACATTGGAAAGCTTGCTGCCATTTGTTGTTGAAGAACTGGAAAAACAACCTAAAGCTGCTTGAAAACTCCAGAGGAATAAAGGGCAAGAGAAAATGGCAAAATGAACTATATCTACTTGCATTTATTATTTGGTACTTTAGAGCATGCTGGATAACATGCAGTTTTGTTTCATTTATGAGCAGCAAAATGTTTCATTATCCCTGTCAGATAATGAACAGATAGGAGAACTGAATCAAATGGGTTCCCTTAATACTGCAATCTAAAATGGTCAGAAGCCTGGTGGAATCAAGATGTCCTGAACAAAAGAGCAGGTCTTCTGGAAAGCCTCCTTGTGACAAGGATTATGATGGGGTCTAGTACCATGCACGTCCATCTCTCACAGATGGTGCAGAGGTATCCTTGAAGTAGCTGTACTGTTCTGCATGGTTTCTGAGGAGAATTCCAAGCTGGAGCTAAAAACTAAGTTGAATAATTAATTTCAGGGCAAATAAGTCAGGGTACTTATCAAAATCAGGATACTTATCAAATGACACTAACTGCAGAAAAACTCAACCCAAAATGTTCTGGGCTCTGAAGGGTCCAATTTCTGTTCCAGGAGCAAGAGAAATAAAAGAAAGCACGAAAGCATAAGAACAGCACCATTTTGAGGCTGCTAACTGAATGACACCCTGTGGACTAAAATCACCTTGAATGACTGAAAGTTTGCAGTGAGGCCCTTTCTGTCCACCATGAGTACTGTAATTACTGCAGCTGTAATCACTGGGCAGGGTGTGGGGCTTCTAATCCTGAGAACGGCCTCTGGTAGGACAGACAGGCTCCAACCCTAAGTAACCATGTAGGTACACGTGCAAAGAGACTAATAGCTTACATCTAATAACTAACTCCACACTTAGACTTGTGAGAATAAGGTTGGGTTTAGGATTACTGCCTAATTAGTGCCCTACTATAGCTGACATATTAATCTAACTTTTCCAGGTATACTGCATTCCTAACTTGTCAGCTCATCTGACTCTTTTCTTACCTCAGTAGCAGCTTGGAGTTTCTGAATATAGTATTTTAGTATTAATAGTATTTTAATTTACAGATGATCATTAGACAGTCCTTTATTTCCAGTAACATTCCAATGTACTAAAAATGTCCATTTTTTAGTGTTTCTATAAAAAGTAGTTGGTCACATACTACCTTTGTACTTATCACATGAATATGTAGAAATGCTCCTACAAATATATAAATTCTTAAAATAATGTTAATAAATATGTCTTCAGAATGGGTTTTAGCATAAATTAAACATATACTGGAGCTGCCAGCCAGTGTTACTACTGGAAATTCCATTTACTTCATTGGAATACCTGTGTAAGAAAGTAGACCAAAAAACAACACAAGCAAATTCATGATTTGGAGATTTATTTGCAAGACAAGCAAGTTTCATGTTGAGTAAAGTAAGCAAACATTCTGTTCAGTCATCACAAGGTATGGTCAGCAATTCAAAAGACACAAACAGCTTAAATCTCTGTGAAATTTGAATTTGATTAAGAAAGTTTGCTGAGTAAATATGGGGACAGGAGATAATATATTAATAATTTAATAATTATATAAGCATTATATTATAAATATAATAATATAATAATTATATAAGCAAAAGATCATAGAAATCAATTCACTGCTTTGGTGGTAGTCTACGAAGTTATCTCTGCACAAGAAAGATGTGTTCAGGCAGCTAGACTTCAGTAAGCATTCTGGCAGCAAAGCCCTGTCACTGCAATAGCTTGAGAAAAGTAAAAGAGAAGACCCACTAGAAAAGCTTACAATGTAGGGATGTGTCACTATTGTGACAAATGGGATACCCCAGTACAAAACAAGCACCGACAACAAGCAGACTGCAAATTCTACTCCACTAGGTCTCTTCAATTTAGCTTATTTGCTTCTTTTTTTCTATTCATACTTAAGCATTTACATGTTTGTCAGATTCAGACATATCTTTAGGGCAGGTTTTAGATAATGATCGCTGCAAGCAGTATAAACAAGGTGCAAGGGCAAGCTTTGTACAACTGTATCATCTCCCCTAGATTGTCACTAAGTATGTATTAGAAATTTCTACCAGAAATAACTGCAAAAGCAGCACTGAACCTCCTTTTAAAATGCTAGTATTTGTAATGCCCCTAAGAACAGTGCAGCATCTCAGTAATCTATTATTATAGAGTGTATAAAAACCAGCTTTCACAGAATGTGTAATGGATCCCATAAGGGACAGCCCCAAGTCAATAACAACTCTAAAACAAGAGCCTTTCAGACAAAACCTGACAGATCTACCGTCAATGGAAAAATGCAGGGGAAAAAGGAAAAAAAAAAAAAAAAAAAATCAGCAGCAAACAATTTAACAAGGATAGTGCAAAGTTATTCTTCAATACAGGAGTGGTCATCTTCATGCCATCTTCACCATAATACCCAGTGGGTATGGATCATCCAAAGAAAAAGTGCAAATATATGATGAACAGAAGCAGGACAAATTCCTAGGAACACCCAAAAATAATTGAACAAAAGTGGGTACGTTAGGTAGACACAAAATACTGTTGGAGGAGTACAAGACAAGCACTATGCCGTAAAAACTATGAAAATTGAGGCAGGTTTCCAGCAACTAACAAAATGTTCATAGTTGACAATCTTATCAGGCACTGCAGAGATTCCCAGTAGTGGGATACACTGAATGGGCAAGAGAAAAAGGAATCAGGAGAAGAGCTGCAAAAAGCAGGAGTAGGATATACACAAATTTGTAAAAGAAGCTGCAAAAGAAATGCCCAATTATTTGCTAACAATAATGTTCGAAAACCTTTGCTCAAAACTGCATTTTGAGCTCTACATCAGGTATTTAATATATGCTAAGACACAAACTTGGTTCTGCTGTCTTCTACGTACTTACCAGTATACAGAGGAGATGAAAAGCTGTTTTACCCAGCCTGATGGGGATTACTGTTAACCCTGTAGTCCTGGATGCTTACTTGCAGAATAGTTAGAATGAGCTTGGCCAGTGAAAGCTATGTTTACGTGACACTCATTGATACAAAAATGCCTATGGGAGCTGTTGCAATAAGCATGAATTACAGAAACATTAACGCTGTTCTAATTTATACTACGAACTAAACCCACCACCTGTCTCTAGGTGGAGGAAAGATAAGGAAACATTCCTGTCCTTCCTTCCTGTCAGACATGTTGAACATTGTTCTCCTACATATTAGAGATGCTAATTTCTAGAGACAGTGTGTATATTCATAAGCAATATACAAAAATATGAGTTACAATGTGCCAGTGGATGCTGCATTAGAAAAAGAAACTGAAAAGGTACTTTCTGCAAAAAATACCCAAATAATTAGACAAAATGTTTCTAGGTACATCTATATCTGTAAATTCATAAAACTAATGTATACCACAAAATGGAACAACCTTTGGTACAAGTACGTTCTGCAACATCGTAAAAAACAGTAGGATTTACGTATGCTTTGATATACATAGGTTTCTGTATATCCCAAAACAAGACATAGCCAATACTAAGAAAATCCTTAGCAACAAGTGTTGAAATTTGTTACATCATCAGGAATGGAGAATAAGATGGGTTTATGAGGCACTGCAGAGATTCTCAACAGTACGGTTCTTCAGACAAGAAAAAAAGTCAAGAGGAGAACTGAAAAGATAGTGGTCAGAGATAGGCAGATTGGTAAGAGAAATTTCCAAAGGAACATCATACATGTATATGATGATGTCATATTTGGCAACAGAACCACCAGACAATCCATACAATGAGGCTATAGCAGCAAAACCCCAACTCTGAAATTTATTCTGGTTAATGAACATATTAAAGAACCGTGAGTTTCTAGAAAGCAGAAGAGGACAAAGATAATATCAAGGATAAACTGACATGATCTGACCAGACAACTCTAGTAAAAGCAAACTGTCCTTGACCTAAGTAACATAATATCCATTTGTTAAACAAAAAAAAAMCCCAAAACCCTAGAAAGGACAGCATTGCAGTACTAGATGGTCTCTTGTGTTTTCTTTATTCCCAGCAGTGTTCTTGAAGCATCAATTCTCAGACTTAGCTTGCATACCTACTCTACATGAAATTGTAAGTAAGTGGCTTCCCGTGATGCACCCACCTAAGGATATATAGATGAGGCACTTCTGACCCTAAGCTGTAATCAGCTTTATTGCAAGGATATCAGTGATCCAACAAAAATCCTGTTCTGACTCCAAAGTTACAAAATCCTGTTCTGACTCTAAAGACTTCTCTGCTTACCGCATTTTGGGTTAAGATTGTTAGCAGTATAGCAGCCTTCCTACTCATGGGCAAGCATTACAGCCAAAAAAGTGAAAAGAGACAGGCACTCACCTTGGTCAGAGGTTTCCTATTGATTTCAGTAAAACCAAGATTTCACTTTTAGGGAAGGTATTTCCAGAGATGAGGCATAATCCTGGGGGTAGTGCTCCCCCGCAGAAGGGGAAAGGTTATTTTGTAAATAGACTAGCAGAATTTGATATCCACCTTTTTTTGACTAGCAAAATGACAGCACAAAGATGATGTTTTTATTCTCACTCATTACAAGAATAGAGATGGTAAGTAATGTCAAGTAACATTAGTACAATAGCAAAAGCATATAAACTGACAGAAAATACATTTAGGCAGTGAGAATACCCTTCTTGAGTTGGAATAAGGAGAAAGAGCTATACCGTAAGGTGAAGGGTGATTCTGAAAGGATTTGTATGAACACCTACTACACCTAGAAATTGGACTTGATGATCGAGAAGATCCCTTTCAATCCTTTGTTCTAAGTGAGAACTAACTCAGTAACACAGATTCAGGGAAGGTTGGGAGATGTAATATGGCATAATGGAAATGTGAGGAAAAACCTAGGTTTTGTAAAGTAAGTTGCAATTATGTGAACCTACATGTTAGGTGCAGGCATTACAGTACATTACAATACTCAAATTACAGAAGGCAGACCCCAGAATTACACAGCCAGAGATAATCTGGAGACATACCTTCAATGTAAATAATTACTATAATTAAGACAGAACATAGTAATGCAAAATACACATAAACTGTTAATAAAAACAGGTCTTTTTTATTTATAGGCTATTAATTCTTCATCCAAAATGAAACAAAAATGCAACTGAAGTAACTGATTCATTCGCATTTATGCAAACTTCGATTCTTCATAATGTGTAAGTCCTATATTTTCAACAATATCCAGTCTCAAAATAAGTCTCTGGATGCTGTTACTCAAGAAAAAAAAATATCCAGAGAGTGCTGAAGGAGGATAAAAAGCCATTGCAATTCTTCATTTTATGAGTGACTTTGTGATGTTTGACTGAAGGGGCAAATAGTGGCTGTTAATGAGGAAAATTGACATAAGGAGGTACCTTCCTTTCAGTATCTCTAACACAAAAAATCCATACCCTAACTGTATTGGGCTAAGAATACTCCTTCACCTCTGAAAATGGAATCACTTCTTTTCTCCCCAACACAGACAAGGAGAGGAATGTGTCCTTAAAAATCAAGACTAAGGAGTAGAAAACTGCTCACCACTCAGTCTGGAAAACAGGAACATGAAATGAAATCCATAGCTACTACCCAGGCAGGAAAAGAACATTGATGATTCTTCCCCAAAACACACACATAGATAGGCACCTGCTGAAACTTCTCTAGGGTATGACTGGATATACTGGATTTCAAGGCTGATTCCTGTACTCATGCCCATTCATCACTGTGGCCAATGACTACAGAGTTGGCCATCTTGTCTGGCTAAATAGCATAGTACTGACTGTTGCATTATAACCATACTAGGCTAATACTCAGGTTCAGCTGAAATGGCCTACTAATAGAAGCAGTGCTACCAACTGACCTCACCAACTGACCAATACCAAGCACCAAGGGAGGAGCCGACCTCTGTCAGCACAGGGGCAGAGTACCTCTCCTTGGTAACCTCTCCCTGAAGACCAATTAGTTTTGCTAACCTTGCACCTGCACCCCAAAAGCAAAGTCAAGGTGATATGATATAAACAGACCTTATATTTCAGCATCACCTGTAGAATCACATGTACACATCATGTAGAATGGGGTTTCTGTAAGCCTAAATGGAAAAATTACACATCCTCCCCAACTTACACAACGAAGGTAGGTAAATAGTCCGTTTAAAGGTGTGGACAGAAAAATAAAATATAATTAACCTGAAATCATCCATAAACCTTTCTAGCTGCTTAGTATGTATTTGAATAGAGAATTCCAGTGTTTGGTCACACACAGCGGGGTTTGAAATCAGCTGCTTCTATTCTCTCTTTTGTTTTAGAGAGCAGGGGTCCTTAGGAGTTAGGAAAGATAAGAGAGTCTGAGTGAAGTGTTGAAGGACTTTCTTAGAACTCTAGCAATGGAAAAGATGAGGAGTCGCCCATGATCAAAAAAACCCCAGCCTCCCCCCCCCCCCCCCAAACCAACAACCTAATTCAAGTCCCTCATTCAAGTATAGGACTCTCTGAGATAATGAAGAGCTGAATTTTTATGATCATCAATAAGGTAATAACTATTCTTCAAAAAGCATATCTAATGATATGACCTGGTACTATATTAGATCATTTATAAAATGAAAAGAACGAGCTGAAAAATCTTTTACTTCTGGTGCAAGCTGTTTGTTCAAGGAAGGGGTATAAGTTTGCCTTCTCTTTACAGATAATGAACTTCATTAAAAAAAGAACTATAGGACACGAAACTTTGTACATTTATTGGTTGTTTATTACCACAAAACTATCTAGAAGGGACAGAAGTCACTATTTAAAAGTTAAACAGACTTACTGATTATACCTTAGTTTCTGCTTTACTTGAAAAAGATTAAAAAGTTTGCAGCATGCTTATCACCTGAATTTAAGGGTATCAGTAAAGTTTTTTTGTATATTTTATCCATTCTTAGAACTGAGAAGATAATCAGACCTTTATTTTGTCATGTAAGGTAGGAACCTGGATTATCCCACTGAACTGTAATACTGCCCACCTTTGTGACTTCAGGATTTTGAAAGAACACTTCTTTAGTAGCAGCAGTGTAGTCCCAAGCATTATTTAACTACACGTTAAATACATGTTTATTTGTTCATTAAATAAGCAAACCTTAAAATGTTAAGAAATTGTGTTCTGTTATCCTGAAGAATTCTTAGTGACACTTGTCCTCCTGAAACAGAGGTTGGTAACTGTTTCTCAGGAGTCGAAAATGTGGAATTTGAGGCAGCTCACGGATGCAAGTAGAGAAAAATTGCCAACAGCAAGGGTGACAAGGTTCTTATTGAGCTTGCAAAATTAAACTGTGATACACAGCATTGAATTGACACTGCAACATTTTTATTGCCCTAGGAAAACAAGCCTCATTGTACAAACAGAACGGACATTGTCATGTCAGCATTGGATGATTGTTGGTAGCATTTTCTGTCACTAAACTAGACTTGCTGATGATGTCTTATGTTAGAAAGACATGAAGTATCTATGTTATGAAAGTGGCTAGTTTAAAAAGAAATAGAAAAGGCGTAAGAGTAGAAGCAGATCAGAAATTGCTCATGAAAAGATTAAAGATGAAAAAAATCTTAATGAGAAAAGGGAGAACCCCTCCAAAAAATAACCTAAAAGAGACAGCAAATTGTATAGCGTATCAGTACCGTTGTCTGCTGGCAGCAGCAAACTAGAAAAAGCAGAGCCTCTAAAAACTTGAGTGCAGAATCTTGCAGAAAGAATAAATAGCTGAGTTTGACAGACATATTAGTAAGAATAGAATATTAATTATTTGAAATACTCATCTCTACCTTTGGTCACTGACAGCATAGTGCCATTTAAACAGGTTTCTGAAGTAAACCTTTGATTCAGCAAATTATTCAATCAAAACCAGTCTAAGGAACAGCTTTATTTAAACTGTATTTTTATGCTCAGTTCTGTTCAACAATTGGCAAAGTTCAGCACCTCCACTAGACATTTTCCCTTCTCCCAGACGGCTTACCATTTTTAATACTGGAACTTATTCATGTCTGAAATAATGTTCATTGCCATCAACATCTCAGTTTTCATCAGAACCCTGAATTCGTCCTACAACTTGATCTTCTACAGGTTATCTCCCTTGAGTCAAATATTTGTCGGGCTACCCATTTTCTCTCAGGGCACAAAAAGAAGTCCAAGGATCACCTGTGACAAACATAATGATTCCATTAGTCTGAGTTCACAACAGGAATTTCATTCATTAGATAAAACAATCTTTAATAGAGCATTTAACATTATCATTTTAAAAATAAAAACAAAACGTCATCAAGAACAATCATATTCTGAAAAGGCTGATGAGATCTCCAATCTGATTATCAAAAGATAGTTCCATTCTTATATTTAAAATTTATATTCTAGAAAATGCACTATGAGAGGAACACTCTTCAACTAGATTCTTACACTGCTCAAACGAAAACCCAGGGCCAGTTTGAAAAACCTCCAAAATAAAATTCTTACTGATAGATCCCATCCCCCAATTCTGCAATGGCTGTACTATTTAACAAATATTGGACTTCAAAAAAAAAATAATCATAAGTAGCTGTGTTCTTTAGCTCTTCCAGAAGTGACTCCACTGATCTTACAGATTTTGGTCAAAGATTACTCTTGAGTTAATTATTCTTTTGAGCACTCACAGAGCTGTCTTTACAGAACTGTTTGGCCCTAATGCAGCTGAGGCAGATTTAGCATACAAACATTGGTTTTTCCCTTTTTCATTGCCATCTCATTCAGAAAAGTAGTTAACACACATATTTAAGTTTAAGCATGTGTGCAGTCCTAGTGAAGTTAGCTGTATCTTGCTGCTCTAGGGCCCTCAGCAACGTCAGACTCCTTCTCTGCCTTCTTCACTAGTAACAAAAACAACTTTTAGCAACAAAGCATTTGGGCCAAGAACATGGGAAATTGGGAAAAAGTACAAAAACCCAAATGCATCTAGCACAGAAAGAGATTGTTGAGAAGGGGCTGAATGCAGCTTTCTGCCCTGATGTGGTAGGTGCTAGTTCCCAGCTTGGCACCAGTCCCTGTGTTATCCCAACTCGTGTCAGGTGTTAGCAGGCAGGACAGGCACAGAAGAGTGAGGGTGAGACTGCTGGGGCTCTCTTCTTGCTTGCTGGAGGCTCCCTTCCAACCCAGGAGTCTGTCGGAGGGGTAGTCAGAGCACCCTTGGACCTCAGCACATAAAGCACCCAGGAAAAAGCAACCCACTGGGCCAAGAGAACAGTTTCAAAAGGAAGAGAAAGAAGAGCAAGAGGGGTAATAGCACTCAAGAGAGCTTTCTTCATTGACCTTAAGAATGGTCCAGTCCTGCAATCACCAAGTACCCAAATCCCCCTGTCACCAAAATGGTAGGTGCATGATAACTGACATTTTAATGTAACAAGCAGTAAACTAATCTCCATAGTCAAAGACTTACAACTCGTCCCTCAGCTTGTTCTTGATGCATTGTTTTTCTTGGTGTGGGTAACAACAAAGGCATAAGGATACTAGCAATCACTGAATTTGTGTGTAATATAACATAAATCACTTTAAATGATCTCTTCAGTTTTCTAAGATGCTCTAATTCATTGTTGATAGTTTCAAGTAAAACTCCACTTGTTGCAAAAAGTACTAGTATTTCTTTAATCCATCTTCCCTAAGGCTAGTTATTTCATCTTGTTGGGGTGGAACTTTTGTTGAATGACCTTATTTCTGATCTATGAATATTAGCAATGGAAAATGAGACACACTAGGATTATTTACACCAAACTTCTTTTTAAAATGAGCTATTCTCATTCTTTTTAAAATTAATTATTAAAGAAAGCACATCAGTTTAAAGTTCAAGCTGCATGAATGTGCTATCAAGATACGGTCATTAAAATCCTTATGCCTTGAATGTTTCCCTTGAACTTTGTTTCAATGTTAAAAGATCACAAACATCGTAAACCAAATTCAGTCTTTGTGTAGGCCAGCATTAAATTGCAGCTGATGCCATCAGGACTGAATTGGTGTCAGGCACCTGTTAGATTACAAAGCCACCATAAAAAAAAAACAAAACAAAAAAAACCCCAACAAATAGACCAGAACTATGAAACTTATTACAAGTCAAGTACATTAAATAAAAGAGGATCCTACCAGTTGCATCATCGGCTTCTGTGTCTAGAAGAGCATCTACTGAAGCCATGCTTGTGACTATGAAGGAGTCTGTAGTATCAGACACTCCTCGCTTGCTGTGACAAACTTCTTTGAGATACTGACTCCTCTGCTTTGATCAGTGTCTTTTACTAACCTTCTGACTGCCAAGAAGGTTACACCACTTGTTGAGAAGGTTTCTCTAGGCCTTCCTACTATTCCCCAATGCACTTTTTTAATCATAAGTCCACAGGTTCAATTTGTAGTTCTCTTCCAAAAATACTTATATAATAGAGAGTGGGACAGAGATGCAAGATGTTTTCCCCCACCAAATCCACCTTTTTGGTAAAGTGTTAAATACTCCTTATTCCTGTTAGTTCTCTCTTGCAAAGAAGGAAGAAAGTCTTCAGTGAGATACATTTTCTTCAGGAGGTATCTTCTGTTCCTCCCTGACCTTTTTCCAGTGGAATTTTCATCCTGTGTCCTTTTTCCTCAATAAATGTRCCAGCAAAAGACTTTTTAATATATGTTGTTGTAAAATCAGAACTTTCTTTCTTATTACAGCTCTGTAAAAAGTTGTAACTGTCTTTACAATTAGGAAGTTACAAATTAATTGTATGTAAAAATCAGATTATTTTCAATATAATCTCTTCCTGAATAATCTGAATTGGTGTAAACAAGACTTATTGTTACTATTCATTTTTTTCCTAAAACAGACTATAAACTATTTCCCATCTTGTACCAAGTATCTATTTTTTTTAAGTAATCCTTAATTTCAGAGGGTAAAACAGTATCTAGTTCATGTTCCAGTCTAAAATAATTTATGTTCAGAAGAATGCTCTGTTCTCCTAGCTGTAGGAGATAACTGTTGCCAGTTTGCTGCAGTTCTTAACAGCCACTATGACAGAAAAGGCAAGAACAAGAAATGTAGTAAGAATGAGCAAGTGAGCACGTGTCGGGATTCAAGAGGGATTACGTGAGATCTGCTGTAGAGAATATGCGCACACAGAGAACCCAACGATTCACTTATGTTTCCAGAAAACAGGCACCATGTTTATTTCAGACTTATTACCAGACATGTCTGTATTGCAAACTCCCCACAGAAGTGCTGAAGTATATATTTAGTAATTAAGGGAGAGGAAGATATCACCCTTTCCCCTGGAGTAACCCCAGTAATATGCCTATCTCAACCCTTTCTCCCTCCATCTGAAAATCTCCCAGGGAACAAGGGTAGTCAAGCACTGACTTGGACTTCTGGAGTCTGATTCTCCTCTCAAATATATAGTATTGCAGTGTGTAACCCTGCCAGATCCAGTGAATGAAATTTCTGTCAATGAAAGCAAGAAGAGAATATAGCTTTCAGAATTTACATCAGTGGCAACCGTAGTGAGAAAAAAAATACGATCTGTTAGTCTTCATTTTGATCCTGTGTGTTGGCATTCCATTACGGCTGAATAAAACCGAAATGTACAATCCATTTGAATTACCTGACTTAACCTTAGACAGTTAAGCATGCCACTGTTTGCCGGAGTCCAGTATTAGCTACCTTTATTAGACTAGTTTATAGCAAAGCCCAGGCTGAAGTTCCCCCTCAGATGAATTTTAAACCACTAGCTAGTGGAGTTATAATAAAGAACCTGACAGCCAGTTTTGAAAAAAATAAAAGCAGCATCTCAATCACCATGGAGTGAAATTCTGCTTTCATTAACAATGCAGCTCTCTTCACATGATCCCATATTTTTTTTCAGTGAAAGATGCATGGGGTTTTGAGTGCACAGATTTGGTACACGTGCGCAGCAGCTGGTCTGACATGATAAAGCAGAATGAATCTGAAGAAGTTCCTGCATGTCTGACCAATAATCCATGAACTAAAAGGGATTTACTCGATAGACTATCACAGAATCTATCCTGTCAAAAGTAGAGATTTATTTTTTTTAAGAATGTGCCTAAATGTTTTCTGTCGGATGTTTCTCACTCCCCAAAAACCTAGATAGCAAGTAGGAGGTGAACAAAGAAAATGAAATTACTGTCTTGTGGTTTTTTTGTTTTTTGTTTTCTGAGCCCTGCAATGTCTGTAACTTAATATTTGCTTGGTTTGAAGCTTCAACCATAGTATTTGTTACTGGAGACGTTTCTGTAACTCAAAGAAAATCGATCAGAAGAATAGTATCCAGCATGCACAGACACACACGGCATGCCACAGCAGCATCCCCAGTACCATGTCTAAATTTCATTCTTAAATAAGGCTTACTTGCCTTTCTTTTTTGCTAGGTGGGAACTGTTGAGAGCTAAAAATAGCACCACGATTCGGTGGCGGGCGCTAAAAATACCCTTACCCGCTCGGTCACCGACTCAGTACGAAAGATGAAGCCCTTGGCATGTCACAGCCTGTAGCCGCTAGCCAGGGATGAAGGCAAAGAGCGCCCAGCCCCGGACTTGCGCGTCCGGGCAAAGTTTTACCGGCAGACGAGGCGGCCACGGCGCCGCGCCCCGCAGCCGCGGGCCCCCACCACCACCCCGAGCGGCCCCCCCGGGCCCCCCCGCCGCCCCTTACCCGCGTTCCGCAGCTTCTTGTTGCGGTAGACGGAGAGGATGACCAGGAGGTTGCCCAGCAGGTCCACCACGATGGTGAAGATGAGGATGGCGGCCAAGGTGGCGGTCACCCAGGGCGGGCGGCGCGGGGCGCCCTCGGCCGGCGGGTCCCGCGGGAGGACGGAGCTGTTCAGATCGCTGCCGTTCACTCTCATCCTGCCGCCGCCGCCGCCTCCCAGGGCAGAGCCGGGTGCCGGCGGAGCGGGCGCGCCCGCCAGCGCTGCCTCCCGCGGGGGCAGGGCAGGGCGGGGGTCCCGGCCGCAGCCGCCCTCCGCCGCGGGGCTGCCCGCCCTAGGGCGGAGCGGGGCTGGCGGGAGCGGGCGCTCCTCCCATGGCCGCCACCGCCGCTCCGGCTAGGAAGTTCCCCCGAAGTGTGCATGTGCCGCGGCGGGACACTTTTATAGCCTCCCCCGCGCCCGCCGCCCCGCCCGCCGCCGCCGCCGCTGCCGCCAGGTGACACCGGGCCGCCCCCGCGCCGGCACGTGCGCGGCCGGGGGTGCCAGC
>JASVER010000005.1:10162723-10385454 GCA_030449065.1 Oceanodroma leucorhoa
CCGCGGCGGCGGCGCGAGGGGCCGGTGGGTTGTGCCGCCTGCCGTTACGGGCTTGGCGGCGCTCGGGGCTCTTCTGGTTAACGCCGTCTCTTAATTAGGCGCGCGCTGAACTCCCCTCCCCTCCTCCCCCGTCTTTATTTGACACGGCATTCGCACAGAAACGCGAGCTCGGCGAGAAACCCCCATCGGGGAGCGGGCCGGTGCTGCTATACAACGCTCCTGGCGAAGCCTCTCTCGCCGGGGGGGCGGGCGGGCGGGCGCCTGAGGTCCCGCGTCCCGCCAGCACCACGTGCCGCCGCTGGACGGGGGAGGCGGAGGGAAGTCACACCGCCCCGGCAGCCCCCTCTTCTTCCCCCACCCCCTCGGCAGCGCGGGGAGCCAGCCGCACGCCGCAGCTACGAACCCGGTGGGGTCTGGCTCCGCCGTCCCCCGAAAGCAGCGCGGGGGGAACAGGGAGCCACTGCCAGCCGTAAGGAGGGACCGGCTGAGTGCATGGGGTACCCCCTCGCCCGGTGGGTGTTCCGGTAAAAGAAAAAGAAAAAGGCACTTTCTTCTGACTGTAATAACGGCACTGAATGTCCTCGCTCGCGTGGTACAAAGCTGTTTGAAATACGGGAGCAAACGTGGGTCTAGGCATTACTCGCTCCCATTCAGGCTGCGACTCACGCTGCACTCCGCTAAGCACAGGGCTGTGCGCGGCGCTGGCGGCCAGGGGCGGCCCCCGCGCCCCGCCCGAAACGCTTACGGGGGTACTGCGACTGGGGGATACCCGAAACCTCGGCGGCGGTGGTGGTGCGGAGCCCGCAGTGAGAGCGCGGGGCTCCTCCTCGGCGGCGCAGGCTTCGCGGGGCGCTGCGCGGGGCGCGGAGGCTCCTGCCGCCGCCGCCGCCCAGTCACGCCCCGCAGCCTGAGCGCAACCGCCCGGCGGTTACAGTGTTACTCTTGTCCTGGCAGTCCTCGGTGATGAGTAATTAAAGGCATCGCTATGAGCGGTTAAAAACCGTTACGACCAACAGTGGCTCCGCCGGCCACGTTACGTAACGGCGGCGAGTGTGACAAGAAAACCGGCGGCCCTCGGCAGCGGGGCGGGGTCTGGCCCTCGCCGCGGGGACCTCGGCGAAAGCGGCAGCTCGTACCCCGAGGCGCTACCAACGGCCGCGCTCTCCCCCCACGACTGAACCCCCTTTTCGGGCCGACCGGGGGTAGCCGGCCCGCCGCCGCCGCCGCCTCCAGCGCTGCCGCGGAGAGGCGCGGAAGGGCGCGGAGAGGCAGGGCGGCGGGGCGGCGCCCCCCGGCCCGGGCAGCCCCGCAGTCCCAGCCCGCACGGCGGGGCTGGGCTGGGCTGTGCTGTGCTGTAAAGGCGGTGGGTGTAAGGGAAACCCCGAGCTCCCGGTTCACCCGGGGTTTTCCTCCACCACCGCGGGCAGCGGAGCAGGGAGCACAGCGGCTCAGCCTCCCGCTGGTGCATGAGAGCTTTTTTTTCCGTGGGGGAGCGCTGATTCACTTGATCACTTACTGGCTTTAAAAATGCTCAATATTCCGACAGCGTGTCGTGTCTCCCCCCCAGCCCCCCCCGCCACGATAAACAGCAGACCCGGGGAGATGTGTCGGCTCTACAGAGCAGTCCCTCCAACTGCCCCGAGGAGAGCAAAGCCCATCACCGGAGATGGAGAGCAGCAGCCTGCACTAGAGGGGCGGTTACAGTAGGTCCCCCCTCTTACCGCGGTGCCGCAACCCCTGGGCGGGGGGGGGGTTGGTGAGCACACCCTGTCCCGTACCCACCCACCCACCCCACCCCCGGAGGTGATCTTGCAGAGAGAGGAAAACGACCGTGTGTGTATCCTTGTAGGTGCATTACAAATAGGTTATCAAGCTGTGGGAGAAGATTAAAATTAGGGGGAGCCAGTATCAGGGGGCCCACGGAGACAGAACTGTCTGGTCCTCAGTAGACCTCATCGGGTGTTTCAACTGGACAGGGGGAGGCTGTCCAGAGAGAGTTGCGAAGTTTCACAAGGTCAGATATTTTTAACCAGAAGGTAGAGTGGTGATGAGGATCAGCCCAGAATTTTGCTTCAAAGAAAGCGAAGCTGGTCCATGAGGGGACTGCTGTCATTTGTCTCATTGCTGGGATATTCAGCCACATGTTTGCAATTTAGACCCACAGGGGAGTGGAGACATCACTCAGTCCCACTTGAGTCTTGTGACAACAGTGTACGCTGGGCACAAAGGCTGCTTGTGCTGGTGAGAGCAATGCTTAGGGAAGGTAATGCTTCCTGAAAAAGGAACTGCAGAGGTCCTATCAGAAAACCCTGTAAGAGCTAAGGGTGACCCAAGCACCAACAAGGGCCAAGATACATTGAGAAGCCTTGTGCTATTGCTTCGTGTGCCGACTTTGCTTCCTGGAGAGTGGGAACTGAGCATCAGTACACGGGTCAGGCTCCAGCCAGGACTGCCTTCCCATTCGCCCCGGGCTGTCCTTCTCGCACCTTGACAGAGACACCTCATCCTAGAAAACATGCTGCTCTTTAAGGTTTTATAGGTGTTTACTCACATTTTGGAGAGTTAGAGACTTTAAGATGCCACCCAGATAAGCAGACTGTGAAAACTGCAGAGGAGCAGCTCTGACAGGATCACGCTAGTTCACACCGATCAGCATTCAGAGTCAGTCAGACAGTCTGAGAGGCAGTTTGACTGGTGCTGTCTGTTACGTCCTCTGGGACTGGTCTTTCTTTCTTCACATTTTCTACAGTTTTTTTCTACAGATGCATTTTTAAGGTGTAAGTAAGTGAAGTGAAATTATGCTTTACATGATAGCATAGAAGTGATCGAGGCATGAGAACAAGCAAATCACTAGGGCCAGTCACCTCTTATTATAATCGCTTAAATCGGGATTGACTTCTCTATAATCAGCAAAGTTAGCAGAGATCCCAATCAGCTTTTGGTGAATTTATTTTATTACGTGAAGAAACACAGAACTTGTCTGGTCTTTCTTAGAAGAGTGCTGATTTGTCTTTGCCTGAGTTACGCTGTGGGTGTGCCTGTTGCCAGTCCTGTCTCTGGCCCTGTTTCCTGGCTGACCTTGGACTGATGTTGTAGTCTTGATTTTGGTCCTGTCTCCTGTTGATCTTACCTGGGGTCTCTGGATGGGTGCTGATCCTGACTCATCTCTTTGCCCTGTCTGGGGCTGCCTAAGCCTGTCTGAGCCTGTTGTCAGCATTTGGCTCTGCCTGCTGCTCTTATATCCTGTGAGACTTTGCTCTGGTTAGTGAGGGCACTGCTTGTGCTGTGGTTTTCCTTGGCTCCTGGCTTGCCTTCCCTTGTGGAGAAGCTCTTACTGCTACCCAGCAAGGGACACCAGATGAGTGGGGGGAGGTAATGGATCCACACCATCTGTCTGAAAAGATAGGTGGAAGTGTAAAAAGCATGAGAAGAAATTAGCAATTCAGCTGGTTCTCTGAGTAAGAGAATGGAAGCTGCCTGGCAGGTGGGACTGGAATATGTGATGGTCACTAACAGGATCAAGTACTGAGAGTGTGCTGGTATGAGTGCCTGGCAGAGAATGGAGTGGGAGGGCAAAAGGCATAACATTTGTCTCCATCTGGAGAAGTCTTCACTAGGGTACTGCATGTTTTTCTTTCATCAGCTGGGAGGCTAGTAACAGATAGCATACCTGTGAAGGGGCTGACTTGGACACAAATCCAGGAGGAAGCTCTTGGAGGGCTGTGCTGGGACAGAAAGTAGGTAAGCTGTGGTGCCTGTGGCAGTGAAGCAGCAGCTTCTGATACCCTTAATGTTCTGGTGCCTTTCTCTTCTGCAGAGAAGCCCAGGAGCTGCATGAAACAAATAAATGCAGACTCTGTTCCGCTCAATCCCAGTAGGCATTTCAGTAGTGAAATGTAGAAACTGTCTTAGAGTTGAGGGGGAAAGGGATGAGGTAAATGAAGTGGCAGTGTGTTTGTGTGGCAGGCAGTAGTGTGGAGAGTAGGAGCAGCTGCTCATTTGAATGCTCAGCATTAAATTACGTGGCTGCAGATTGTCTGGCGCTGTTCTTTATAGTAAAGCTTATTATTTTGAGACCTTCAGAGTTCCCCCGTTATCCCAAAGAACAATTATGATGCTGACAGTTCTTGGACACTCTAGGAAAAAAAGAAACTCATAGCTCCTCTTCACTGGGATGTTCTGAGCCACTTTCACTGTTACATTTGCCAGCCTCTTGGGCTGCTCTCCCAGAGCGCTGACACAGTCCTTTAGTTCTCCCCACAAACTTGCCTTGACAGCTGATATTCAGTACACAGCTCTTGCTGATATGCTTATGGGTAATTATGTGGGACAATTCCACTTCCTCAACAGTAAGATTGGTGTGACAATAAGTATGTTGCATCTCTCTCATGGTGGGAGATACCTGCTGTTCATTACGTCAGACCATTGGTTGTGATGCTGCACTACAAATTAACTTGGCTTTTGTTCCTTCTGTCTTTTAGAGGAATGATTCTGAGTGCTGAAATTTCATCATGTTTTATTTTGTGATCTGCAGCTCTCTTTCCCTGCTGCATCTGTGTGACAAGTCTTTTATTTCAGTGTTTTTTTCTCACTTACAGTCTGTGGCATCTTCTACCTACATGTTGTAAGTCCTAAAATAACTATGTAAATTGCATCCTGTCTACGGGTACTGGTTTTGGGCAGATGATGTAAGAGATTGATGGGAAATGTGCCAGCTCTTTAGTTCTTCATTCAGCACTGCCTTAGTGCACACTTTTTGCTTTCAGAGAGAGCTGTTATAACAGTTCTTGTGCAGCACGGGCTGCTTCTGGCTTTGGGGTTTCTAAGGTGAGATGCTATTCACCACATGGCTAGGACAGGGAGAAATGCTCTGTAGAAATGGAACTATGTCCTAGGACTCTTCTCTATATTAATACTCTCTTCTCCTGCAACATGAAATGGTCTGAAAAGGAGGCAATGGTAGCTTCTCACTGTAGAATAGTGTATTATCTAATTTTTAAAGCGTTCTCCATTAGGAAATTATCTTTGAAACTTTGCAAGCAGAAAAGAGAATTAATCTTGGCTCATCTGTGTTTTAGGGTAGGAATGTGCAATGTTGCATATTGTAGCTGACTGTTTTAAGTATGCTACCTCTTAATTTTTATTTTAAAGATTAATTGGGAGCTAACTTTGAACTTGGGGGCAGGTAAGGGGTGGGTAAGGTTTGGGGCTATAAATCCTGATTGGAAACTGATACTTTCTGAAGTCTGCAGTCTGACACCAAAGTTGCTGAGATAAATGAGTTAATACTCAGCTTTGTCATCAGTGGCTCCAACGCTGTATTAAATCAGTGCTTGTAGTGGTAGATCACATTAAGGAGCCTGACTTGTTACATGTAAGTATAGAGTGAGGTTGCTTACCTCAAACTGTACCTCTTACTACATGACCTGTTTCCTTGCCCAGTCCATTTCTTTGTCCTGTGATTCTTTAGGATATTGGTCCCTAACAACTGCTTTTGAGAATTGATTGATGTAGATTGTCCCAAAATGTTAGCAGTCCAGTGAGTAACAAGCAAAGCTGCTAGATGAGGCACTCTGTATTACTGCATACTTGTGCACTGAGGGCACAGAACTGTTCTATTATTTGTGACTGCCTTCTGCTTCCTCCAAGTCTGCGTTTGAAATGTTAAGAATAGGGATTTCCATGGTGCTAACGTTTTGTAGTGTCATGACAATGTGTCACTCTGCTGTCCTGCCTTCTGGGCACAGTTCCAGACACTGCCTGGCACATACCATTTACTTGCATTAACTGTAGAAGTTGAAATACTCCTGCAATTAAGTTAAAGTTCTGCCAAAAGCCAGAACATACTTGCACATTCAGATTGTCAACTGGTATTCTTTTCTTGCAAGGCTGTTGCCTGTTTGTACATGCTGTTACAATGCTTTGTTATTTAGCAAACTCTGAAGTTCATACTTCTTCCAGAACACCCATTTTTCTAGTGTTCTCACTGTGCTGACCAAATGCAGGCTGTCTACTTAATACTTAAATTTGTTTTTTCTAAACAGGAGTCATACTTCCTATGACAATGAGGGAAATATAGCATATTCCTTTAACAGAGCATGCAGAATGGTTTAAAATGGAAAGAAAATTCTGTTTCTGGTTGTATATTTTTTATACTCGTCTTTGAATATTCTGCTGTTGTGTGTTTATTTTTTCCCTTCTCAGCAGCAATTTTAACACCTTTCAATATTCCCTTGTATTCTTTTCTATGACTGTTTTCTCAGTTTGAGTGAATGTTTTCTTTGGCTTTTCTTTTGTTTAAATATGGGGAAGAAAGGGGACGTGTTTTGAATTGAAATCACAGAACTGGAAAGGGACTACAAAAAGAATTGACTGCAGTAAATCTTCATGTATTAAAATCCAGCCAGTACGGTTCTTACCAAGTGTAGAAAGGCAGAAAAATACGTACAAACTCAAAGAATGCGTAAAGAAAGTTAACATGGAAATGGTTTAAATGAATGGGAAGAATTGAGATTGATAGTCTTTGGCATGAAGCTAGATGAGAATGAGCCAGGGGTGGGGTAGGGTGCTAAGTGTGGGGGAATGAAAGAGGTTAACCTGCTTACAATGGAAAAACATGTGATTGTTGTGTATTGTCAATATTCTGGGTTTAGGCTGTTAATACTCTACTGAAATCAGTGGAATATAACTTGACTGAAACAGTAATGACACAATTCCATGATGTAATGCTATGGAGCACTTGGCAACGGGCCCTTTAAGAAGTGTGGAGACATGTACAATTAGAATTAATGGAAAAACACTAAGACTTAATTTGATTTGAAATCATCAGAGACTGTACTAAGTATTGAGTGTTTTTGATAATATAGAACCTCACGAAAAAAGAATCAGTGACATAGTTGCTTTTAAAGATCATCCAGCAAATGTGGGCTGAGCCATTTTCTTCATTTAGAGTATTATCAGTAAAGCAAGGGAGAGATCTTTAAACAGTCTCTCCTCTGTCTGCAGTGTTTCCAAAAACCTTTTCAGTCTTGAGTCTACAAATAACAACTTCTTAGTTTGGGGTTTGTTTGCTGCTGTTTGCTCTGCCCCGCCCCCAGTAAACCCAGAGTAGGCTCAGATGTAGTTTGTAGATGAGAATAAGGCTCATGGCATTGATTTACCTTTCCCCCTTCCTCTATGAAAATGACAAAACTTCCACTAAATCATCCGGGTGATATGACACTGTGAGCAGTTTCTAAGGAAAGAATGTGTATGAAGAAATAGAGGCTAGAAAGACCAAATAAGTAGTTTTGTTTGAGCTGGCAATTCTGCACTGCTGAATGTTTGCTTTATATTAATTTTTCTTACTGCCTTCAACAGCTTATTTCAGACTTTATCTAATTTATTTTTATTTCCTACTCYTTCTGTTTCACTAATAAACAAAAAATGGATTTAGTGACTATTTCTGCTGTAACCTGTTAATTCCCTCCTCGGTATGATGCACCAGATTTCATCCTTATTAGTATTAGTAACTCCTCAGGTCATTAAGAGTCAAGTGTCAATATAAAACCTAGCCACAAAATAAACCACAAGGTCAGCAAAGGTTTCTCAATCTTCTCAGGGATCTCAAAGTCAACAAATGTGATGTTTTCCTCAAATGACTAAACAAGTAACACATCAGAGGTTCTTCAGAAAGGATTCAACACATTTAGTATTGTTCAGTAATCAAAAAACACTTTTTTCAAACGAATACAGTGTTCTTCAAAGAGACAAGTAACAGCTCTGAAAAATGTTTCCTATATGTGTAAAAGATGCAATACACCCAGGGGATAGAAATGCTGTCTCTATTACTGTTGTACCTGAGTGTATGCTTCAGAGACAATGATGCGTAAGAGGGCAGTTCTGCCTTCACAGCAAGAGCTTGACATCTTTTCTGAAACTGCCAATCAGGATACCCAGCTTCATGATGCTATATTGAGGTAGTTAGTATTATTCTGGACATGTAAGAAGAGAGTGTCTCGTTTCCTGTGTGTGTTCAGAAAAAAGCTGGGGTGGTGATG
This sequence comes from Oceanodroma leucorhoa, assembly GCA_030449065.1. NCBI lineage: Eukaryota > Metazoa > Chordata > Aves > Procellariiformes > Oceanodroma > Oceanodroma leucorhoa. Next base: position 10,170,763 of record JASVER010000005.1, read on the forward strand.
GGAGGCCGTAGAACTTACTGCAGTCAGTGGTCAGCACTACATCACTCTGTCACACTTGGCCCAGCCTGTTCCAGGCAACATGAACTGCATCTTGTGATTCCTCACACATTCTATTCAGGGTTGATTGTATTCACTGGATCTGCTGGTTTATGCATCCTCACAGCAAGATATGTGTGTGGGTGTGTGCTTATCTAACAGGTAACATCTTGCAGCTTTATTTAGTATTTATGTTATCTCCCTCCATACATCCCCATCCTCTGGCTGAGCAATCCAGTTTGTTTGCTCAACATTGCCCCAATCCTCCTGCTTACCCACAGWAGTTCTCTTCAGTTTTGAACCAGTCTCACCCTGCAATGTAATTTCTGCACATGTAGTTTTTCATTTCACTTCCATCCTTAAATCCTCAGGAATGATAAGACAGAGGTGTTTATTAACTTGTGATCTCTACTTCTTCAGAGGATGCTGTTTCATGGTAATTACTCCCCTCTTCCAACAAACAACCTCTAAGGTCCAGAAGAAAAGATGAAGAAAAATGATAAGACAGTAAAACAGAAAAAAATAAATCTGGTGATTAATCAGTCAATAAACACCACTCACAGTACACACAGTCACTAAGGGGTTACCATTTAAATGTATTGGCTTAGAAATCTGACATCATTGATCCATTATTAATCCATGAAAAAAATATTCTGGTTTCACTGAAACTGTTTTGCATTCTAAAACAAAAAGAAAAAAGTGACAATATACAAATCAAAACTGCCGGCAAAGACAACATACATGGTAATGAAAGACTGTCAGAAGTAATCTGAAAATCTTTCCCCCTTGAGAATTATGATAGTTACCATAAAGTTTATTTATTCTCATTAGTTTATTAAAAAAAAAAAAAGTACCCGGTTAGTCTCTAATCATGAAAATGCTAGAGACCATTCACATGAGTATAATTACTTATATGCACAAGGCTTCCAGGCTAAGCTCTTATAAACAGTTTTATTTAAGATAAGAATTTATAATATTTGTAACCCAACCTGTGATACAATACTTTATAATTTGATGTGGTGGAATGGTTCTTTTTACAGCTTTAAAATTGTTTCAGAGCTCTTGAAAATATGCATGAACAGTTCCTTCACTCTCTGTGGAAAACCTCAAGGCAAAGTTATAAAAAAACTTAAGGAATTACTTAAATTCAGGGAATGCACATAAACAAACTGTTAACAGATATTTTCTTAATAATTTTGGGCTTTCAAAGCACATATTAAACCTTTTTTTTTCATCAATATATGAGTTTTTCTCAAATATAGCAGTTGCACCCCACTCATGCAGCTTCTTTGTTGCATACTATTATGACACAGAAGAAGAAACATATAGATTAAAATCTCACATAATCCTTGGGCAATTTACTTTACAACCCACTTCTTTTTTTGTCTCTGTCAAGTGTTCAGGATATGTGAATAAAAAGTTTGGGCTTTGAAACTAAGATTCTGAAGTTTGCACTACTGTACTGTTGTTACCGGACTCATTACACTTTGCTTGCTCTAACATACTTTAAATACAAACTTTTGGGATTTAATTAACTTTAAGGCAATCTTCATTTTCTTTTTAATGCCGTTCCATTTTTGTAGGATTTCCCTTCATATTGTCTCACACTTGGAAAGATACCTTTTTCTTTCTAGATCTATAGCAAGAGAGAAAAGTTGTGAGTTATTATAAATAGAAAAAAGGAGATGACAAATCCAGCAAGACATTCTCTCTAATCTCTGATACACTCCATTAAACAACTGGAGGCACTGTAAGAGAACGCTTACTAAACTGAGTGAAGCAGAAATCATTCTGTTTTCTTGAGGTATTTAGTGCCCAAAGGATCAAGTTGTGCACTGATTTGCATTCTATATTGCTAGTGGATTTTTTTAGAATTTTTTTTTTTTTTAGATTAAACGATGTGCAAACCAGCAAATTTGGATTTTCTTCTAAATTCCAAAGTTCTAGTCCCAGGTTGGTTGTGTTCCTGTAGAAGCCACTGACTTCAGAAAAACAGGCCTTCAGAAAAATGGTTAATCTACTACATAGAATCATAGAATCATAGAATCATTAAGGTTGGAAAAGACCTCTAAGATCATCGAGTCCAACCATCAACCCAGTACAAATGCCCACTAAACCATGTCCTGAAGCACCTCATCCACACGTTTTTTGAACACCTCCAGGGATGGTGACTCCACCACCTCTCTGGGCAGCCTGTTCCAATGCCTGACTACCCTTTCAGTGAAGAAATTTTTCCTAATATCCAATCTAAACTTCCCCTGGCGCAACTTGAGGCCATTTCCTCTCGTCCTATCGCTTGTTACTTGGGAGAAGAGACCAGCACCCATCTCTCTACAGCCTCCTTTCAGATAGTTGTAGAGAGCGATAAGGTCTCCCCTCAGCCTCCTCTTCTCTAGGCTAAACAACCCCAGCTCCCTCAGCCGCTCCTCATAAGACCTCATAAGACCACATGCTACACAGTGTGCATATAGTGCCACAAATAGTGGAGAGCAAACGATCTTATCTGCGTATGTAGCATGAAACCTATAGGTCTTTATCACTTGCATTCGCTGAGGAGATGGAAACAGCAACAGTGGAAAGTTAAAGTCATTAAGAATGGCAATATGGAAATTCTAGGAATAATTAAACCCAAATTGAGCAATTAATGCCTATGTTTTGTTCAAAACTTGATATTCTTCCTCAAACCTAATACTCTTTCATGACTCAGTATTTGATTAATTGTAATTTGATTGATTTGGTTAACTTGTAGTAAGCCCATTTTCCATGGCAGCACTTCTGCTTTTTTTAAGTTAAGCTTTGCTAATTTTTGCTTATTTAGGATCCTATTATATGTAATTGTTTTCAGTTTTTACCAATAACAATTACTACAAATGAGTATTAAAATTACTTTTCAATTAAAGTAGCCTTAGTTTCTTGGGGGGAGGAATCTTGGTTTGATTCCATTATGAGAAAGAATGACAACGGACAAAATGCAATATGGATAATGCACAACTGGCATGTAAATTATGCAATATCACAGTACATTCTGGCTATGCACTATGTCATTGAGGAAAATAAACAGGCTTCTTATGGGAAGGATTGAGAAATAAAATTAGTTCAAGGTATAAATATACAGTTAGAAACATCTAAGTATAAGAAGAAAAGCCATCCTACAGTTAGAATTTTAAAAAAAGTAATAACAGAAGCAAAAGGACAGGATAAATAGAGAACATTTTGCCCAGGCGGAGGATCCAGATGCAAGAGAGATGTGTTAGATGGAAATTATTTTAGAAGTAGAGGCCCACTTGACAGGTATATAAGAAGTCCCTTGTCATTGCCTGTGAAGTCACAGATGCACCCTTGAGTAAAAACAATACAGTAACAATTCAGAGAAAACAACTCCATCAAAGCTGTGATTTTTTTTCAGCAACTAACCTGTGCATAAAGCACCTAATTTTTGACCAGATAAGTTCATTTTTCATCATGGAGAATAGGCTTAGGAGAAATGCTGAGAAATTATCCTGTGATGGAGTCAATCAAATTGATTCCTGACTGATTTTCTAATATATTCTTCGCCTGCCTCATAGTGTCCACAGGACGTTGTTTACAATGTTCAATGATCCCTAGAGATGTGAAGATTTTCCTAAGATTTTCTCTGGTTTTATCTGAGTTTAAACACAGACACTATTCAGAGGTAGTATGGAGAAATCAAGCTATTACATGAGCAGTGAAATTAACTGAGCTTGGTTTTCTACAGATTTGTTTTACTTTCCTGTAAGCTGTTCCCATCTGCCTTCTGTGCCCCATGACACTCCAGGCAGGTAAGAAGCACTGGAGTTGTGGCTAACTGAAAGCTACACATACAACTCTAGGAAAACCAGGTGTATTACAGCGAGTTGTGTGCCTTTACCTTTGCGGATGTCTTTCTAGCTTCTGTGTTGCTTAAAACTCATAGAAAGTGCCATTTTAGTTGAAATTGGTAAATTAGGTAAGGGAGGTAATGTTTGAGAGAGATGTAATGCATAATTGCATAAACCTTATTTCGTAAGGAAATAAAGCTAAAAATTACCTGGAAGATCAGCTTTTTAATTACAGCATCACATTCTGATACAAAAAACCCCTTAGCTCAGGTCTTGTTTTAGCCTAAGACACTCTCCATTGCCCAGGACGAGTCATTTAGTCTCTGCATACCTTAGTTCTCCATCTGTAAAATGGAGATAATGATACATTCTCTCTCACATTTCTAATCTTACCTATTTTAACTGTCAGCTTCTTTGGATAGGCACAATCTTTCATTAAATATTTGCATTGTACTTAAACTGGAATTCTGACTGGATCCTCTAGGCAATACATAAATATCAACAACTACTAAATATATTTGACTATGATACAAACAAGGTCAAATCAGGACATTTAGATGAGTTTTTGGACATTCCTTAATCTTATTTTAAAAACCCTAAAAAACAAACCAACAACAAATACAATACCCACCTCCCCCCCAGAAAAAAACAAAAACAACCCCAAAACCACAATGAACCTTCAATTCAGTAAAATTTTAGCCTCAGTAACGACTAGTAGAAATTTCAGAATTTTACCTGCACTTGGTGAAAAGTAAGATAACTTCACTATTGCATCTGTATCCCGTAGGCACTTTTTCCCCTCACTGAGTCCTAACTTGACCTTACTCCTTGTGGAGAAAGGCCATGCTTTCTCTGAGGATATGAAGCATGATTTAAAAATAAAAATCAAACAAATAAAAACCTAAACAAACCAAAATAAAGACAAACTACTTGTTTAGATGATGAGAGAAGTGGGTTTAGCTTACAAGAACAGTCATAAGTGGTCACAGCTGGCACTAATGGAAACTCAATTGCCTTGTGTATTTTCCTCTCCCATCTGTTTGGTCTCAAGAGTCTTTGCATAATTTCTTAACTGCTTTTTTTTTTTTTTAATACTACACTTAAATACTGTGCACCTGTCTAGCAGTAAAAGGTTACAAACTATTTTAATTTTGGATTACTGATGAAGACTGAGCAAAGGCAAAATAAAAAAAAAAATGCATCTGGAAAATATTAAAGACAGGCTTCAAAACATTGTGCTGAGTATAGCTAATCAGCAAATGAAGATGTATGCAGACATTGTGCAATTAGCATTGCTTATAGCAGTGTAAAGATGTACTAACACAGGCTAAAGCCTGTGCTGGCAGCCAAAACACAAACTTTTGAAGGACCTAAGTTGCTTAGCAGATGCCATAGGCATTGTTTAGGGCAATTTCACAAAAGGTTGGGCAATAGCTTTCCACATTAACCCTTTTCTTTTGCTCTACACAAATCAGCCCTACATATTCTACACTGCTGTATTGTTATAAAGAGCTGTTTCTCAAATGGGCTGAATGACTGTGACTACTAACATTTTAGTTTGACAAACTATTGATTCAGTATATCTCAAATTGCTGCTTGGTATGGATTTGAATTTATCAATATCAAAGAGGCTGCAGGCAGAACAAGGACTATGATGTGACTAAAGATTATGGACTTGATTCTGTTCTCATAAAAGTGGCTAGCTAACCTGCAATTAACTGCTGTGATTTATGGTCACATCTGAAGTGGAAAAAGTACTGTGAGCCTCTGCAAACTGGACCAAGACAAAAGTGGGTAAAGTATGGTCTGTCTTTCATCTGTTAGGAGTTGTAAAGCTGTGGCACTGACAGGCTGAGGTATCATATAATGTATTTAGTCAAAGGCTGAAACAGCTTTGGCTGGGGAACTCATTCAGTGCCTCAGATAACTTCTTGGCTGTACAGAGAGTGCCCTGTGCCTAGGATGAGTGTCCCGTACATTGAGGGAGAGATATCATTATGCCCAGAAGCTTTTGACAGGTCCACCTTCACAAGAAAGACGTAGTTAACCTGCAGGTTGGAAGGTTCAAGTCCTTAAGGAGAATATGATCAGAGTATTGATGATATCTATTGACATCAGGAGAATCAGATTATGATATACTTTATGTCTAGTTCCTGATACATGAATTGTATTGATTTTGAATATTATCAGACCACAGCAGCATCAGGAAAGTCTGCTAAGCTACACAGTCTGAGAAGATTATCATGACCTCTGGGTTCTTGTATTTCTAAAATGAATTTGTACTGCTGCCGCTTTGTCTAGCGTCAGAACCTAACCTGATATCTAAGGCCATATGAACACCCTTCTTCATCACTGACATGTTTTGATCCTTTCCAGTATTCTTAGAGGGGCAAGCAATACCAATACATTCAAATTATTCAAGAAGACGATGGCAGGCATGAAACCTGTGGTACAGTTATGGTATAATCATGTGAAGGGAAAGTTCTGCACTTTGATCTTTTGTAAGCAGGCATTTGTCAGCAAATTTGTCTGGATTTCTCGTACAYGGAAAACGAGTCGATCTCATAGAAGCCAAACTTCTAGAGCAAACTTCTGGTCAAGTCCACTTTGGCAGACAAGTCTGTAAGACCCTCTGTTTTCTGCCCTAAAAGAATTTGCTACAGATGCAGAATGTTAGTCAACTCTTAGCAGCTCCAGTCAAAGTAGCAACAAGGATCTGCAAATAAATATCTCCTTCTCTAGTGGTCTTCACTGTCCTAAAAAATTTCAGTTTTGTTGGTGCTTTTGATTATACTTTTCTTCCACTGGCACTATTTTCTACTTGTGGTACAATGTGTTGAAAGTGAGTGAATCTGACAGAGGTTTTCCTCACTAATTGATCAGTATCACTAACACGATTACCTAGCAAGAACTTTGAACTGGTTGATGCCATATCATCTTAAAGCTTCCCATCTTCAAAAGCCTGTCATTCTTACTACCCCATTTTGTTAAGATGTTTTGCAACCAGCCTGTTAGCTGAAGTTAAGGAGGCCCACCTGGTCTGCTTATTAGGCTAGATCAGTCACAGCTGAGTTTTGCATCTGTGTGCAGGTTCCTAACATCTATAAAGCCACCAAACGAAGGTATCAGATGTATCCTGGTTTCCTGTGTAGTTGTAGTGTGTGTGTGAGCAGTTTTGTTAGGTTATAGTCAATTGTAATGTATCACTTTTTAGCTGATCAAGCTAATAAAAGGCTTATTGTACTTAATATGTATCATCTTTTCAAGGAAGTTGGTGTGACTAGGAGGCTCAAGATTGTTACAGTATTTTGTATGGGGAATGTATACTGGATGAAGTGTTTGATCAGCTTTGTGTTATCAGTTTCATCATATCTAAATTTTTACATTGTGGGAATTCAGCTATGAAAAATTCTGCAGCAATAACCTAAAATGCAGAGACTGCGTTCAGAAGTCATCTGTGCCAGTTAAAGTTATATGTTAGCCAGCAATTTTTAGTACCATCAATTTCAATTGCATTGATTATATCTACAGTTACTTTGTTGATGTGACTGATTAATTTCAGCAGTGATTTGCTACAAGGTCTGCTGAAGGTAAGTTGTTCTCTGAAGTTGAAATTTTCTGCAATTGATAAGATCTCTACATCTTTCTATATAACTCTGATCTCCTTTATGAAGGCGTGTATTGCTTTTAGGCTTATTTTCATATCTAAAGATAGTAAAAGTTGTCATATACTTTTTATGTGGTCTGGGACATTGAATAAATGCTGTGGCTATGATATTGTGAGCTATGTGCATTGACTTTGTGGAATTTACCTGAATTAGTACCGAAGTTGGTGTTGTGATCAGTTTCAGAGAAGCTCTTTTGCTTTAGAATTTCATAGCAGATTTTAGCTATATTTATATCATTGTGATTTCTTAGATGCACACATCCTTTGGATTTATTTTTTGAACAAATTTGCAATTTCAGTGGTGAAAATGGGTGGCCAACATTTTGACTCTGATTCCTGTGATCTGAGCCCCTTCTTTATGTGTGAGGAGCTGATTTGTAGCACTACATTGTGAGAGGTAAATACTAGTGATTGGAAGTTGTATGTATTATTTGTGTAAGAGATGAGGAAACTATGGAACCGTTAACAAGAAAGGAGATTTCCAAAGTTGCATTATGTATTTTTTAATAATATAGGGTCAAACAAAAGGGGCAAATACATAATAACAGTTCAGTGGTATTAAACACTGAAGCTTATTCTAAACTCCAGTAGCTGTGACATCATATAAACATATCATCCCCTGGAAAGACTTATTTTCCTTATGTATATTCTATCGAAGTTATTTGATAAGTGTTCACCATTCAGTGTTTTATATGAAATAAACTAGTGCTTTTTATCTAGTTAATGGATCAAAGCAATGTTCAGAGGAAAAAAGCCCCTTCTATTAGCATTTTGTAGCAAATTCATCTGAAACAACAAGAAAGTAACGGAGGTGGAAAATGGCTTGCTCTTTTGTCTTTGAGTGTATCTCAAGGTTACAGCTAGCATGTGTGAGTGGTAGAGTTAGTGCTATTTTACTTGGTCTGTAGAGAGATTTTCTTCTATATATCTAGTGACCTAGCAATTTAGTTGTGGACTGAATCCACTTAAAATAATTTTTGGTGAACAACTATCTGACTAATAAAGAAGTCACACATAATATTACGTAAAATGTTTTTTAATTAAGACAATTGAATTTGCAGCTATTTCATTATAACTAAAGAACTCTTGTGATTTCTTGGGAGAAGTAGTCATCTGAAAGCAAAACCCGAAGTTTTCTACTCTTCAAATGATGTGGAATAATTTGAGCACATTACCTTTTTTAAATAAAATTTACTTAGTATTATTGGCTACTTTTGGTCAATTAGATTACCTTTTCTGATGATGTATTTTGAGGAGATTACCCAAAATATGGAAGGTAAAAAGCTGGTTGCTGAATAAAGCAAAACTAAATAAAATAAATGTTACAAAACTTGCCAGTACAAGGTTTGGGGATTTGTGTGTTTTTATTTTGGCGTGTTTTTTTTTCTGACAGCAGTTTGAGAAAGGTTATTTTGTTTGTATCACAGTTTCAAAGTCTTTCATAATACTTCCGTGTGAATTTGTATATAATCTCTATGAACTTCTTTCAGTGCTATAAACCAGCCCTTCTATTTTTGTCTGGCAGGTTTCAGGTGCTGTGGTTTTTTTCTTATATGAGAAAATAGATTGACAGGTTGAGCTACCATACAGAAATATACCCGTCATTGTGCCTGACATACAAATTCATTACTTATGAAGAATCTGCTCTCCTAGCATACAGGATGAGTTATTTGTTTGTATCTCTTGCTTTGATTCTTTTCAGACTTGGTCATTCAGGCCCTGGGCTCAGTGGTATTACTTGGGATCAGTGTGTGCTTTATGATGAGTTTTGTTTGGCTGTCACAAAATATCCCAGATAAGAAAATGAACAAAAAAATGTAATCTGTTATAATTACCTGTAACTGTCACTATAGAGAAAAGTAACTGTTAGTATAGAGAGAAGATCCATAGTTAGTAAAAGGATGCTCTTTTTGCTCTTACTGATTGACCTGCTGAAATAAGTTCTTAGAAATTGAAGGTACCCATTTTCCATATATATTCTTGCTAAGATACAACAAGATTCACTAAGTTAGGGGATGAGATTTTTCTATTATTTATTAGTATACCTTAATTTGGTATAGCTCTGTGGCGTCCAAATAAAACAAGTGTCACGTTTAGTTCACTGTGCATTTGTCTTAGGCACTGTGAGTAATCTTTTTGTCAGCGCTACTAATGCCTCAGGAATCACTAAGAAAATTCACTATGTAGCACTGAGCTACCTTGGTGTTGGGACTACCAGATCTTGTGATATTTAGAAATTTTTAAGGAGGAAAACAAAGAAACCGTGGAAATAGAGTTGTAATTTGAATGACTGACTCACAAAATCCTTGGCACAGTTATGGATACCCTTATTTAGTTTATGTGTGCCTCTTGCATGATTACAGGTATATGGAGTGTAGCAGAAAATTAAGTGCAATTGATGTTGCAGTGTTTATTCTTTTCTTCAGTAGTTTTTGTCATCTATAATGTGATTTGTTCAAATGAAAATTCCTTTCCAAATTTTGCTGTCACCCTTTCAGTGATTACTAGAATCATTTTCAGATGTGTCTCCCATTGTCGTGCTTTTACTTCCAGACAGATAAAATTGTGGGCAGTAGCGGAAGAAAGGAAAACATTATTCTTATTTGGATCTGGAAGCCTGGGGTAAGTATAATCTCTGTTTCCAATCTAGTGAAGTCTGCACACAAAATACCAATAAATGTGATGGAATTGATCACTACATCACAGAACTGGGGCCAAAACATGGGTTTAGCCCTTCAGGGAGAGAGCAGAGACCACCTTCTCCACCACTTTCTTCCCCATATGTTTTTTGCAGCAGTGGCAATTGCTAAATGTAAGGTGCGCTCCTACTGTGCAGGGCAGAAAGAGCAAATGGAAAACTGTTGAGAGAACAGTCAGGGCGAAATTGCTACATATTCCTCATAGACATACCCATTACTGATAAGTCCAGAGAGTATCTGTGCCTTATTTTTCTCTGTGTATAGAAGGGGCAACCTAGGTTTAGACAACTGCGTAGGGATGTTATGAGCATATTTTTCCAGTATTGTTAGGCACGTTCTAATGCTTTGTTGATGAAATTCCATACTTGAAAAAAAGTCAGTTTTTCTCATTGAGTCACCAGCTGTTTAATGTCTCTTCTCTGTGTGACTTTGTTCAGATTAACCTGTATTTGCATGACCATGTCAGGTGTGTATGTGTCATTGCCTTTAATGAGCATGCATTGTGTGCTTTAGTTGCACAATTGGCTTATTTCAGAGACAAGTTGGAGGAAGCAGCCCAGAAAATATGTTGTCACTGAAGCGCAAGGTAAACCTCAGTGTAGCAGAATCAAAACTTATAATGAAGATGATAATATGTATTTCCAGTCTGTTGAGAAAAAAAAAAATAAGGAATACATAATGTACTGTCTGCAATGGATGATACAGAAGGCCAAGAGGAGGAAGGGATTTTTATTGTTTTGTGTATGTTTTTCTCCAAATTCCACTCTGAATTTAAGTAAAAAGAATACAGCGTGCAACTGAGTTTTGGACGTACGTGTAGACTAGCAAGCAGAAGGGAACCCCAGGGTTATGCAGAGCAGGGTGTTTTGTTGGAGATCTGGGTAAGAGGAGTTATGGTGGGAAAGGAGGTGAGAAGAGGAGAGATTGTGCAGGCTGAGCTGCTTACTCCATGTACTAGAAATGGATTAAACAATATGGGGTATAGTTTTTCAAAGCAAAGAGTGGCACCTACTGCTGTTTTTCCTGTGCTGGCTGTCTTAGAGTACATTTCATCCCACCGTGCATATGCTACCTTGTTTTCTGCCACTTACTTCGAAACCTATTTTTCTGCTCTTCTTCCTACTATATGTACTCTGTTTGATTTCTGTTTTTTTTCCTACTTTTGTTTTCTCCTGTCCTTATCTGCTTCTTGTCATTGGTGTTCTCATGGTAATTTAATTTGGTTTGAAAAGACTGATATATTTTCTTTTCCTTTTTTCTTAAATATATCCCCTTATTTCAGGATTTACCCATTTCTCCTCTGCCCACTTCTTTATTTACTACTATATTGCTCTTCACTGCCAAAACTGGAAACTGTTCACCCTTCCTTTCCTTCCCAGCTTCTTGAAAATATTGTTATGGAGACACGTTTCAAGGGCGACTCATGGGTGTGTTTTTTCTGTATAATCCTCAAAGGGCAGCCATGGCTTGAGAACTGTCCTTTTGGAGATCTAGCAACACAAATGCACAGTATCTTCGTTGAGTGTGACATTGGAGGTGAGAAGTGAGTACAGTATACTGAGTGTAATATAGTGTATAGAGAATAGTAAATGAGATTTGAAAACACATTTTGGATATTAGACTAAATCTTACTACGGGAAAAAAGGGAACATTGCATATACATGGAGCCAAGAGTTTATTGCTCTCCTGATCAAAATCTTAACAATCTAGCCAAAATCAACAAGGATATTATTAATCTAGTAGTAATAGTGTTACCAGAATAATGGTGAACTCAGAATATGTTAAGTCAGAGTGGTGTCATTAATAACTGTTATGCTAGGAAATTACTAATATCAGCCCCTTTTCTCTGGTTGTGTGTTCATCCTTTCGATGACCCTCTGTGTCCTACGGTTGATGATGCCAGTAACGCTGAAATAGAGAGCTTGGGGGTGTCAAAGCAAATCATCTTTGTCTCAAGTTCATTGTTTCAAGCAAAAGTTTGACACGGGATGCAGGTAATTACTTCCTTCAGGGTCTTGGAGTCTGCTAGGGCTGTCAGGCATTTACCACACAGGGTATTCCTGGTTCTCAAGCCAAAATGGATCATGCAACAGTCACTGACTGCTGCACAACTGTTAAACCATGATACAACCAACTCGGGCCAAGGCACAGACAGTCCTGAGACCCTGCACTGCCCGGTCGCCTTCCCCTGGTAATGGGGAAAATTGTGTTTATGGGGCTGCACAGGGGGTCTGTGGGATTGCAGGGGGGCTCTGTGAGACCCTGAACTCCACAACCATATCCTCGCTAGGATAGGTGACTCAGAGCCCACACTGAGGCAAAATTTAGTGTCCCCGTTCTAGGTAAAGATGTCTGAGTTCAGTGTCAAGATTTTGTGCGCAGTGCATGTTTTGCTCTTAAGAGACAAGTGAAATCTTGGGTGAAAACAGAGAACCTGTATTTCCAGACGCTTTGCTTGTTGTGCTTCTGGGGAAGGTCTGTTCCTGTGGAAAACCTAGCTGCCTGAGCCTGGCAGTTCTGCTTGAGTCTTCTCATTTCGCTGTATGGAGTTGATAGGAGAAGTAACACAAGTGAGGCAAGTTCTCTTTTTAAGATCCTTTCTGCTTGTCTGGAGTCTGTCTGGAGTGGCAGGCTGAAAAACCTGGAAAAGCTTTCTTCTCACGTGTACCCTGTCTCTTTATTATGTGTCTTCTGTTTCCGTTTGAAATCACTTTGACATATAGTAATTTTCTTTCAAGAGACAAATACTCTTTTCAAATGAGTATGGAAAAGACAGTGCTCAATAACTTAACAAAAACTTCTTTGTCACTGGCTGGACAAGATCAAGCTCTTTCTTCCTTTTCTCTTTTTCTCACTTCTGATTACTGCAGCATCTTCAGGATTGCCAGCTGTTGTGTATGTTCCTACTGTGTTTGAATGAGCTTTACATACTTGCATAAAGCTATGCTTAATAAAAGCAAGTACAAAAAATCCAAAAAGTAAGATGGTTTAGGTGGCTGGACTTTAAGTTGACTTTTCTGTGGACACTACTGCTGGGAGGACCTACTCTAGAGGGAAAGGAGGCAGGTCTGCTCTCAGAAATGTGCAATTCCTGTCATGCTGCAAGGGGTAGGATCTGCTTGGGTGGAAGAGGTCTCGGAGACCCTGGCACAGCTCCATCAGGAGGTCAATTGTACTGATGTCAATATTGCAAGGGAAGTAGTGCAGTGAGGTAGAAGAGGAGGGATAAGCCCTGGATAGGTGTCATGTCCTCTTTGATCTTTCTGCCTTTTCTGTCGTATTATTCCTAACACCTGTCCGTTGCTTTTGTTAGTAGCAAATGAAGTAATGATACAGTTAATAGTTAATGTTCTGTGTAGAGATTCATGGCTTTAATAGCAATAAAACGTTCTTGTTACCAGTGTGAAAGCCTTGTAATGGCTCTTCCTCAGTAGGCTAGTTATGTCCTGGTTTTGACTAGAATGAAGGATTTTTCAAATAGAATTTAGATGTATGGCATATGGACACACTGGGAACATGCATCTTGCAATCCTCTCCTCTAAAGAGCCTTTTGCACCCTGGGAACTGAAAAACAAAGAGGTAGATAGCTGAGTTGGAAAATAAAATCCTATGCTGTATGAGAGACAGTTTAAATACCAGAGAAATTTATGCCTCTAACTCTGGACAGCTATTGTATTTAGACATTTCTTAAGTCCTGAGGAAAAAAGAAAAAAAAAAAAAAAAAAAAAANAAAAAAAAAAAAAAAAAAAAAGAAAAAGTGCATGAATCAAGGAAAAAAGACTTAGCTGCTTAAACTCAAGTAAACAGCAAAATCAGGGAGGTGAACTGAGTATAAATATGTATTTAATCAATAAGACAGGCATTTACCATCTCTTATTACCCTGTATGTTATTAGCCTTGTATTTTCCTCTAGGGCTCTGGAGGAAATTTTAAAGTGCACCAGATGAACCTTAAAGCTTAGATCAATATGCACAACAGAATGCTTAAGAAAAATCTTTAAACTTTAACTTTATTGTGACATGTACTAGAAGAAACACTGTTTCTGTTGGAGAGGTTGTTTGTATGCTTCTTTTAAAATTGCTTTCTGTGTAATATGGTGTATGCTGTTATAGGCTACCTGTTAACATGAATACTTTGAGGTCATAGGTGTATAATTAAATGGACTACACCAGTACACTTTTGTTTTCAGTCTGCTTGCAGAACAAATGCAGTCTTAACATTTATGAATGGCAGCTTGTAGTTACAAGAGTCTATAAAGACAAATAACTTGTATCACCTTATTTTTTTCAATCCTGTTGTCAAGGAAATAAGGTTTTGTCCTCCGGTGAATACACTTGCCACATAATAATTAGCTCTCAGAAAAAAATCATCATAAATATTTATAAAACATTGTACCATTTAATTTATCTTGTCAAACACAGAGTTCCTTCTGACACCTTCCAGAATTTGTAGCTCTCTGCAAAGCAGACACAAGCCAATGTGAATTTGCAATGAGAGGTGTTAATGTCTAGGTAGCAGGGTGGTAGTGAGACTTAGAAAGGCAAGGTATCCAGGTCAGGTGCTCCTCTGTGAAGAAGGGTCAAATGCAGCAAATACACACCTGAATCCTGTGGGGTGACATAGTTATTGTAACTGCTGCCCAGGTGGGGGATCTGTGTGTCTAAAAAGATGGGCTAAGCAGGCAGCAGTAGTAGTGGAAGGAGCTTGGTGAGGAAGGAAAAGGTGTGGGTGGACATGCCTGTGTGCTCGAAGGAATGAAGCCTGTGGGAGGCATCCAGGATATTTGTCTGGAGTGCCCTAATGTCTTACTATAGTTAAGTTTCTGCATTAATGGAGCCTCTTGTCACAGGATGGGTGTCCATTAGCTTGCAAAGAGAGTGCAGGTGAAGTCAGATTTGAGTATGGTGAAACAACTGATGATTTGCAGATGTTATGTTCAATGAGGAAGAGGATATCTTCTTCCACAGTAGGAGAATGTGACAAAGACCTCTCAGCAGTTACAAGTTAGAAGGAGGAAGGAGTGCTTTAAATGAGGTAGATGTAGGGTGGAGAAGAGAATGCATCTTTTCTGATCTGATAGCTATGAAAGGCAGGAAAACACTTCCAAAATCTTTGTGGGTTACAGGATGATAGCAATGCCTCACAGGTTTAGAGTGCCACAAAGACAATGATGTTCTTCATAAGGAAAAATGGGAATTCACTTTTTGCCCTCTAAACACCCTTGTTCTTTTAGCCCTTTCTATCCCTCTGCAGGTAAATAGCAACTGGCTTGGGAAACTGAGTACTTGCTTTTTTGTTGGTAAGTCCAACTGCTGTCTCACATGAGCTCCTTGGTTTGGTTTGTTGCGCTGCTGAAGGCTGTACAAGCACAAAGTAGTGGAGAGGTGGGGAGTTGGATTTAGCGGTGGGAGGCGAGGGGAAGGGCAGCAGAGCCAGTTTGTGCTGGCCGGGACTGACTGTGGTACTCTGGCATAGTGCACTGAGGATGTTTGGTGGCAGGAGGTCCCACATGTTCTTGATTGCACCTGCTGGCTACATCCATAGCTGTATTTGTCTTCTGTTTTTTTGTCAGTTATGGGATTTTCTTAGTGGCTTTGAGGTGCCTCTGAAAATGTAGCATCCATGTATCTTGTGAGACAGTCTCAAGATGCTCTCCTAGCATAGCTCTGTATCCTTTCTTATAGATGAAGCCTGTTGGGCACAATTTAACTGTAAAGAAGTTACATAATAGCCAAAAGCTTAAGAAAGGGATGTTTTTCCCTACTTGTCCCTTGCAACTACATGTTATCAAGAGTTGGTCCTCTAGAAATGTTGCCCTGTTTTTCTGTATTTCTCTATTGATTTAACTTTCTTCTTAGTGGACTGCCTCTTATTACTGTAGGCTTTCCTCCACCTCCATCTTTGTATTTGCTTTTCAAGGTAATTTTCTCTCTTTCTAAGTATGTATTCTCTGTGCACCCTTAAGGGTGCCATTACAATACAGTAAACAGATATCCTCTTTGGCGGTACAGAGCATTAGCAATTACAGCAAAGAGCCAATGAAACCCTGAGATGCCTTTCACCTCTCACTGAGCAAAGCAGCTGGTTTAAAAACTGAAATGGACAAAGAAGCTATTACAGACCAAAGAAATGGCATCATATACAAAAATATATATTTATGGGGAAGAAAAAAAACACATAACTATTTCGTGTAATATTGTATGTCTTCTAAATAAAGCAACCAGTTCAGAGCATGTGCTATACAAATATTATGTTGTTTACAACTATTAGATTGCTATTTCAGGAAAACTGTTCTGCATTTGGTGTCATGTGGAACTGTACAACATATCTGGTGTGAAAGAAAATGTGTTGTTAAAACCAATGAACTGTATGTTTTAGAAGCTGAACCAGTCACAAGAGAGTTGATGTTAAGATTTGAGGTTTATTTGCAGGTTGACAGAACTGGAAAATGGTGAACTTTCAACCTGATTCTAAAAGTCAGTATATGTGGTGATGAGTAAACAAGGACGAAGGTGAACAGTTTAAGAAAAGGAACTCTAAACAAACAAACGTGTACATTGAAAAATGTTGTTATTGTTGACCTAAATTCATATGAAGTAAATATAGGAAGAGAATTTCTTTAACAAGCTAGATGAGCCTAACATGGGGATTTATCAGGGGGAAAAGGTTGAATCTTCAAGGATAATGTGGTGCTGCTTATTGTTCTGTGCAGACTGCAAATACACAGTGGCGAGAAGGATGTGTTCAACCTGGAGATTAGTCAGGGTGGGAATTTGAAGTGGGATCATGGTTGAAGGAAACACAGAGAGGCTTTAGGCAAACTGCAACACATGTTTGGAAGGGAATTAATCTGTCCCATTCTGACATCAACTTCTGTCTGTTTAGGCGACTAATAAAGCAGAGGACTACACTTTCGGCTTACAGGTGCTTTTGAGCTGCTTGTGCACAATCCTAATGGTAAAAGGCCTGTTACTTCTTCCCTTTTAAACCTTTGTAATTGAAGCCACAAAACCCTGAAATCCTGTTTGCCTTCTCCCTGCCCCCCATCCACGTTGTCATGTGGCCTTTCTTCAGATCCCTGCTGAAAACTTACTTCTGTGAAGCTTTGTATTAACCACTGCATGTTGGTATGAAGGGGTTAATAAGAGTGGGTGTCCTCAGTGCCCTGGGCTGCACCTGGGGGTTGGGTGGGGTTAAGGCTATGAGACCCAGGTGTGGGAAAGGTTGGCAGCCTTCATCTGGCAACAGGCAGAGGGGAGAAGTTTTGCTGGGGGTAACTCCAGCAGAGGTGAGCTGCAAAAGGCCTGCTTGTCTTGCTGGAGTTGTGTGGGAAGTGGGAATCCTGCAGGGAGCTGAGCTGCTTTGGGGCGGACTTGAAGGGAGGTGAGCCAGCAGCTACATGGCAGCACGAGAGGCCAGACTGATCAAGGGGTAAAATCTCTGTATTTTCCAATTAAGTTTTCTTAAAAGGAGGTGGAGAAGGAGATGTGTGTAAGCATGATGAAGGAATGGATATCAGTCCAGGTCTCACTGTGACTGGCTTCTGTTGGTTTTATTACTCTCCTGGAGAAGATATACGTCATAATGTTTTTTGATATTGTTTAATGAAGCAGAATCTGGACTGGCTACTGTTCCTTCTAATGCCCACCTCCAGTCAGTTTGTGCAGCAGTGAGGACTGCGTGTGGCAATTTTGACAAGCCTTTATTAATTTGCTTTCCTGTTTAAATCCTTGTTACCTCAGAGAAATAGGGTGGTCACTGTTTCATCCTTTATGATGCCCGATTCTCTAAAATGGGAGGAGGGACTCCTCTCTGCAGCTGCACCGGCATTTTGTTGATATGTGAACAGCAACATGCACTGAAGTTCAAACAGAACAATGCTCTGTAATTCTAGCTCTCATGAGTAGTGTGTTGGGTATTTCTCCTACCCAAGCAACACTGAGCACAACCAGACGTGTAGACCAAAAGGCTGGGGGCAGCTCCTTCAGCCTGAGAGGCTGACAACTCAGCTGGGCCGGTTCCTGAGTCGGTAGTAAAAACAGAATAATAGAGACATCTTTGAACTGATASTTTAAGCTCAAGGAACCAGTCTGGTGTTGTGATCACAGGTTGAAGGAGAAATTGCAGTCACTTTGAAATCCATTTATAGTTTGATTCTAGCTAGGAATAAATACTTTTTAGATGCTTCAGAGAATATTTACGAATTGGCTTCAGACTGCATTTCCCTTACTGTCATGCTGCTTGCGTAATATAAATAATCATAAAGGTGGTATTGCTCTAGGTGCGTCAGACCAGATATATGCAGTGCTGGGTGATGAGCTCTCAGCTGTGCAGTCTGATGTCATCCTAAGATCTGAAACACAGGGGTCCCATGGGTGTCTTTCATCTGTCCAGAGTCACTCAGTGTCAGATCCTGTGTTTTGGCTATGACTGCAGCTCTCAGGCTCATTATTTTTGTTTTAAGTTGTTATGTGTTTGTTCTCCCCAGGGAAGAGTTTTCCTTGCTAATTTGTATACCAGGCAACCATGACAATCTTGCTGTATAATATCCAGTTTCACTAATTCAGGCTGGCATGCCATCTGCGCTACCTAAAGGTCAGTTCAAGTGCTACTTGTAATTCTGTGGCTTCTTAATAAGCAGCATAATAGTAGTACACTGATTCTTGTTCCCTGATAACAGTAGCAGTAATCTAAATCCTGTACCAACAAAAAAGGCATCTCTCACCTGGAAGAAACCTGTATGTCTTACAGCTCAGGAGCTGCTACTGCGTTTCTGAATACTCAATTTCATTGCTCTGATCTCATGAATTTTGCTCGATGTTGATGCATGCAGTGCTTTCCAAACCCTCTTGTCTTCATTGTAGCAGTTAACAGGGGCCCCTTGTGATCGCAAGAAGAGCTTTTGGCATTCAGGGCTTCCATATAAGCAGTGCTGGTTAAACAGGCTCCGAGCTGCTGCCGAATGGAAGTATGAACTCTGGCAGATGGCTCTGCTTGCTACCTGCAGGGTCTGCAGCTGCCTCAGGGGCAGCAGCAGTAGTCAGAGTGAACAGCAGAAGGAAGGAAAGAAATAATGATAAAGGGAATCTCGGAAATCTCTCTGGCTGCAATGCCAGACCACCGGCTTCTCCCCAGTGTGCTGAGCTCCTGCTGGGATGTGCTCTGGAAAAGGACCTGGAAGTAGAGTTAGGGAGGTGAAGTACCTTAAAGAGAGACAGAACTGGACTTTTAGAGTGGAGAAATGGGAGCAGAGGTATTATCTAGTCTCATAAAGAGAAATGGTAGGGAAGGAAGTGACTGGCCAGCAGTGAGTGCTGCTTCGGGGGACTGGCTCCTCCAGAAGTGTGCATGGTAGGTGTTGCAAGGAGAAATGAACCCTTGAAAAATCTCCAAGATTCCTGTTGGGTTTTTTGTTGTTGGTTTTACTGGTCCAGTAGTGTACTTTGAAGGAGGGGCACTTTGTAGTGGTGAGGTCTAACTTATCAAAGGAAGATGATGTTGGAGAAATGTTCCATCTTGCCAAGAGTAATTAATATTTCTCCATACACCGTGAGTGTACCTGTGTGTTTTGAGCTGTATGAGATGCTTCTGAAATGCTCAGGAGGAAGCACTGACAATAGATCATGAAAGAACTGGAATGTGAAAAGGTAGAGGAAGGTCTTTGGGCCTGAGTGCCAGTGTTATGGTTGCCAGTGTTTCCCAACCTGTGGTGTCAGCAGGGTTGCATTGCCCTGTCTTGCTGTTGGCTACTGATACGGATTTGTCACACCTTTCCTTTGAATGTGGAGCTGAAATATAAAAATATTGGTGGATAAAATCTTGTCAAGTCATAAGTGTATCTAACATAATAGTTATTTATTATTAGTTGAATGGAACGTATGTTTTTGGCTTTGTACATCCTAATGAAAAGACACTTTGCTGAGTCTGGATTAATTTCTACTGTGCTTAGAAGGAAAATGAGGAGGAAGCAAGCCCCTCCTTTAACCTATGATGTTCCCTGAAAGGGAAAATAACCATAATTCAGTTTTGGTTTATGCATTCTTGTAGTCTATATGCTTTGAGATGCTGCATTACTAACTTCAGTCTGTAGAGTTTGATATCATCTTTACCTGTTTTATTGGCCTTTGTAATGATTTAAAGTTATCTGAGAGAGGGATAGAAGTGATGATTAGAGCTAATACCTGAAGCAGTAACAGAGGTTTTAAATTACAACTAGTACTTTGCTGCTCATGACTTTGAAGATTTGAAACTGCAAATTAACATATTGACAAAACTATGTAAAGAGTTCCTTTAGCCGTGATTTCTGCAAAGCTTTGTTTCTAGGGGAGGAAATAACATTTCTTCAGTATTGTGTTGGCTTAGAAAAGTGTAGAAGGAACTTCATTGTAGGACACAGCCAACAGTATTGCCATATAGTAACGGAGGTGAAAAGTAATTTCAGAAATGGGGCAGTAAAAATAACTTCTCACTGGTCCAGACATCAAACTGAAAACTTCTAGTACAGCTGCATGAAAGCTCATGTATCTTGCTGAAATGAACACAAAAAACCCCCACCCCACCCCAAAACACCCTTGGGTCAAATGAACTTATAGTTCATCTTGAAAGGAAAGCACCTTGTTTCTTTTAGTTAACGAAACAGTGAAGGAACAGAACTGAAATAATTCACAAAACCCAGAAGGCACTAGTACAACTCTCTACTACACCTTTATTCAGTGCTCCAAATTGCTAAAACAGTTGTCCTTTTTGTGGGAAACCTTGGTAAAAACTCTGCTTTACATAAAGGACTGTTTTTTTTCTGTTTTTCACTTTCAAAGTCAGAGCTGGCTGCTGGATAAATCTGTTTTTTCAGGAAATACTCCTCTGGTTATCTTCGGGCACTAATTCTAACCTAATATTTTTACCTGAACTTGAATTTCTGTCCCTGTACCACAACTATCTGAATGAAAGCAGAAATCTGCAGCTTTTGTCCCCTGATGTGACTACACTCCTACCATCACAGTGCCCATGTGAGATCTGCTTTTATGTTAGGTAAGACAGCTGTTTGGATGAACGTTTTTCACAATGGTCATGTTGACAGGTGCTCTTTTGTCTCTTATACGTAAAACCAAAAAAACCATTAAAGGATTGTGCAGAGAATCTGCAAATGCCCAGACTGGTGCTATCTGATTTGATTCTCATTTTACAAGCAGTGGATCAGATTGTCCAGTTTGACAATCTCAATTTACCTGTTTGCTGCTGCATCTGCTATTAGTATTTGCATTCTTTCTTAAATGCTGCATCCATGGGAACCTGGTACTTGTTTCATCTTGCTCGGTATCCTGTCTTTGTCAGTGGCCAGTCTGGTGGTCCTGAGGCTGTTTTAGTTGGCTGTGCCCCATGAGATTCCTACCTGCATATGGGCAAGTTAGCACTGAGGAATGTCTGTGCCTGGCTTTTGGCTCTGTCCTGTCATCCATCCCTTTCCATTACACAGCTGCCAGGCTGGGCGTTGTTCCATTTTGTGCATAAATAGCACTCCAAATACAAATCCAGTACCCTGTTCCCCCAGATGGTAAAAGACCTAGGCTTAGCTCTTGTGCCTGAGAGGATCTGATATTGGACCTTTCCAGGCTACAGAATTTTATGAGACAGCAGGAAAAAAATGGAGGTGGAAGTGAAAGGATTCCAGGCTGTATTAAAAATTTACTAATGTGCTAGGAAATCTGAACTTAAAAAGTGTCCCTCATGCAAGAGGCAGAAGACAGTTATGTTATTCCTTTAGCTTACCCTCAGGGCAAATTTATGCTAGAGAACTTTTTTCTTTTCTAGTCAGAAAAGCAGCTGGATAATATACAGGCCAAACTGTATACTCTCTTGACTTCTTCAAGGTAAATTTCCAGTGTGAACTTAATGCAAGAAACTGCAGTTGAAATAAATTGCTTAAAAACCCCAATGTATTTATCACAAACTCAGAAACTGGCACAGAAATTTCAGCATGGAAGTGCACAATCGAGGGACAACTACTTGTGAAAATAACTATTCAGGTGATTAAGAAAGGAAGAAACTGCTTTGAAGAGCTTGGTTTTTTTTTCTGTATATATTTTTGGGACTTCAGAAAAAATACTCAGTAATTTACATAGCTGATATTGTATGTTTAAAGAAAAATGCAAACTACCGAGAAGGCTACTGAAGTTTGATACCCATCAATCTTTATTCATACTGGCCCGATTACTTTTTGAAACACCATTAAGTAGACACACACTGCCATCTAGTGAGCATCTCTAACATAGCTGCAGTTTGATCTCTCAGGAGAGGAAAATGTGTTGCTTGGAGCAAGTAACTTAATACAGTACAAAACATTTACAGGTTTAAAAATGCTGCACTGAATGCTTTGTCAATTATATATAATAGAGATACACAGAGCAAAGCTAAAGTATTTTATTAATAATTTATTGTCAGTAAGAAAGACTGGCTAATGGTAATTTTCAGTAAAAACCTTTACAAGACCATTGGATCACAAATATACAGACACTATAAAAACTGTGTCATGGTGGTTTTGGTTCTAAACTGGTATGTAAGAGGGTCCCCAACACACTTTCCAAGAAGGGAAAAAATGTTTACAGTTCTAAAATACAGCAACCCATTTAAGACATTTCCATGTAGCTGACCCAGAAAAATAACAGACCTAACCTATGTACAACTGGAACTGTGTGAGTATGTTGAATTTTATAATGAAATGCCAAACCTTAGTTTTTGGGGGAATACGTACAGTGATGCCCTGATTATAATAGGTCAGGGTGCTAGCTTTTAATGGCACACTAACACCACTAGTTTCAGTGGAAAACAAATTCACAAAATATCTACAAAATCTAGTTAAAACTATTAAAATCAAAACTGTACATAAAATTTACAAAAAGTAGGAGAAAATTAATTGCATTAGAACTATATAAATATATGCATCATGCTAACATGGAGAAGTGGTATGTGATTTTTTTTTAACATAGACAATGTAAGTACAAAAAGGATGTTCAGAAATGGCACAGCCAATGGAAATCTTGGAACTGTCCAATTACAGTAGGTCAGGAAATGGAAATAGGCTGATTTAGTGAAATGAACTGCATGATCCAATGCTGCCATGCCAGTTTAGCTCACTGAAACAAAAGCATTCACTGTGACTGGGGAAAAAGGAAAAAAATAAAAAAGCTCTTGAAAGTTGTTCTAGAATTGATAAAGTTTGTTAGAGTCCAGGCACTTTTGTTGAGTGTGTCAGACTTCTGTATGCTGCTGGGAATCAAGTGGAGGAATTTTCACATCTTCAAAATGACCATCATCTCCACTCTCATAGTCGCTCATCATGACTTCAGACTCCATTTCACAACATGCTGACACATCAGAGCATGAAGCTGTGGAAGCATACACAGACATGGACATGTTGTCTACAGTGGGTGCTTCAAAGTCTCTATTGTACCCTAAWGTGTAAGGAGCATAAGGTTCTCTGTAACTGCCATTGACACCACTGGCTGTGGTCTGAGGTTCTGACATGTCTGCAGGATAGTGATGGGGAAGGTACTGATTAAGGTTAAATCTCTGCCTGCTTCTTGTAGAAGAACCCAAGCTACCTACGGCTGGCATGTCTCTGGGTGGCTGTATTGACTCCAACTGGTCGCTGTATTCTGGTGGCAATGGTGGAAGCTCATCAGGTGCAGGGAAGTCATCAGGTGGAGGTGGAAAATCACTTTCTATGTCATAACCGCCAGGGTAATAGTCTGTATCGATGGCGTTTGGATCCGTGTAGAGGGGAGCTGACTCCTCAACCACTTCGTAATTTGGATACTCTTGGATACCTGGCAACTGAACGCTTGGCATCCAGTCTGATGTATCCCAGTGATAACCTGAAAAGTTAATTTTTAAAAAAAAAAAGTAGTATTAGTATCTTGTCTTCCAGTCAGTCTATACTGAGAAGTCAACACATGTATTAAGACAATGCAATCACTGCGATTAGGACACTACTTGTTAATTACAGAGCAATTCGCCCCAGTTCCACAAAAGACATTCAACACAACTTTACATTATGCCATGCATTAGATATTGCATCATTCACAGTTGAACTTTCACATTTTCTCAGACATCTCACCTAACATGGGAGGAGCTGTAGGTCACCTATGGAATGTGCCGTCACAATACATAATGGTATAGAATTGTTCACTGGATAGCAAAGAGCCAACAGCCTCCCTGGTGCAGCTAAATTCTTAAGCTATTGTTGTTGAGTAGTTATGGTTAGGGTGATTACAGCTGCCTGTTTTTCTTAAGAATATATTTAGCATATATAAAACATGCTTTTTGTACATTAAAGAAGTAATTTCTAATTGGTAAAGTATGGAGACCATTTAAAGCGACTTTACCCCTTAACTGAATTGTAAAGTTAATTTCACAAAATGCCGTTAGCTCTTCAGTAACTGCCACACTTCTGATAAAAATCTTTGACTATTAGTAAAGACATTCCACATTCAAATACAAGAACAAAACAGCAAAATCAAGCTTAATCATGCATAAATGGCTGAAATTGATCCTCCCTTGCAAACTCCCCTTGAATAAGTTTGTATTCATCTGCTGGAAACTAGATGTAAGCCTAATCTCATTAAAAAAAATAATTGTTTTTCTCATCTGAACACCAAAAAGGAAAATAATACAGAATTGTTATAAGGTGCAAATCTAGTAAAGCGTAATCACTGTACAGACAAGTGCACAGCAAGCAACTGATAGTAAGTCTATGTTAAACCAAGTATTAACAGAAATATTTTGGTGAACATCAATGAACTGCATGCAGAAGTCACCTCTTGAATTGCTGAGGTCAGGAACAGCAAAAGATTCTTTAGGTGGCAGAATGAGAAGAAAAAGGAGAAAACATCTGTAGTTAGGAATCAAATAGTAGAACCGATGTGAAGACAAACAATGACTGTCACTATGATGTTCATGCTGCTTTTGTCCAGTTTACTTAGCAGTAGTAAAGTTGGCATTTTTTTTTTCTCCTGGGCTCCTTCTTTGTTAGATTTGAACTGCAGAATAGCTACTGAGTTAACGTACAGCCCACCTGGGACACGGCTGTGTAGTGACAAAATCTGCAGTCTGTGGTTTGCTTAAAACCTCTTATCAGTAGATTTAGGACTTCTGCTAAAAAGGGTAACAAGACTTCGTCTGATTTTTTTTCTTACCTTGTATCCCCCCTTGTTTTTTGATACAGGGCTGCATCTGTTAGGACTTACACTTTCAAGTATCTCATGCATCCCTCCCTTTAGTATCTAGCTTCCATACACTGCCCTGGGAGACCTGCCTCCCTTTGTACAGCAATCCCAACAACTCGCGCTCAGCAGAGAACTGTCCTGTGTTATCTGACAAATTTTAAACCTTTCTCTCTTCAGGAATCTATATTCCCTGTTCAGGTCTGTAAGGATGGGTGATGCCTATCCTAATACTAGAGTCCTCTCCTAAGAATTGATACTTYTATCTGTTCTTGGAAGACTGGAGGGACAGAGGCTGACTCTTGGGGGCAGCGTTTCCTTTTTTTTTTTTTAAGCTTGCCTAGCCCAGAACAGAAAAATACTGTCCACACTGGAGGAGATACCAGTCCGAGATCTGAGACGCTTTAAACATCTCTGGCTTCATCTCCAGGAGAAGGTTCTGATCACTAGTCTACTTAGAAGATTACATTCTTCATTTCTCTAGGGAAACTGGGTGCGAAACTAAAGCCAACAGGCAGACTGTGGCGTTATGATTTAGAGCACTTTTACCTAGGAATGGGGAGATCTCGGTCCTGTCCTTCTGAGGCAAAGACCCTTTAACACAAAATACAGAAACACAAACTAGAACCTGATGTGCCCATCTTTCTAGGTGACAATCTGCTAGACTGGAGCTGTATTTCCTCTTGCACTCAGCATTGTTGATTTGCACGGAGCTACAACCTTCCCTGAGGAGCAGTGCAGAGAATGCAGGCCTACAACTGTCCTAGCTACAGTTCCTGCTTCCAGGATACCTGTTGGACGGAACCACTTGGGGAGACTAAAGGAAAAGACCATCTGTCCCAGAACTTGACCTTGCTGAAGGCTTCAGCAAGGACCTCTGCTGCTCAAACTGGCACCCTCCTGAGGGTGCTCAAAAGCAGAACTCGGAAGGAATGCTTATTAAGAGTAGAAACTTCCAAGTGTTAAGAAGTAGCTGAGCAGGACATCTTTAATCTCTCTATGAATATTCTGCAATGCATAAAATATTTGTATTTATCTTACAGTGGTACTAAACCACCAAGCAATACTCTCAACTTTGACTTGAGAACTACATCCATCATTTTTAGTTTCTACCAATTAAAATCTCAGAGGAAATCTGAGTAAGTTATTAAATACTTCCCCGATAGACTTTTGCCTCTTCTAGTCTTATAATTCTCCCTTTCGTAAGTACTGCGCATTACAGGTTTTTTTAGCACTGAGGACCTTAGACAAAACAAGTCTACTTTTTTTGTGTGTCTGCATACATTAGACAGGTTGTACTTCAAATAACAAACCAAAGAGAATCTTTAGCTACTATAATTTTATGTTCTTAAAATGGCTTTGTTTTAAGTAGGACTTAATAAAAAAGTAGGGTTTCCTAGTCTGTGTTAAGAAATAGGAAATACACACTGTGGGTGTTATTTCAGAAGTAAGCTTTGCAGACTCATGGTCATGGAGTGAATTACTTGCATATTACTCGAACTTTAAGGTTTTTTACGTCACCTAAAACGATAGTTAACATTTGTATAGACTTACTGGCACCTTTATTACTACTATTATTTTGTAAAGAGTTTGTGTTTTCCAGAGTGGTCAGTTCTTAAATGTTAGCAGAAAAGAAATAAAATTCCATTGAAAATGCCTACTTCGCCTCTTTCTGATTTCCAGATACATACTACACACACACAGATATATGTGTGTGTACATATATACACCCAAACGTACCTTTTAGATACTGATGTAAGGCTAGGTAGTAACTAACTACTTAAACTGATAGGGATATGTATGCCTATATACCTCAACTGCATACTAGAAATCTGTGTTTTCTGCTAATGAGACAGACTGATCTGAAGACCTGTGAAGTGAGTACTGGTATCAGACTAGATATCCCATTCTGCTCAGCTGGACAAGGTGCCAACAGATGTGGGTGGGAGAAGAAAAGGAAGCAGGGGCTGCTCCTTTCTCATCTACAGCAGTGTATGCAATTGCCTTTGATGCTGTCTCAATTCTGCTAGGAGCTTTAGTGTGAACATTTTCAGAAGAGAGTAAGCACCAAGGTCTTTTTATGCCAATACTTTTTTTTTCCAAGAAATCACACTTTGAAACCTGTCCACAGGGTAGCTGCAGCATACACATGAAAATATGAACAGATATACAATATAAATATATTCTTTGCTTAAACTTATCAGAAAGTCCAAGCAAAAAATATTTTATAACTCCCATCTGCTAGAGCTACATTACTAGAAGACAAACGTGCATTATTCTGCCAAAGCAGTAAATAAATATGAAAACATGTATATACCTTCTTTTTCCACCGAGTCAACAACAGCATTGACAAGGTGTATTACAGTCACTACGGAAGCTTGTAAAAGGTATAAAAGGAGCAAATTAAAACAAACCTATAGTTAGTATCACTTTAAACAGCATACAAAAAAACCACTGTAAAATTGCAGTTCATTACTATTTTATAGAGCAAGATTATTGGTGTACATATACATTTACTCTCTGTCTAGAAAGCAGTTGCATAGAATACATCTCTAAACCTGAATTTTATTCTTGATAAACATGGAAAAGTACTTGTAACTATTCCTGAAGGAAATTCTGCAGGAGCACCAAGCTGCTTTAGTTGTGTTAGAATTTCTGAAATGTTGCCTAAACATACCATTTGCATAATACTTCATCTAGATAGCAATAAACTAGGCTTTTCTAAAGGCTTGTGTTGGGTGAATTAAGGAGTATTGCATGAGGCTTCCCCTTTTAGACTGCAAACTATGTTTCCCCCCACCCCCCAATCAAAGACCAGGGGAAGAAATTTTCACTGAAATGAACTAAAATGCTAGAATATGAAAAATATCTACTGAAAACTCCTGTTGCTGACCTACTGAAGTGGAGTGTGAACAGTGGTATCACAGCAGGAATACCAAATTCAGGTTGTGACGTTCTTATTTAAAAACAACCAAAATGAATGTATTTTTTTATGTCTTCCCTTTCCCAAGATACTTTTGGAAGGGAGAAGGATTTACTCTTATAGGGTAGGATGAGGTAAGCACATGCAACTTGTTTGCATGGCTCAAGGATTAAATTTCAAACCAATAAATTCAGAATCTACCAAAAAGGAAGGAAGGAACAATATCTATGACGCTACACCTATTTCTCTTAAGATGTATTAATGAGTAATCGATACAGGACAAGAAATGTGAGTAAGAATATATGAAATATATGGGATGGAGAGGAGGGGAGAACAACATGGACTGCACAACACTTAATACCACAGGAAAGAAGTTGAAAGGTGGTATCAGGTCTACTGATAAAATGATGAGTACTGTAAGCATACCATTTTACTTTCACCAATCATTAACACAGTTGTTTCTTTTCATGCTGTTAAGAACAAATCACTCTACTTCGTTGAGAAGCAGAATGTTTATTATTCCTAAGCTAAAGGAATTTCAGATCTTTTTACCATACACAGATAAAAGCAGAAATTGGAATAGAGAGTCAAAACTCCATAACTTAGTGGTTATGAGGCAACTGTGGCTTTGTCCAATCAGTCTGAAATGTTTCTGAACACAGAGATGCACTCATAGCAACTGTAAAAGCATCTGTCATCACAATGGAAAAGTAAAAGACTTCCAATTAATAATAATGAAACCCATAAATATGTATGCTGATTATATTTTGATAGACTGGAGTTGTGATCAAAATATTTATATTTTTATATTGGCTTTTTTCAATGTACGAAATTTTTTAATGAATTCATTTTAATCATGGTGAAAGCCAAATATACTGTTCTACTACAACAAAATTCCTTTTTGTGCAGCTTCCTTCATTACTAAAGTAATCAAACTTACAAGCAGTCCCTTAAACTCTGCTCTCACTCAGAACTGATCTGATCCATATGGGAGCTGAGGTTGCAGCAAGAAAAAGAGAAGGAAACAAATGAAACTGTAACACCAGAAAGCTTTTTACTGAGAGCTGAATGTCAAAGCGAAAGTTATATTTGTGCAGAGGCCATTTTTTAAATTCACTGTATTCTTGTATAAGGTGATAACTAATGATTATCTAGAAGAGTTTCTCAAATTTGAACGAGCTTTTAACGCCTTTTAAACACAAGGCTCTGAACACCTTGTGCTGCATTTTCACTGTTAATATTCTAACAGCAGAATAATTATATATAATTTTCAGGTAATTAACATGAGATGCAAGATAGGCAAAATACTGCTAAAAAATTAACATAACTGGGTATTAACATAAGTAAATACAGATATATATTAAATAAGTTATTTAATATATATTCGATATATGTAAGTCCTATTGATACGAAGAGATATAGATGCAAAGACAGAACAAATGAATGTAAGCAGCAGTACAGAATGGTTGTATTTTACGTACCATTGTCATCACATGATTCAGACTGGAAGGAGCTGAGAGACTGCACCTCAGACATGCTTTCTCTAGCACTGTAAGGATGGGAGTTCTTTTCATCCAGAGGCTTTTTGGAAAGGCAGGGGTCAAGATCTACTACTTTAGCTGAAAGAAAAAGTTTCAAGTGGGATAGATTCTAGATTAAAGAGTCAATAAAATTTAAGGCTGAGATCTACACATTCTTACAAAACTTAACAGAGCACGAGGCCCGATCAGACTCAAAACCAAATAAAGACACAATGCCTTTTGTGCCCTAACAAGCATAGACAGAGACTTTACACTCATTAAAATTGTAGCAGCACACACCTTTAACAGAAAAGTAATAAAATAAGAACATTTCTTACTGTCATAGTCAAAATCCCAGCTGGGTTTCTGTATTGAATCACTGTCTGAAGGAGAGTTGGAGGGAGGTGGAGGTGGCAAATTTGGTGCTACACTGCAAACAGCTACAGCTTTCCGGTGACCATGTACAGAATCTGGGTTAAAAGTACTGAACTCTGGGTGCTCAGGGATTGCAGACCCCTCAAAAGAATTCCTGTCAAGATTGTTCCTGGAGTCGCTTGGAATGCTTGGAGTGTACGAAATGGGACGAACAGGAACCTGTGGTGGGATGTCAGAATAGACGTTCTTATTCAATTTTGCATCAAAATAAGGTCTTTGCAAGAAAGCTGCTGTAGCTCCCAGTTGCTTGTCTTCAGGTTCTGGCTGGTGCTTCTTCTTTCTACTAATCACTTTGCGGCAAACAACAAAAATCACAACTAACAAGAATATTCCTGCGATGAAAACAATAATCCCAATCACTTCGGCTAAGCTAATGTTCCAAGATGTTGAAACATATTTGTTAAGAACAATGTCTGTGCAGTGTTTTCCTCCAAATCCACGGCTACAATTGCAGTGATATGAACCGTAAGTATTCTCACAAAGGGCACCATTCAGACAGGGGTTTTCTACGCATTCATCGACATCAGTCAGGCACCTACCAGAAGCAGAGCAGAGAAATGATGGTTAGTTTATATCAGTAGTCTTTGCTGTAGTCTTCTTGTTCTCAACAATTCTAGMTAAATTTAATATACAGTACTGTACACTACCAGGCAATTTGCTATTTTATCAACATTCCAGATTTCAACCAGTTTGAACTGGTTAAGTAATACTGTTAAAAATTCAATATATGTGGAACACTACCTACCTTTCTCCACGAAAGCCTGCTTCACACTCACAAACAGGTCCATCCAAACTGTCAATACACTTGCCACTGTTTTTACAAGGRTTGTCTTTGCAATATGGACCCAGCTGGCATCTGCAAAGGCAAAAAAAAAAAGGGGGGGGTGGGGAAAGCATGAATGAACCATTACCTTACTGCAAGTGAGTATACAGTGCGGGATTCAGGGCTGTAACATAGGGGCTGGCATTAACTTCAACTAACTCCAGTGGGTTTCAAAGTCTGAGCTTTAAGTAGGAAACAGATAAAAAAGAAAACAGAAAAAGCGTTACATTTATAGCCTATTCTCTAAGGGGTTCATTGGTACAATAAACCATACAAACATACCTTTGGCCTGTGTATTGTCCTCGGCACTGGCAGATAAAATCATCACTGACTGGGATGCAAGTACCACCATAAAGGCAGGGGTTGGAAGCACACGGGTTGACGCTTATGTCGCAGTGAGTTCCCATAAACAAAGGTGCACACTTGCAGTAGTAACCTGAAATCAAATACAGTCTTTTTGAAAGACACACATGGCTTTACTGGATTTAAGATAAAATCCTCCCTGCCCACCTACCTGTTCAAAGAAATAGAAAATATTTTTATCAAAAGATGAAGGAAAGTCTAACAGTAAGGTTCTTCTTGAATATGATTGAAGGATAACTTCAATTTCTCTCACAAAACTCAAGCCTGTCACAATGATTTCAGAATTTTTAAAGGAAGACTCTAAAGTAGGTAGTTAAGAGGATGGACCTCAGGTGTTGACACTGAGGATTAAATCCCCACTTTGTCTGATGGACTTTGTCTACTTCATATCCCAAGGAGCTGAGTCTAGAACACAGGCAGACACAGCCTTCCTACCTGCTCAACAACCAGCCTTCTACAACTCTCTGGAAAAGGAAGAATTATTCAGAAAGTTGTTTTGTCCAGGGCAGGGAAGTGGAAAAGCAGTTTTGAAAACTAACAGCAGAAGAATATAGCACAGCTTACCTCCATTTGACAGTGCATTGCAGATGCCTCCATTCTGACATGGGCTGCTTGAACAACCTTCTGTGGTAGTCAGTAAGCATCCAGGAGTCACATCTACAGATTCTTCCATGTGTGCATAATTTCGTGACTTACTGTTTAGGGGCAGCTCTTGTCCATTAAGCACAACAGAATCCATACAGCCTCTGAAACCATTGCTAACCTGAGGACTTCTACCATGTCTTGTACCTTGCTGCCGAATATGACCACCAAAATACACATGGTTATCTAGGTTTAGTGTCCTAAGTGTACCAGGAGCAGTACCAGACGCAGTATGCACCCTATCCAGAACAAGTCGTGCGTAATTTCCATCCACTTCAAGAGACACTGAATGCCACTGGCCATCGTTAATCTGAATGCTCTGAACGGAGACAATCCCAGGTCCACTGCCACAATCAAATTTATATTGCAGCCTTCCATGGTGAATCTACAGAGGAAAGCCATAACATCAACAATTGGACTGCACACTTACACAGTATAAAATATTGATGCCTATGAAAGTTTATGTTTGCTGGAGAGACAGGATGATGGTGGTGTTCATAAAAGGCAGTTTAATAACATTGTATTTTCAAACAGTTGCAGTGATTGTGATTCATTCTATATGGTTCTTTTAATTAAAATGTATACTTTGTACACTTTTTCCTCTAGTAAAGTCGTCACAGATCATCATCAAAAGATTACAATAGTTCAAGACCTTTCATCTTGTGCTTTAAGTGACTTTTTCTATATGGACTTAATGAGTATTATAAGCAAATAAATTTAAAGTTGTTATTTAAAATAGATAATTCAGGGTTTTTTTCTGTTTTGTTTTATTTTTAAAACATGAAAGAAAACTAATTCCTTTTACACATTAAAAAAACTCTGTACAAGTTTATCACCTGGATGTATAACACACTCTACCTTGAAGGCAATTCTCAATTATAACAATTCTACAGAGATGTTATGATTCAATCTTTTAATTTGGCACAAAAAATAGTAAGAAGATGGTAAGAAGAAAAGAGCAGGAGACACGCACTAGGAGATTTTAATATACCTCTAGGATACTGTAGTCTGTTCCTCGAGCATACATAACAACTGCATGAGCAGAGTAAGTTCTAAGTCTCATTGTCAGCTTCATTTCCTCCTTGTTCTCATTTTCCATGAGACGGTATTTCACATAGCTGCTCCCAGTAAATGTCACAGCAGAGCTGGCTGATGCTTTGGAATACAGAAAAGCATAAAATGTGTTAACACAGGACTGGAATCAAATTTATATTTGCAAAGTACTATGGTTTTGTGCAGAGATTTTTAGAGTTAATTTCTTACATGGACACTGTCCAGCTTTGCTGTCTTGGCAAACACAGGTGTATTTTCCTTCCTTTAGATCTCCTAAACATTCGGTACCTTCAGGGCATGGGTTTCCTTCACACACACTATTCACCAGGGGGCATTTGCCTTCTGTAAAACAAAATACATTATTTCTCTTCTTTTGGTGGTAATGGTATTTTGCGAAAAGGGACACTTAAGTACAGTAGCTGAAAGCAACCCAAATGATATTCCTAACTATCAGACAAGGAAGTGAAGTAACAGTTATAGGACATGACTGGCACAAACACAGACTAGACAAATGGCATATATAGTGTCTCATGTTCACAGTTATCTTGATCACTCAAACAATTCAACTGGTAAAATCTGGAAACTGGTGTTGTGGTTTAAGGTTTACCATTACTATCATACACCATAAAAACCAACATGTAGATACTAAACATAGACAGAGTGGGTTGGGGAGAGCAGAAGAGTGTGTCTGTATTTGAGACAGAAAAGGAACAGGCTTTAAATATTTACTTAAGATGTGCAATTTCACCCAGCAACATTAAGTCATGATTTTAAAAAACAATGTTGTTTTCCTCAGAGCTAAAGACAAATTAATCTTCCGTTATAAATCTGTATACTTATGTGTATCTTAATGAATATTCATTTCCCAGTTCACCCTGTCATTCCCAGTCAAGTTTGGAAGCTGTGCGGACTATTCCTCTAAGCAGAAACCAGGAAGTATTCAGGTACTCTGCAAGAACTTACCTTCGTACATACAAGACTGAAAATGGCTTGCAATTTAGAACAGGCAACAAAAAAAGGAACTTCTTTCATAAAATAGAAAATGAAGGTGTAACTATAAAAAAAGATCCCCTCCCATAAGCTTATATTATGTAAACTCTTAAAATGAGGTAATGAGACAAGAAAGAATTACTCCTTACTCTGAATAAAATTAGGCAAATGTTGCAGTGAGGGTTACAGGACATTCTTAATCTTGTCCTGTAATGTAAATTTTCCCCTGTGGATTATGCTGTTCAAAACCAGAACAATCTTTTCAAGGATACTGTTTTCCTTACTGCTTTTCTTACCTTTACAAAGACAAACTGCTGTTCTGTGATGGCGGGGAGTGACGAAACTCAGCCTGGCTGTGCTGTGGGTTGACATGATGTTCTCATCCACTGTTACTTTTTCTTCACAAAATTTTGAAGGACAATCTAGACCTGCACAAAGCTTATGGAAAACATCAATTATCCGGACACCTAAAATCTCTTCTAGGTCAGGCACAGAAGAGTTTATCTTGTGGAGCAAAATTCTCATTGGGTGCTGAGAGCTACCAGACTTTTCAATATTCAGGAGGACATCAAGATTTGAAGGAGGATCAGAAGGCTGCAAACTAACAATCTGGATGTCATTTCTCCTCACGCCCAAGATGTTTCTTAAAGCTCTCTGGAAATTGCGCCAGTAATCACCGATGAATTCTTCAGGGGCAAGGTTTGCAAAGCGTATTGCAATGCTGTGATTTAGTAAATCTTGTGTGATTTGTCTGATGTGTACAGTAATATCAGCTGCAGTTGTAAATTTTCCATCTGTAACAGTGACATTTAGGAGGTACTGGCCTATGTCTAACCGTTTATGTGCTATTAGTTTGCCACCAGTACTGGAAACAGAGAACAAGGATTCCATTTTGGGGTCCAGACTGTATGTCAAAGTATCATAAACATCTTGATCGGTTGCATGAATTTTTCCAATGACACCACCTGAATATTCTTCCCCAAAGGCTGTGATAAAGATTTCTAGAGGCAGAATTGCTGGAGAATAAATGCTTTCCTCAATAACTCTAATATCAATGTAAGTCAAAGATGACAACGGTGGTTTTCCATTATCTGCCACCTAAAGGAAGACGAGGATAGAGTTAGATTTTTGCTTTATCTCAAATTCTACTGTAGATACTTGTACTGTATACAGTAGAGTTGTATTTTTCTACAAAAAAAAAAGTTCCTACAGGAAAATGCTTTATGAAAATTTCATAACACAGGTCCTGACATAAAAGTTAATACTGAAAATTTTAAAAGCTTATATAAGCAGGCACACACAAACATTTTTTCACCTCTTCCAAGATTAAAAGGCTACAGTGCTCTTAATACCTGGAAATGCCAGGAAGCTACTAACACTTCTAGCAAATACAGAGGAAATGMACAGTAGCTGATTTCAGACAGTAGATGGTGCTTGAAGCTTTTTTATTTCAAGCATGGAAACACATTACCAACTTGAAATGAGTCATGCACTAGAAATTTACAACATGCTTCACCACAGTTATTGGGAGGTGGTCTTGAAGACAATCTAAATGCAGTATGCCAAACAGTACTTCAAAAGGAAAACAATAYACGTAGAAAGTTACAATTAATTATGTTGTCTTTCATGATTTGTGATCATGGAGAGAGGGGAAAAAAATCACCTGTAGTGCTATTTGCTTCAGACAATGAAAGTAATTATCTTTAACAGAATCAGCCGAGTTCAACTTTAAAGCATTTTTGAACATCACATCCCCTGTCCTCCACCCTTTTTTGACAAAAGCATACACTGTCATTGTATGAAGAGGAGACAAAAAGAGAGCAGGAAAGTGAGAAAAGAGCATTCCCTCGGGTTCACTTTCTTTCTTTCTTTCTTTCTTTCTATTTCTCAGTTCTTGTTTCCTGTCTACCTTTTTCCCAGAGCTCTCTCCCACTTATTGAAAGTGAGACTAAAGAAATGGGCAAAGAAGAATTGGAGAGCTGTGAAGGGATAGAGGGGATACACAGGGYTCAGAACGTAGAAGATATCCTGCATTGTTCAGAAGATTTTACAATAATTTTACAATGACTACAGGTAGTTGGTACCCTTTGAAGATCTATGCAGAGAAGCTGCTTTTGATTTTTCATGCAAATTTAAGCAAAAGAGGAAAAACTCCAGGCACAAGATTACCTGTGGATGTCCACATAATCCTAGCATTTTTAAAAGGTAATGCATGTCTCATAGAACTACATGTCTTCATCTGCTAACTCCAAAAGACAGGCATGGCTAGAAATTTGCCCTATAGTTACCCAAACATAAATAACGAGAGAGCGAGTGAGCAAGCTCAAGTTGGCAAAGTTTTGTTTTGCCTAGATTTCTGCCTGGAAACAAGACAAGGCAGGCAGTTTAGCTACAGGAGAAATGCCCAAGGGAAACAAGAAAGGGTTTAAAACAAACAGGCAAGCAAAATTATAACCAATGGACAGCAAGTAGGAAAGAAGAGCCCCAGGAGAAATGATTTTTCAATGGTGCAGATATTTAAAAATCTGCTGTGGTTTTAAACTAAAGACTTCAGAATGTGGCACAAAGGACTGTATGACTCATAGCCGAAGATTTCACACACTAATGCTGTGAGACATTTGTTAATGGATAATCTATTTCCTTTGGAGAGAGGGAAAGCAAATGTGAGTGGCATGCACATGTAGGTGGCTGTTGGGGAAAAAAATCCTTATTTCGATTAAACCACAAAAGTAAAGTAAAAGAAAGGTTCATGTTAAGTAAAGTTTTTTGGTGGTAGTGGGTGTGTATCGGAGGGGTTGTGTGGTGGGTTTTTTTTTGTTTTGTTTTGTTTTTTGTTGGTTCCCCCCACCCCCCAATTAAAGTATGCCTGTAACATAAGACCTCTGCCTCAGCAATCCATTCAGAAAGCAACTAAGGTGAAAGCTGTCAGTACTGAAAAGCACACCAGTGAAGGTCAGTTAAAAACCAAAAACGAGTATCAAGAGATCATACACAGCCATTAACTTGTGAGCTGCAAGATGAAAGTGCAGAAATTAAAGATAGTGTAAACTTGAGAAGATGCCTTCCTACAGCCTTTGAAAAATCTTTCTTTTAAACGAACAGGGGAAGAATATTTTTCCACAGAAGTCATGTATCTATTTTTGTGTGTATCATTGGAACTGAAGTCTTGTGATATGGAAATGCTAGTTTTAGTCTTAGATGCCTTCATACTCATGTATAGTGACTCACTAAGGAGAAGATAATAGCAAATTATAGCACTGTGTCTATTTTTAAAAAGTATAAGATGATAATAAATGGGAATTAAAAGACAGTGACATATTTCCAGAATCCAGGCAGGGAACTGGTAAATCAAGGGATTAGGCAGGTTCAAAATACTGAGATTGGGTAATACAGCACACAAAAAAATGCACATTATTATAGTCTGCTTTAATGATTTACAATCTCCGAGAAGCCTTTGTTCTAAATGAGTGCATTTGTTTCAAGACACTTGTTTAGTTACTGGATGCCATTAAAATAGTCCTTATTCATTCCCTAGAAAAAAGGCACTTTTCAAGTCCTGTGCTAAARAGAAGACAGCTGAAGTACTGACAGGCTGTTTACAAGCATCCTGCAGCCTAGGAAGTGGCTTGGAAATGAAAKAATTGCATGATTCCACCCGGAGGAAGGTGTTAGGCGCCTCATAGTTAAGAAAAGGCAGGCACATTAGGAAGGGCCAAAGGTGCAGATAAATCATGAAATGTGACGCAGACAGTGTAACAGTCTACACAGAACAGACATAATTGCCTGTGCATGCATTCATAGGAATATGTTTTAGGAGCAAAATAAATAGAAATTAGTTACTGCTTAGAGAAACTATTAAACAAAACATCTGAATCTTGTATTACACTGGTTGGACATACAGGAAAAACATTGCTAGTTCTCCTTCTCTGAACAAAAAGGTGACTTTGGGGAATCGGTATAGAACTTGGAAAGCCTATATTAGGCAAGTGTGACAAAGTCCAGCTCTACTGCTGTTTCGGACTCATGCAGCCTAGGAAGGCCAACAGAGCCATCGCTTAGGTACCTTGAAGGCTAATCTGTCCCACCACTAATTAGCAGATCACCATTGAGAAAAAAATGGCTAACAGAGGAATGATATACCTCCCTGCACACTTTTTAATCTCAATTCTTAAACCCTAAACTAAACTACATTTAAGTGGAACCCTTACCTATGCTGGTTCTTACACTGATGGCTCCTGATAACATCTTTTAGTGACTCAACCAGCAAACAACAGTACCTGTGGGAATTTTTTTTCCTTCCCCGAAGAAAAGAGATAGACTTTGYGTAAACATGCCACAATTATCATCCCAATGTGAACAGAATTCAGTATACACTGACGCAGACAGTATTGCTCAAACTCTGCAAGTGCATGTTTACTCAGAAATTGTCTGCAATGTTACGTATGAGAATAATTTGCAGATTGAAATAAACTCCTCATGTAAAAATAAAGGTAAGAATTTTTCTTAAAACACGAATCTGGACATGATGTTTAAGAATTAAGGCCAGCTATTTTTAGCCTACCAATTTTAAGTCCCCTGTTCACAGCTGCTTAATTTATAACTGAATTAAAAAGGACTGGATAAGATAAAAAAAATGGTTTGAAATTTTCTTACATTAGGTTACAAAAAAGTATTTTAGAGAACTTAGCTAAGTTAATATAACCTGGATTTTTGCACATGGTCTGGTCTTTTTGCACAACAATGGCAAATGTAGGCATATATTATAGCATTTCAGGGTCTTTTCCGAGTTTTATGCCATGTTTTCCACTGCAAGATTCTCAGATCGCCGAGTACTGCGCTGCAAGTTTCAATGCTATGACAAAGGTCCACTGACCTGGTTTCCAAACTTAAAAAAAAGATATTTTCCATTGCCATTAGAAAAAGGATGTGGCACTTACAGAAAAATATTTCACTACTGCCATGATGTGCAACTTTCAATGCCCCTGTTTCCATCGTATCAGTGTAGTCCAGCTCACTGCTTCAAGGGTCAAAGCGATAGTGGCAAGAAGAAGTCGGCAGCCAGAAGTAGGCGGCTCAGGGGACCTGTCCCCTGCTGGCTTTTCCAGCGTCCCACATGAAAGTCAAAGGGCTTATCAAGACCACTCACGCAGTTAACATTTCACTTACGCCTTACCCTTACCACGAGTTTAATTCAGGTTACTGTTACACCTGTGTGGATTTCCATTTAAATCAACAGACATTGTCTCTGAAGATGTCACCACAAGAGACATGCCTCAAATGACTACTTGGCACGTTAGGATCTTGTAACAGAAAGACAAGGGGTAGACAGGAAAAAGTGGTGATTGGGCATGAGTGGGAAAAGTTAACTAAATACTTATAATGCAAAACAGCTAGAGGTAGCGCATCCTACCTTAACGTGAAGTAAATAGTGATCCCTCACTTTACGATTCAGTGCAGCAGTTGTTGTCAGTACTCCCTGCTGGTTAATCTGAAAAGTGTTCTCCTCGTTTCCACTCAGGATGGTGAAGAGAAAAGGAGGGCCATTGTGAGAAGAATCCTTGTCCGTCACCACTAGCTGTAGCACGCTAAATCCAATAGGCTTATTTTCCTATAAATGCATAATAAAATCACATTGGCTTTGTTATAATTGAGCATATAGCCTAACAATTTCTTTTTCACAACAGAAAAAAAAAAATACCAAATTACTGTCAAACCAGTTAATTAGTATAAGAGAAATCATAATCACAATATTGTTCAAGGAAAAATACTACCCTCTGAGAATAACGATGAAAACAGTAAAAGGAGAAAGGCAGTACATTTTTAAACTTTGTTTTTTTAAACTTTGTCTTATTTTTAAAGTCTAAAAATTTTCTTATATTTTTAAAAGTAGCTCAGCCTTGAAACTTTACATTTTCCACTTTTGGTCTGAATTAAGATTACTGTAGATTAATTACCAAGTCATCAAAGATTTCAAATTTAGCTAAAACACCTGTTAAGAATAATCCAGTGCCTTTGCTGGGAGGACTAGAAAAAACACACTCCTCCATCCGACCCTTTGTGTCCCTAATTAGTTTTCTGACTACAATTGTGGCTGCTACAGCCGCAGTCTGGTTAAAATATGAAATCCAGGTTTTAAAATTTGCATCATAAAATCCATTCAAGTTTGCACCATGTGGATGCCTGAGATTTTACAGACACTTCACACACTTTGGTTTATCATGCATCTGATACACACACACACAACTTAGTATCTAACACTTGTAACACCTCTCCCAGAATATTCATGCTATACTGTATTGACCAGATTTTTTATATATATATATACACACACACATATTTTAAATGCAAAAAAAAAGTAGAAGCCTTACTGTGAAGTACAGTAACAAAATGCTATCCTTCCACAGTTGCAAAAACTCCTAACAACAAGCATACTCTTTGTTCTTGAGAGAAAAAGTCAAGTTAATTATCAGATATTGCAGCTGAAGCTTTTTTTCCCCTTCAGCAAACCAGACAAGGACCATCATTTTAAAATACAAATATTTACATTTGGACATCTAAAGTAATTTGGTTTTCATAATAGCTAAGCACATTTCCAGCTGTGTCCAAATATGAACACCTCCAATATATCAGGAAATGCACACCAGCAATCTTGGGCAACTCCTCCAGCTTCTTCTCTGCTACCCTCATACTGGGACAGGCTGATATGAATGAACTATAAAAGACAAGGTCTTCCTTTTTAATTGAGTAAGGGAAACATTACAGACATTGGCTATATAGTCTACAGTTTCAGGGAATACATTAATTAACATTCACTTAAAGAAAGACTGTAATCGGGCAAAGCAAAATATGTTTGACAGCACAAAAACATACAACTCTGTTGCTTTAAAAAAAAAAAAAGTAAGATCCAGGACATCTTACTTGCAT
This sequence comes from Oceanodroma leucorhoa, assembly GCA_030449065.1. Lineage (NCBI taxonomy): Eukaryota > Metazoa > Chordata > Aves > Procellariiformes > Oceanodroma > Oceanodroma leucorhoa. Next base: position 10,211,895 of record JASVER010000005.1, read on the forward strand.
ACTCTGTATATGTTGGGTAGTGATGAATCACTTTGTCCTCTTTCAGAAAGCTGCCTTTACAAATCATGTACAGAGCCTCAAACAAAGTGGTATGTTAGGATGGCACGGTGCACCAGGTAACATTGCCTGATCCCCACTTCTCTATTGTACAAGGCCAGGCACCAGCAACAGCAAAAGGACCCAAGGGATTGAGCTCACTTACATTCCTAGTATAAAGGTCTTAATGCAATTCCTTTGTTCCCTCCCATTTATTCTCTACTGGATACAGGAGGACAAGAAGTGCAGATGCTGCGTCCGCTATCTCTGCCTTAGCAGAGAGTTTTCTGAATCAGGCAAGTACATGCCAGCCATTTGAGAATCTGGCCCACTACTACCATCCTAAGGTACAAAATTAGTCAAAGGATTGGTATGTAGCAATATGAAATACTACTCCTGTTTTAACTGCTTCTGATCCCAGAGGCAGCCAATAGGAATTAAGTTTTGAACTACGTGCCACAGTGCACAACACTTGCTTCACAGTAATAGGTACCTAAAGTATCTTCTTCTAAGCAGTAGCTCTAAGATTAAAAAGAAATAGCAAAATTACTATGTATTTTAACCTATGCGTATGATGCTAAGAACGTTATAAATGCAATGTATAATATATATATGTACACACATGAAGTACATGAAAAAAGAACACGCTCAACTTGCAACCTAAGTTTCTAAATAGACTGCACAATATGAATTTTGTAACTCTTAACACTTATTCAGGTAAACAGTCTCACCGACAACCTTAAATACAGAAAAATAAAATTGAAGCATTAGGTTTATCTTGCAGAATTTTTCAAGTCACAAATTAACATTCCAATAATATTATTGATTTGACTCCTTCACTATCTGTATTTACCTGGATGATAACACTATAGTTTCCTTTTGAGAATACTGGAGGATTGTCATTTACATCAGAAACATCAATATTAACTGTGGTTGTGTTAAGTCTAGGTGGGTTTCCATTATCTGAAGCTTGAACTGTCAAGGTATATCCTGAAATCTAAGAAATAATAAAGAAAATTTCAAACATTCACTAAGGAGCAGAGTAACAAATTCAGTTTTCCTTTTAAGAAAGAAATATTTTAGTGCCACCCCCCAGTAAAACTTGCCTTCATATATTTAATCCTTTCTCTCCCCAGATATTAAGATATCTCCAGATAAAAAGATACCTCCTTTCTCTCTCTCAGATATATTTCTCTCCCCATCTCTGCAGATGCCCCCCCACCCCAAAAGCATGGACAAAAATAGATGCTTTCACTTCGTTACAGCTGTATTAACTTTGGAACACTTGAAATGGTAATTTACAAATATAATCCAAAAAATGGTGGTCATCAATTGTGTATAGCGAAATTAATCCCAACTGCTCAAAAAGCATCAAAAACCTACCTTTTCTCTGTCTAGAAGTTTAGTCACTTTTATTTCACCCCTGGTAGGGTCAATTGTAAAAGGATTTCCCTGATTGCCATCTATAATTGCATAGTGAATGCGGTTGTTTGAAGGTCCATCAGCGTCATCTGCCATAACCTAAGGGACATTACAGTCTCATTTAAAACAGGTCAAAGTAGACTCTATCATCTTTCAGATAAACTCAACCTGAAGATGAGCACAGCTGTTTTGGTCTAACACATTTCATAGTTCTCAGGAGAAATGTCACCTGAATAGAACATACCAACATCACTTAATTTCCTGAATTTCTTCTGAAAATTGAGTCATGTTCTCATGAGGAAACCACAAATATATCACAAAATATCATCTACTTTCCCATAGCATCTCAAGTCCCTGGTTCTGAAACTTTCTCAAAATAAATTTTCAATTCACTCAGTGGCAAACTTATCTATGCATTTATGTCCATCTTCAAATCAATATTTGTTCCTTCAAGACTAAAAGCATGATTGTCATGACAGAGTATTTCAAAGGAAAAAAACAACAATACATACTGTAATGACTGATTGTTCAAGCATAGCATCTTCACTGATTACTGCAGTGTAAGTGTCTTGGCTAAACACTGGAGTATTGTCATTGATATCTGTTACGTTAATATTCACGGTTACAACGTCACTTAATGAAGGTGTGCCTCCGTCTGTGGCTTCCACTGTCAAGTAGTACTCATGAGAACTTTCATAATCCAAGCTCTCAATGATAAAAATGGCTCCTAGGGAAGAAAAAAAAAAACCAACAAAACAAACCCTCACACAAACTCTGCTATTACTGTAGTATTATATATTGCAACTTTTAATTTTAGTCTGACAAATACTCAGCTTCTTCAGGGCTTGATATGTCACTGTAAAGCTGGAGCTACACAGTGAAATGATCAGGCTTTACATATAAAAGTAAAAAGGTGAGAAGTTCCTGCCATTACCACAAAAGACTCACACTTTAAAACCACCTGGCTCACAGTCTGTAGTGAAAAAAATGAAGAAAAATAAAAAATGTGTTTAGAAAGCATCCTATTATTAATTTTCAATTAAAATCAACCAAAAATATGAAATGACCTTTAAACTGACTTTCCTTGCAACCAGCAATAAGTTCAGGCATGGAGTATGCAGAGGTAGTAACAGAAGTGTAACAGAAGACCATGAGTTTTGATTGACAGAAATATCTGAGTTAAAGTGTGAGTTTTTAACCGATTAGTTAAGATAGTGCAGTCTCTAGCATACATGCTGATTTGCTGCTGGAAGAGTGTCTTCCTGGAACCTTTTTCCTCCTTTCAAATATGTGAAGAAGTTAAACTGGCAAAGTACTTCTATACCATAGTACCAGTGTGCATACTGGAAAAAGCAGCTGGGAGAATTATAATTTCAATTACACTGGTATAATTAACTACTATTAACTTTTGGGTAAAAATCTGATTTAAAAAACCCAAACTTTACCGGAAATTAACTCTAGAAAAAGAACTATATAAGAAAACAAAAATATAATTGAGGTGTATATTGATTTTTTACAAAGAATTGTCATTAATAGGGAAAAATTCTTCACAGAACCTAAATGCTTCCTGAGACTAAATCTGACTCACATGCAAGCCTAAAATCTCCACTGTCATGCTGGATATATGATTGAACAGAATATTCCAACTTCTCATTAATGCCATATCAAACTCCTCTAGAATTACTGTCTTTGTGGACCAATGACTAGTTTTCCCAATCAATTTAATTCTTGATCTTTCTTTTAACAAGTCTGGCCACTCATTCTGATTATATAGCTTTTGTGAAACGACTGTTATGCTTCTATCATTACAGAACTATGTCCTTCCACCCCCTCTGCCCGCAGGGTGGGGAATATTCCAGCTAGGAAACCCTTACTCTTGCCAGCTAAATGAATCTAACCCAAATAACAATAAATAGCAGCAACAAATGAAGTTCCTATTCTACATTCTGCTGCACTCCTCTAGTAAGCATGCTGGCAAAATGCGTGAACAGACAGTAGCACTGGCTTTACAGCCAGGACAATGCCAATAGATTATACATAACCTATTTGGTTGAATTACTATAGAACACAGTATGGCACTGTGCTTGGTTAGCCTGAAGTACATTCACAGTTGTAATCTGTTACCTGTTGTTGAATCGATGCTGAATTTTCCATGTTCATTCCCACTGACTATTGAGTATGTGATTTCAGCATTGGCTTCAATGTCCCTGCTTGCAGCATAGATCTGGAGAACTTCAGTTCCAACCAAAATGTCCTCTGATACACTTGCACTATACTCCCTATGCTCAAATACAGGTGGATTATCATTTATATCCAAAACAGAAACTATAAGACTACTTGTTGAAGACAGTCTTCTAGGTAAACCTTCATCTGTAGCCTTCAAAGTTAGAGTGTACACAGCTTGTAATTCTCGATCCAGAGGCTTCTCCAACTGAATGATTCCAGAGAATTCATCAATAGAGAACTGGCCCTCTGCAGAGTTCACCAGTGAATAATGGATTTTATGGTTCACCCCTGCATTTTGAAAACAATTGCAGAGTATGAAGCAGCCGTTAAAATACACCAACATAATAACAGACCTGATAGCTACAGAAATAAAACATGCATGCTAAATATTATCATTCATGTTAAAGTAAATTTCGGCAAGAGCTAAAGGCTGCCCTGTGAAGGGCAGAATGGTTTCCAAAAAGATGTAATTTGATTTAAAAAATTAAGCTAACACTTCATTGCACCGATTTTCTGCCACACAAAAAACATGAAGCATGGTTCTGCTTCAGTCACAGTACTAGATAATATGAAACGATTAGTAATATAAATCTAATTATAACTTTAGTACAACAGCATCTGCTTAGCAGGCTTATAAATAACACCAGAGGATATGGGAGAGTTAGGCTGCATCAAGTAACTAGACTCAATTCCAGTAAGTTTATTTAAGAACCATGTCCCAGAATTAACAGGAACATAATTTCTAGCAGCATTTCTGTATAAAACAAACAAACAAAAACCCCACAGGTTTTTGGGCCAAGCATTTTGCTCCTCCTGAGCCTCAAAGACTAGTGAAGTGTGAAAACATCTGTCTGCTACCTTCCAATTCAGCAACCTAAGCCTTATCATAGCATAAAGCAGGTTGGTTGTTTCACGAGACTGAGGCAACTGTTAATTAATATTATTTGATTAATAAACTGATGATATATGGAAATCATATTCCTTTAAAAAGACCTTAGGCTGTTGTATCCCTGACAACAAAGCCTAAGAACAAACTCTTTCTAATGTCATTTTCAGTTCATGTTCACTTAAATACTTGTAACTAAACAGTGAAGATAAAGAGGCAGCAAAAATCTTAATAGGGTAGCATATACATAAATCTACAATTGTCCAGGGTTCTCTTTACGGTATGATCATTGATGGCTAGCCTGAGAAGCACACATTCAGGATCTATGAATGCACATTTACATGAACAGACATGGCTTGATATTCCTTTTACTTACACCAGGAGTAAAAGGATGGACCTAACCCATCATAACATTAACAGCTTATCACAGTAAAAATATCCTATATTTTGTCTCTTTCTCGTCTCTTCTTTTTTGCAGAGACACAAAAGGGATGTTTTCCAAGCTACTCACACATGAATCGTGTTACACGATTTAGTAGCCCTAAATATATCTTTCAGGAGTCTAATCCTGAGAGGTATTGAACATCTGTCAGTTCCACTGAAAGACTTAACACCTCTCAGGATAAGACTATATAAACATTACTGTAACTCTGAGACCATGGCAAAAGTATCGGTCAAAGAATGCATACCKGCGTCTGCATCTGTTGCCTGCACTCTTGTCAAAAGGGTTTTAGGCTCTGTGTTTTCAAATACTGTAATCGAGTAAGGATCAGCTGTAAACTCTGGGGCATTATCATTCACATCTTCCAGAGTCAGAATAATATTAGCTTGGCAGAATCTTCCTCCTCCATCTGTGGCTTTCACTAGAAGATAATAAACTGCTTGCTGCTCACGATCAAGTGGCATTAATGTTTTCAGTTCACCTATAAACAGAATAACATACATAAGTTGATGTGAGTTGCAAGACTTAAGTATCCCTAACATGTTTTCCTCTAAAATCTTTGTACTCAGAAAAACTAAACAACAATTTTCTTTTTGATGATAATTTCATCAGTGGCTAAGTCAACAGCTGTACTGCACTAATGAGCTCCATTTTGGGCAAAGCATGTCAGTGGCCTGCCTTTTCAGCTTTAAAAGACTAAATACTAAAATCCTCTGCTTTTTTTTCAAATGCCTCTGAAACAGAAATTAGCTAAAGTGAGACTACCTGATGGTGAAGAAAGAGAGAGAATGTGTATACATGCACAAATCCATGTGTGTTTGTGTAAAGAAAATGAAAATATTAGAACTCTGGCTTTAAGAAAGTGCAAGGTAAAATCCACATATGGTTTTCCTGGGCTACTTAGTTGTGTTCCTTCCACAGCTATTGATCTGACTCTCCTCCTCTCTAACATTCAATGAATAAACAGAGCTATTCACACTACCAAATATAACTTGCTGCTACAGAAAAACCTCTAGAAGTCTAACACATACTTCCTTCCAACGTGACAGAAAACACTATGACAGGCACAATGTGTAGCATTGTCTCCTTTTAACCAATTCAAAAAAGTACTCTGAAATATTGTTTATGAGTATTCTAGCCCCACCAATTCTGAATTTATGTAACATGCTAGTACAGCACACAGGTGACATTCAAAGTCAAAATCCCCCATGAAGTAAGATCCTTCTCATTTATTTTGCCACTGAAGTATTCTAATCTTCTCCATATTTCCACTCTATCTTTGTATTTATCCGATTTAAAATTTTCTGTATTATTTACTACACCCTTCCTACTGCTTGTCTACTGCAGCCTGCAGAGCACAGGACTTTGGCATTAGCTTTGACCTATATTATAATCCAGAAGACACGAATGCCATGAAAACCGAAGTCAGGTAAGTTAAAAGTTAATCTCGTTTATATAATGCTGCCAGTAAAACTGGAGGCGCTTTTGGTGTTTACTATGGAAAGGAAATTTGTGGCTCCATCTAACCTCATCCCATTTAATATGCCAAACCAAATGACGGCAAAGAGAATCTGAATGAAGATACTTTCAGTTTATAAACCATTATTGCTACTACTACAATGAATATAAAAAGTACAAAATTTATAGCATACTTTTACTCCAGTCACTTCAGCATGGAAGTTCCTGGCTTCGGGCCAATTACCCTACTTACTCTTTAGTTCCTTGTATATTAAAATACTTGCCTTTTCTCTGACTTCTATTCAATATATTATTAGTATTTGTGTAGTAGAAACTCACATTTTAGATAGTTATATAATAAACTAACCCTTAATGGAAAGCTTAAAGTACTGACATTTATGTATATCTTAATGTAATAGTAAAACATTTTATAAAATGAAGTGATGACTRGAATTTTGTAGAGTGTATAAAGCATTATTACCTGTGTCTGGAGTGAGTCTGAATTTTTCTGCTCCTGTGCCATGCAGTGTATAAGTAATTTCTGCATTGGAACGAATATCTGCGTCTGTAGCAGACACCTGCATTATCAGTTTGCCAGGAAGGGCATCCTCAGGAACAGAATCAGTGTATAAAGCCTGCAAGATGAAAAGTTACAATGAAAAACTAAACATATGAAATAAGTAGAGTTTGGAAAGGGGAGGGGAAGAAGGAATGACAGATGAGATAATATCCTGTTTGAATGTTTGGTAACATGAAATGAACCAGAGGATGAAATACCTGAAAATGAAAAGAATTTAGGATTTTCTAATCAATTACCTCACATTTATTAGATTATTCAGAAAGGTAATTAATACTGCAACCATAGGGACTCTTGAGTAGCACTGCATAGCTAAGAACTCTAAACACTTGTAACTGATTAACTGATAATTAAATGCATTCCCAAAATAGGGGTTATAAATTTTTGGTAATTTAATTTTTTCCGCTTTTGGTAAAGCACCTTTTCTAGGTGACTTTTCTGACTCAATCTAGAAGAAATTTTTACCTGCCTTTGTTGTAACAGCATGAAATAAAAGCTTCCAGTTCAAATAAAAACTAAGAAAAAAACACCCAGAATTTAAAGGCACTAAGCACTCTTACAGGTCACCCATGTCAGGGATGTGCATTAAATTAGAAAGACTGAGCCTTTTAACCAATATTAACAAAGGAAAAAAGCTAAAAACATTGACTTACCTGACACTGACAGTCTGTACATAACTGCAATCATTTATATAGAAGTAACCAAAATAATCATGAACTAAGAAAAAGAATCAAATGCTCACTGTAAACCTGATCCTTCCCAGAACAAGAAAAGATTTTGCCTTTCCACCCAGTAACATCAAATCTGTGTTTAACAAGGTGGCTATAAAAAGTCCAAGTGTGTTAAAAAAAAAAAAAAAAAAAGCTGACTATGAAAAGCCAGGGCTTTCTTGTAAGGCAATTATACGTCTTGCAGGGTCCACATTTTTGGCTTTTTTCCATTCTTTATTTTTCATGTCTATTTTTGCAGCCTATCAAATCTGGTAAGGTAAATGGCTTTGTAACAAGAAAAAATTTATGGATTACAGATTTTTGGTGCTGTTGAGTGCAATTGCAGCATAATATTCCAGTCTTTTCAACTCTTTTATCACAGGAAATGCACAAATACATCAACTAAGTGATGGTATGCAGCCTTCTTTGAGACTTTACTTCCTTCAGAACATAGAGCATATGAACTATCATGGCTGCAGCTTAAAAAAAATTCCTTTTGGAGAAGTATGCATTAACACAGGAGAAATGTACTGCAATTCTCCTCATACTCTTCAAATACCCATCCAGTGTTAAAATTACATCAATGAATTGTTTTTGGATTTTTATTTAAGAAACATGTCCATGAAATAACTTTTCTTTGACAGCATTCTATCTTAATAGTTCAAATTTCTGTTACCAGCATAAAAGGAATACCTATTTGTCAGTCTCATGAGAAGCAATTTCAGAGAAAGTTTAAATTTTACATATGGAAGCAGCTGGACATGGAGGATACAAAATTGTGCCTACCTTTTCGCAAACAGGGCTATTATCATTAGCATCAAGGACTTTAACCTCCACCACAGCTTTAGTTGCAAAGGTCCCATCAGTAGCTGTAATATTTAGAAGGTAATTATCCTTTACTTCCCTGTCCAGAGGCTTTTTAACATAGACCTTCCATTCATTCTGTATATTTTCAATAGCAAACTGTCCCAAGGGATCACCTCCTGAAACACGAGAAGAAACATTTAATTAAAGACAAGAGAGAGATTGCTACTATTACTCTATCAACATTAAGTTATAACTAAAGAGAAAAAATGTAAATGCAAATAAGCAGCCATTCTCTATGGCTTTATAGGGAAATAAGTTTCATTTTCCAGGTAGAAGGAGTCAGTAGATGCTCATACATCCAGTGAGTAGATGCTCAAATTTAACTGCAGCCAATAGAATCTATAAAAATCAGTGCAGAAATTCATGTAGCATTATAGATAACATCATATCAAAACATACGGTAAATAAGAAAAACAACAAAATAGTCCACTGGAAATTAACAGTCCATTATTTTGTGAAATTTCTTTCATTCGTTCTTTAACTACATCACTAACTTCAGTTTAAGTGTATTTTTTAAATAAAAATTGATATATAAGTAAACAACAAATGTAGGAAAGCATTTTAAGCAAGGCAAACGTGAAACGGAAAGCCAAAGACCTGTTTTCTAAAACTCATTTCTTTTGCCCTGAAGTTTTTGATATTCATATTAAGACACACACATTCTTTCTTTGCAGGTCTATGGTTTCTAATACTTTTCAATAATTTGGAAGATTAAGTCATATCTCACATCATTCCAGGACCACTTAAATGATTATTCTGACATTTCTCAAAAAGATTTACCTGTAATGTAATAAGAGACTTGTCTATTGGCTTCTTCTGTATCAGCATCAGTTGTACTCAAGATGGCAATTACCCCACCAGGAGGGTCATCCTCACTGACTGTTCCTTTGTAGATCTCTGCAGTAAAGCGTGGAGGATTGTCATTCACATCCGTAACAGTAACTTCAACCACAGCCATAGAAGACAGTTGAATTTTTTCACCCCGATCAGATGCAACCACTGTGATTTTGTATTTGTCTCGTTTCTCATGATCGAGTTCTTTGAGAGTGGTAATCCAACCAGTTTCCATGTTTATGGCAAAAGACTCTATTATGTCTAGTTCTTGAGAAGGATCCAAACTGTAAGTAACCTGCCCATTGAGTCCTGAATCTAAGTCAGTTCCTTTAACCTGGATGACTCTTGTTCCAGCTGGCATGTTTTCTACAATGAACGCTTCATATGGATTGGACTCCAAAACTGGTTTGTTATCATTTGCATCTTTTACCTGAATGCTTACCTCTACTGAGGAAACAACATTATAATCTTCATTTGCATACTGTGCTTGAACTGAGAACTGGTACCATTTAGTWGTTTCATGATCAAGATTCTTCTCAAGTTTCAACTCTCCAGTCTGTCGGTCAACGACAAAAAAATCATCTCTATTGCTTTCAGGAGTGTTCCCTTTAATCAGACTATATACTAAAGTCTGATTATGCTCTGCTTTGATAACATCTATCTCAGTCCCAATTGGAATGTCCTCAGAAACCGTGTAAGAATAAAATGGCTCTGAAAACTTGGGAAGAGGCACTTCTGGTGGGAGTATTCTAGCATAGACAGGAACAACTGACTCTTTTTGGGGGGATCCACCATCGACTGCTCTAACAAAGAAGGTCAGAAACTCATTTTCTAAACCAATTAAGCTTTCTTTTGTAGTAATTATACCAGACAATGAATCAATTTCTAAATTCTCTTTAACATTTTCAGACTCTGCTTCAATAGCATATGTGATGTCTGCATTTGTACCCTCATCAGCATCAGATGCCCAGACTTTAATGACAGAAGTACCCCGTGGAACATCAGATCCGATATTTACTTCATACTCTGTTGCTCGGAATTGAGGAGCGTTGTCGTTGTCATCTGTAAGTATTACATTAACAGTACAGAAAGCAACTTTTCCTCCTGCATCTTTGGCCATTAAACTAATGGCAATTACTTTTTCTGCTTGTGTTTCACGGTCAAGCTTTTCCGAGGTAAATATCTGCCCTCTCTCATTTGTAYAAAATCTGTCTTTAGCAAAGTCATTCACAATGTGGTAAGTGATGTGACCATAAGTACCAGAATCTTCATCTGTTGCTTTAACTTCAGTCACCAAAGTATGCAATGGAGCATTTTCAGCTAGTTCAACCTCATATTCATTCTGGCTGAAAACAGGACTGTGCATGTTGGCACTGGTTACAGTTACATGGACTTGGGCTGAGCTTCTGAAGACCCCATCAGAAACAGACACGTTAAGACTATAATGTGACTTTAGTGTCTGTCTGCGTAGGTTTGAGATGGTGATAATGCCAGTTTTACTATTAATCACAAAATTCTTCTGGTCATTGCCTGTCAGAATGGAGTACTCCAGCTTGTCAACATCTGAACTATCTGCATCTGAGGCTTGCACACATGTCACAAAATGCCCTCGGGGAGCCAGTTCACTAATTTTAGCTTCATAAAGCAATTGGTTAAAAAGAGGGGGGTTATCATTGAGATCAGTTACATCAACAGTTACAACGGTATCGCTGCTCAAGGGCAGCATGCCACCATCTATGGCCCTTATTAGTAACTTGTGTTGTTTAATTTGCTCATAGTCCAAAGTTCTTGCTGTAAGAATGAGTCCAGTGCTGCTATCTATGTGGAAGTAGTCATGACCTTCACTATTATCCTCAATCAAGTGATAGGAAATCCCCCTATTTGTTCCAGAATCGGTGTCTGTAGCGCTCACTTGTACAACAGATGTTCCAATGACAGATGCCTCAGAAAGGGTTGCAGTGTAAGACTGCTCTGTAAACACAGGAGGATTATCATTGATGTCTTCCACTATTATGTCTACAAACACATCAGCATGTGCCCCAGTTAGGGAGTCTGTTGCTCGAATACTCAGTTTGTAGGCGGGATGAGACTCAAAGTCAAGTGGGGCAACAACGTTTATAACTCCAGTGTTGAAGTTGATAGTGAACTGGTTGAAAGGATCTCCATCTGTGATGCTGTAAAACACCTTAAGTCCTTCTGGACTATTTGCTTGTACGTGCACGACAGGACTATGGAGCTGAATGTTTTCTGGTATCTCTGCACTGTAGAAAGGCTTTTCGAAAACTGGCATAGCTTTACTCATAACTGTAATTGGGACTATAACTTCAGCAGAAAAAGCAGGGTTTCCTCCATCTTTTGCCACTACTGTGACCAGATACTCCTTATTTAGTGTGTCTGGTTCAAACTTCTTCTTCAGTGAGATTTCACCAGTGGGATCAATTTGGAAATGTTCATGATGTTCTTTGAGATAGTAATGCACCTCTCCATTTCTGCCTGTATCTTTATCTACTGCAGTGACACGTCGAATAACATGGCCTACTTCAGAATCTACTTTAACGACAGCATAATATGGAAGATTGACAAAAAATGGAACATTATCATTTACATCTTCCACTGTGACTTTGACTACAATGTGTGCAACAACTGATGGTTTATATTCCTCTGTCACTTCTATGACCACATCAAAAGATTCTTGCTGTTCACGATCAAATGGTATTCCTGTTGTTGAAAGGACTCCTGAAGTTGGGCTTATTTTAAATCTGCTGTCTGGATTTAGAATATGGTAAAACAAGGGCTCATTTATTTGATTCCCTATAGCAGTAACAACAGCTATTGTTTTTGCCTCTGTGGAATTCTCCTGCACTGTTGCAGAGTAAGAACTCTGTGTGAACTTCAGCTGGCTTGCTTTGCTTTCTTTCACATTAATTTTTACAGATGCAGTGCTTGCAAATCTGCCATCAGATGCTCTCACTGTTAACTCATATCTGCTTCTTAACTGAGTTGTATTTTGTACTGTTATATCTCCAGTCTTAGGGTTTATTGAAAATTTTTCTCCAATGTTGCCTTCAATAATGGAATAAATTAATTGTGAAAAAATGCCTGAATCGGCATCAGTGGCATTTACGCTGATGACTTTCACGCCTTTATAGGTTGGAACTAAAATGGATGTCTCATACAACTCTCTTGAAAACACAGGAGGGCAATCATTGATGTCAATTACATAAATAGTAACATTAGCTGCATATTCTGCATACAAACGTGGTATCCCCATATCATGTACTTGCACTGAAAAGTGGAAAATATTTGTCTCCTCGTAGTCCAGACTCATTACTGTCCGAATGGCACCAGTGCTAGAATCAATGGCAAAATACTTCCGGACAGATGGTTCAACAATTTGATAAACAAGCAAAGCATTAGATTCTTTATCAGCATCTGTAGCTCGAATTACTAATGGGATATTCTTGTCAGTCAGAACCACACTGTTAATTGAAGCTGATTCACTGATGAGTCCTGTATATTCAGCCTGCATAAAAATTGGTGTATTGTCATTCTCGTCCCGAAGATGTACCAAAACTGTTGCATTAGTGGACAAGCCAGCCATGTTTGTTCCTTGCACAGTTAGAGTGTAAATAGGCAAAGTTTCAAAATCAAGTATCTTCTGAGAAACRACGACACCCGAGTTCGGGTTGATAGCAAAGGCATCACCTATATTACCATCTTTTATTTCATAAACTACAGAAGACTGACTGTATGCTGTAACCATTCCAACAAAACTGCCAATGGTGGCACTTTCACTAATTTCTGTAGAATATTCTTTGGCTGTGAATTTTGGTGAGGCATTATCAGAAACCGTAACAAATATATGCACAGAGGTCACTTCACTCATTGGAGGATCTCCTTTGTCTGTAGCTTTTACCATCAGGTTGTATTCCTCCTGGTTACTACGATCTAATTCCTTTGCAGTTTTAATCATACCCAAAATGGGATCTATAAAGAAGGAATTTCCAATATTCCCTGTGAAGAAAAAGAAAAGTAATTAAGAAAGAGGTATACAGAACTTAAAGGATGATTGCTTATTTAGCTATATACTAAAAGAGATCACGTAGAGAGAACACACAGAATATTAAAGTTTCTTAGTTTTGTTTAACAAACATTTGTTAGCTCTCTGGAAACTTTTCTGTAATCAAGAGTTAGCACTAATTCTAAGTTTACTTGTGGTAACATTGCATAAAACATAGTTAGCAAAGCCATCCAAGCCTCGAAAATAAATGCAAAAAATTAGTTTCATTTTCCATTAAAAAACCTTAAAAAGATAACAAGTATTTTGCAAATTTCAACATTGTAAGTTATGTATTTTCTTCAAATTATCTTTGCATTGAGTTCATGTTTAAGCCACCTTAAATATCTACTGAAGCTGAAAGAAAATTATATTCAGAAGTTAACATTAGTGGAATACACGTTACATTTTAAGATCTAAAATAATTAGACTGCTTTGAAAAAAAGAAGTGTTTTAATGAATTCACGCTTGTGAATCTTAATTGCTTATGCAAGTAGTTTAAATCACTGCTTCAGAGTTGTTCTTTCTGAATTGGACCAATAGTTATCCCTCTCCTAACTTCCTACTAATACATAGGCAAGTTATTCCCTGTGATAGTATTAGGAAAAAAAAAAATAACATCTGCTGAGGATTACCAGCTGCCATTTGATAAACTCTTGTTTTCTTTATATTTTTAAATATATAGCTACGCTGCATACAATACTCAGCTCATGTACTAAATATGGTAAGATTTAGTATTTTACTTCCTTAAAAAATGACATTACTAAAGCCATGTTCTCAGCATGGAAAAAATTCATTAAGAACTTCTGAATTGTGCACACAAGTAGGCAAGAGGGGTTTTTTTATGGGTTGTTTTTTTTTTTTTTGTTTGGGGTTTGTTTTTAGTGGAGGCTCTAAACACAGTGGCATTCTTAGAATATTCCATTACAAATCTAAGCAGCCATTACAAACATTTAAGGAATGTTCCTTCCAAATGCTTAGAACATGAATTATAATGCTTTAACCTCCCAGTAGATCACAGTCCTGTAAAACAAACCTAAGAAAATCTTACATTTACTCCTACAAAATGCTAGAAGAAAGGAAGAGAACAGGGTGTAACTTCATTCTAGACAGCACGCACACATTTTTTTCTTGCCATGCTTTGGCATTTGTAAAACAAGCACTACTGAAATGGGAAAGGCAAGAGAAAAGTTTCATGGACACTAGTGTCCTGCTTAGTAAAAGGGTCGTATTTCTACAAATAACAGAAAACAAACACGTATTTTAAGCAACTTATGAGACACTTAAATACATTCTTCCTCTTCAGAGTATTATAATCACAGCTTCATTTTAATACCATGTTAAAGTACATTTTCATATTGAAAAAACTCTTTGGGGGAAGAAAAGGAAAATATTTACAGTAAATAATTCTTACGCTTTACAAAGCAACTTATGCCAAATCAAAAAAGCATTTGCACATAACATCTTGCACGCAACAGTAACTGAATAACTTTTTACCTACTGTTCTCTTTAATATACAGTTTCTTATGCTTGTTACTGGGATTTATATTTTAAATTACTTTCTACCTTGAAAGTAGTACTGCACATAGGTAATGAAATTTAAATAACTTTTTTTTTCCAGTCATAGTGCCTAAATAGTTCAGGACCTTGGTAATGGCAGGCTTGTATCTAGATTTAGTGGACTGAACCAAAACTCACTTCCATCTGGTGAGTGAACTCAGTCAATGTCATACTGTTTTCATATTATTCAAAACTGCCATCATTTTAATTGCGTTGTTATAGGCAAGTTCAGAAAGATACTCTGACGTTAAAAATAAGCAGCAGCATCTAATGCTCTTCTCTGGCCCGCAATCTGAAAGGAACCTCAATGCCAAATTGACCAGCTATTAAAGAATTTCTTATCTRTTTTATTGAGCTACAATAGCAGTCCCACTATCTAAAATCAGCCAGAGGGAACCATGCAAAACAACCCCTTCCTTGCTACATCTATCAGAAAGTTTAACTTAAAAACTGGGACTAGTGGTTAAGTACATGGATATTTCTAAGTTACTTTTGAGCTCCTTTCTTTCACACTGTGCTAAACACGAAAGCGATTGTCTCAGGCTCTTACTCTTTTCATCAAATCCTTGCTTTGCCTATGCCACAAAATATCACTTACATTATCAAAAAAGAATGCTTTTTTTAGATCTGAATTTAATGCTTTTCTAAAGAACACACCCCTCTTAAGAGTTTAAAGGTAGCTTTTTCTTCTACTACTACTAAAATATTCTAAATGTATCTCAAGGATAACATAAATAGCTAAGCAAGGGAGATGAGTATTTGTCATTGTAGTTTTCTTTTAAATGCTCTGAGGTTTTATCTTAAATACATCTCACAGAATATGACACCTACACCTATAATGCCCTCTTTCTTTATAGCTGTTTTTTTACATGTCTACAGTTGAATCAAATTATCAGCAGGCATTGTTTCAAAATAAACTGAAGATGTAAGAAAGGCAAGATACCTGATTCAATAGAGTACACAATTTCTGCATTTTTTCCTTTGTCCTTATCTAATGCTGAAACCTGGAGTACTGCCGATCCAACAGCTGCTGACTCATACACCCGTCCTTTATAGGAAGAGCTGGTGAACCATGGAGCATGATCATTTGTGTCACTAACATTAATGACGATTCTAGCATAGTTGCGCTTTACAGGAACATCTTGATCTCGAACCTGAAACAGTTAGCACATTACTAGTAATTAGCACTGTTATTTCAGCAGTTCATCAAATATTAGTAATAATTCAAGGTTCAATCTGTACTAGTCACAGAGACAAAGACRGCATACAAATTAAACATACAAATAAATGTTTGAATTAAGGGGACAAATTAAAAAGACATTAAAAAAGATCTGTTTGTTATTGACTACAGAAGAAATTTTGTGTTTATTTACCATTACTGTGAGAATATGCTGGTTCATGGTCTCATGATCCAGTTTTTCTGAAGTATAAAGAGAGCCAGTTCCAGGGTCCAGACGAAATTTTTTAAGACTGATGGGATCAGTGCTGCCCTGCATAGTATAAATCAGTTTATTCTTCTCATCTCTGTCTGTGGCACTGACTTGCAGAATTTCTGTCTCTGGTATGGTGTCTTCAGGTATAACAACTTCATATTTTGAAGCAGAAAACTGAGGCCTGTGATTATTTGTGTCTATAACTTTGATGTACACCTGAAATGATACAATGGGAAGGAGAAAGCATTGATGATATTTAGGAAACAGAGATGAAAAGAAGATATTCCATTAAAAATCATTCCATAATACTGAAATAATTCCACTGCAAGACAAATTTTTTTTTCAGGGAAGGGCAGAGATCTAAGAAGCGTAGGGAAGAATCATCTCACTAAACCCAAATCTGCCTCACCTTCCCCAAAGTCAAACCAGAAATATACATGATCAAAAATGTCTTAGGTAAGATATCTTAAAGCGAATGATTTTTGTCTAAAGCAAGATGAAAAAGAATTCCTTAGAAATTTTGGAATTAAAAAAAATAAAGAAAAATTTCAATATGGATCCCAGAGTGGGTAAAAATCCTTTTTATTTGTGCAAATTTGGAATTATAAGCAATGTTTTCCAAGGCAGCAGATGCACTGTACTCCTCCTTGCCCTCACATGGAAAAATCCTCTTTCAGCTCCTTACATTTCCAAGCCTAGGCAAGAACGGAAAAAGTGGTGGAATTCCCACAGAAGTGTATTATTTCAAAGAACCAGAGGTCTTACTTGCTCTTCTTCAACAGTGTAGCACAATCTCAGCGTAGGTAGCTGGTCACCAACACAATTTCTCTGAAGTTACAGTTACATTAACTTTGATGCTTCAAACTGCATTTTCCCACCGAAGTTCAGCTGGGCTCACCTATGTGCTATGCAGGCAATGCTCTCGTTGAATAATAATGTTCACTGGAACCACACAAGATCCCTGCACACCCACTTGCCTTTCACAGCATCGAACTCTTGTATAAAAAGGGTAAGACATTCAGCCACCACCCTGTTCCTTCAGTGATAACATCAGATGAGTAACAGTAATGCAGAGGACTTGGCAGGTGGACAGCAAAGCTCCAAGAACACATGGCTAAATTCAAGTTCTTTATGTGCTGCACATACAGCCATGATTTTAGCCACCCAAAGGTTAGCTGCTTTGTATAAATTAGTTAAGTGCCATCAACAGGTGTTTAAAATAAGTACTTACGATATCATAAGTGGGTTAAATTGCTCTTTGAAGACACTTATTTGCTTTCCATTGATACCTGGTGGAGTCTAGAGAGATAATTTAGACAAGGTACCAAACTGCATGCAGTAGAAACTAGATGAGGTGGATCCTGATGGTGGTAAATAATAAGGAAATGCCATACATCTTGCTACAGGAAAACTTCCTCAACTTCAGCCTTGCAAAACTAGCATCTTATGTTAAAACTCGTACCAAGGAAAACCAGGTGTTAAGTGTATCAACAGGAGTCACACCAATTCCTAAAATATTTATGTCAGATGCAAATATATTATCCCAGGTTGCAACTACTACCTAAGCTCCAATACAATGAGTTCTTCCTAATGGCAAATTTTAACACAGGCTGAAAACATTTAAATAACTTCCAGACAGACATAGGCAGTCCTTGAATATACTCTACAAATGCTACCAAGAGTTTAGGAGACTCTTAGAAGGATTTTATTCTAAGTAGCAGCAGAAAGGCTTTTGCATCTAAGTAATGAAGTCCTGCACCAACCCTGGAGGCACCACAGGGCAGGCTGATTAATGGAAGTGAGAATCTGGGAACACAAAGACCTGGGTGTGGAACTCTTACGATAACTTATGCTGAGCTCCACCTGCAGACTGCCGGTCAGGGAGGGGAGGGGGGCACACGTGTGCACGTGTGCACACACTGGTGTCCACAGCCACACAAGCCTCTTTTTTAGTAGGTGTAGTCCTAGGTGTTGCAGGTCAATGAGCCATAATCCAATATATAGTACATTTAGGGAAATATTCATAAACATAGGTAGTTATTCAGTGTTTGAAACAGTCTGTTAGAAAAAATACAAACTATCACTGCTTTTTACAGGAAAATGCTGCCTCCCACGATTTATTAGATTTCTCAGAAAACAGAAGAAATAGAAAATAAACAAATCATTTGGCACATTGATAAAATCCCTTGCAAGATGTTGCTATGGAAACTAAGGAGTTTGGTTTTGTCATGGATTAGAAACTGATTAAAGATAGGAAACAAAGAGCTGGAATAAATACTGATTTTCAGCGGGAAATAATAATGGTAGGTGACCCAGGACACATATTAGATCAAGTTTTTAAATATATTCCCTAACAAATTCAACTGGAAAATGAACTGCAAGAATGAAAAGAATACGACCTTAAATATGTGATTTTTTTAGATTGACAGGATTAGAGAGGATGTACTAAAGCAACACAAGCACAGTTATGTTTTTTCTTGAATTCTGTATAAATAAAATACATTTTAATGCATCTTGAAAGAAGAAATATTGAAGGGTCCAACATAGTCACTTACATAGCATTTTAGTAAAAACACCTGCTCACTGAACACTGGTCCTCAGGAAAATGAAACCAAATGAAGATGGCCAACACATTTAAAAAAATGCAGAAAAACTCAATCCTCAATACAAACCAAGCTATACAAATATATTTTGTATAACTAAAAGGTTAAAAGACCACATATAATTACAAAACTTGATTCATGGATACTACGCTTTCAAAATGAACATGTCAACAGTGTTTTTATTCAATTCCCAACCCCCAACAGATTAAGTTTAGACTCAGAAAAACAGTAAGTGAAAAGATAAAGTGTCAAATTTGATGGATTTAAATCAAAACTGTTACTTAAGTTCATATCTATTTCCCTCCAAATGAGGAAATACAGAAACTTAGGTGGGAGGGAATGCAGCTCCAGGACAAGTACGTTAGATGAATCTTCGGCAGAAGACATGGCCGCTTGTGCTGCTGGTACTACACAAAATTAATACAGGAAAACAGCATTTCTAGAATGGAGCACCACAAAAACCTGTGCTAAGTGTTAAGTTAAATGCCAGGAATGCAGTGACTGTGAAACCAACATTGGTACCTGCAAGACTAAATACATAGCCAATGAACCAGCTTAACTGAGAAGTGATCTGTTGATCATATCATCAGAAGGACTTAGCACCAACTTCCTCTGGTATTAGCTAGTGAAGCAGTTAAAATGACCTTACTGCTAAACACATGAGGAGACATCCTCCAAAAAGGTACTGTTGGGCTAAGCAGATAAGGAGATAGTCATCAAAATGTACAGCACTATTAAATATGAATTATTAACAAAAATATTGCTAAGGAATAAACATAATGACTCAGTCACTATGAGTGGCTTTCTCAGGTATTCCATTACTTGTCAAATTACTTGCTCAGGCATGCAGTTTTTCTCCACACTGGTAAACACAACTACAAATACATGATTTGATCCATTAGTGCAATCATTTTAAATGTACCTAAAATCCAAAGTTTCTTAGACTCGAGGGAAAGGTGTTTTATCTACATACTTTAGGATTCATTTCTCACTCACTGATGATGTTACTTTATGCCCCTCTGCAGATGCTGGTGGACAAGCATAACTTGAATTGATAGGCACCCTTTGGTAACTTGGCTAACTGCGTGCTGGGCTGCTTTAACAAGGGGAGCAGCAGGTAGGGGGAAAGGAATTCTTCCCCTCTATTTGGCACTCACTGGTGGGACTGTAGATCCACTACAGTTTTGGACCCTGCAGTCCGAGAGAGATGTTTACAAACTGAAATGAACCCAGTGAAGGGCCATTAAAATCAATGGGGATCTAAAAGCTCTCCATCTACTGTGTAAAGGGAGGGCAGCAGGAAAGAGAGCCAGACTCTGAGAAGAGTTGCACACTGAAAGGACAAGAGGCGACACTCACAAGCTCCAATAAGGGAAACTACAATTAGACATAAGAAAAAAATTATTTCCAAGGAGGGTTGTTAAACACTAACATAAAAGGATGTCCAAGGAAGAGGTGGCACCCCTGTCATCCCAAGCACTTAGAACCTGAGAAGTCCCTGAACAACTTGATCCAACTTTATAGTTTGCTCTGCYTTGAGCAGGAGTTTTAACTAGATAAACCCCAGGGGCTCCTTCCAATCTAAACTATCAAATAAATGTACTAAGGAAACCCTACTGTCAAAACAGGGATTCTTACTGACGCTAAGTGACAGGTGCTAGATGTGCAATTTCCTTTTAAATGTAAGAGGACCACATTTTCATGTAAACTGTTACGGCCTTCAAATTAAATGAAAGGCATCTGAAGTAATAATTGTGAGTGCAATTTTAAAGACCCACACAGAAAAATATGGGTTTGTGCACATGAGAACAAAATATATGAAGGGCTTGTGTTATTCTAAAGTAACATGTATAATACAATAAAAACAGCTACATAAATTCTCAATGGAACTATAAGATTAAATTCTCATGAAATATACTAATATTTTCTCTAAAGAAAGAAGCTGCGTATTAAAGAGGCGCACTACAGAAAAGTTTGACATTAATAGACCATAATGTGATCTCTGAAATGAAATGATCTGGAACTAAAAGAAATTTGACTCATTTTGCAAGGCTGTGCAAGGGCTGTGTTACACAATTGCTCTCTACTCACAGATCTCAGTGAGAGTGATGCAACCTGGTTATACAGACAGAGAACAAAGCAGCCCAAGGTTATTTAGGGGAAGGACTTGAAATCTACTATTTGACAGGTGAAACCGAAATTTGCATGGGAATGCATATAACTACTAAGTCATAGAGGAGGTATGTGCCATTGACAAAACATACTCAGTGTGTAATATTTAAACATTACATTCCTTTGTATTTTTTTAATCTAATTTTTCATTCACTGATTTCATGTGGAGTTTAAAATCTCCTCCTCTCTCCATTCATAATTACATTATAGTTACATTGACATGTTTATAATAATTTTCATAACAAAAAGTTATATTATCCAGAGATAATGTAACTGCATTCCAGCTCTAAAATGTCTCTGTGGAGCAACGTGGCGATAGCAAGCGAAAATACACATTAAATCAATGAAGAATATTCTATCCTTCATTCCCAAAGCATAATATCCATATAAATTTTGCATAAAGCAAGACTAAATATTCTGCAACAGCACAGCAATAGGTAAAATGCTGCAATTAGCTTTAAACCATCTTAAGTATTACCTCCAGTGAAAAAAAATTGAAAGACATGGCGATGACTGGAAGTGGCTATAGCTAGAAATAGGATTTTTTTTTCTTTCTTTTTGTTTCCCCCCCAAAAAGCAACTCAATAGTTTATATATTGCTACTTACMACCTGTGAATAACCTTTTCTATTTCATGCCAAAACATTGTAAAACAAAAACATAAGTACATTGATTTGTTTTTTTAATTACATTCCTTGATATATATCCTAGCGATGACACTAGTCATCTCTAACATCATCTGTCAAACAGCACTACTGTAGGGCTGGAATTTGTTTGTCTTTGTTTTGCATCATGCATTTGGCATTTAGATGCATGCAAATTCTAATAGCCTCCACGCCTACTGCTGCTGTATTTTTCAAAAAAGCTATTTAACTGAAGTCCTGAAAGAGTCAAATGCTCTACAGATGTTAATGGCCTAAGGCCAGCAAATGCCTTCTAGTTGAAAGTCAGATTCAATACACTGCTTTTACACAATAAGATTTTAGTTTCGTGTGCCCCTCCCCAACGTCTTGAAAATGTAATTTCCTTTTTCAAATTAAACGTAAAATTACTTAATCTGCTGTTATTCAAGGTCTGTTAAATTGTTTACTGTATTTCCAATGTTTACAGCAATTACTTTGTAAGCTAAAAGCTGTGTATCGCATATTGTTGTTCCTAATGTATGCACTCAGTATTCAGAATTTCTTTTRCCTGTCACTCCATTTTAACTGTTTATCAGCCCTTAGAAGAATCTAATGCTCAAACTTCAATCATCATTATTTCAGCAGTGAGTAATGGAATTTACACACTGGCAGCTATAAATCACACCTTCAACTTTGGTTTCATATCAACATCTTTAATTCCTCTGAAGTTAAGCCTCATCTGAAATGCATCTTCTTAACGATAGTCCTGAGGGCTATCTTAACAGATCAGTCCATTTGGGTGGGCCAGGAGTTACGGGGGAGATAAGAGAATCAGTTAAAATTAGGAGTCTGTTCATGCACCAACAGTTGCAGAGTTTGAACTAATCCATGCTCCTCGATCTATATACCACAGTAACGTGAGACTCAAACAGCAGCAGCGTAACTTGTGCTTATCCCACAAGCAGGGGAAAAAGGAAGACAATGCAAAGGAAGTCTTTGTGCCCGCTTGTAACAGAAACCACAATCTCTGCTCCTGCCAATTCTAGCTGGGAGAGGAAAGGAAAGACACGAAAGAAAAATCATACAAAAAGCAATCACAGAAATAAGAGACGATAAATTTGAGACTGCTACTTCAATTCTTCTGCAGAAGACTGCTGCGGTAAATGTTTATAATGTTCACTCAACTTTACAAAATGCTACAATAACAAATTCATTTAAAGAAATTGGACAAAAGCTACACTGTGCACTTCCGAGAAGAACTAAATGGATCGCATAACCCAGAGGAAGAGAAGGGGTGAGGGTTAAAGTATTTTTGTGACCTTCCAATTCTTGGTTGTTCCAGAAGACAAAGCAGATTATGGTTCAACTGTGACAGCTGAGGATGCCTGCATAAATTCAGCTATATAAGCAGCAGTACTGGATAAAGTATCTGCAGTCATTGAGACCACAGCCTTTACTAGTCCCCAGGCTACCCCAACACACTCTTGCATGGTGGCATTTTTAACTGCTTTCTTGAGGGGGGGGAAGTGTGCGTGGAAAGCCTCTTGCTGTCTTTCTGACTTTCCTGGCAAAAGGAATTTTCTTTTAGCTGGATTTGTTTTTTTTCTAATTTTTTTCAAATTAATTTATGCCTTCCATCCAGCATTCTGTAATCGGTAGAATTGAATCTGCTCAATATTTTTACTACAACTAGGCAATATATTTACAGCAGGATTCTCTAAACCTTTTACGGTGGTTATCAGCACCAGGAGCAATGGCACCACAGCTATGACAGCAGCAAGTTCAGACTGGGGGACATGCTGTCATGTTTGGAGATTCATGGTCTAGAATATCACTCACAATTATCACCATTAAAGGAAAAGGCAGCTCTCAAAGGAAACTGCTAACCTTGCAATCTTCTACTATCGAATTTAGTCTATTTGACCCATCAAGCCTCCAGATGTTCAGTCAACTCAATAAAGATTCTGTTTTAAATCCTAAACATTGACAAGAAACATCCTTCCCTCTGGCCGAAAGGAGGAAGACAACATATAAGACATTAGAAAAGTTGACAGAAAAACATACATACTGCACAGAAGTTGGACAAGAAATTGCATTCATAACAGATTTCCATGTACAGAAAAGACAGCAGCAATCCATTTATTGCTCTTTTGAACTCCAGAGCAGTAGGTCAATGACAAGGGTAGACAACACAGACACACCACTGTCCCGATCCAACAGTCTAAATCAGTAAATAAAACCTTTCCTTTCTATTTGGAAGAAAAGCGGAGCTTCTCTATGCTTGTGGCTCCATTCACACCAATCTCAGCTAAACCTTACTTCCAAATATATTCAGATTCTGGGCTGCGGGAAGAAACTAGATAGGAAAAACAGGAGGGATACACATCATAACCTACTTTACTATGAGTTCTTTCCAGCAGTGTCACAAAAGGCTTCTGCCTTAAAGTGAACTTATTAGTCCAACTGCAAAGAATTGCCAACACCATAGAGCCTTAGTAGAGAGGTAGTTTGAAAAAATTTGGTCTAAGATTGCTGGTTTTTGGAGAGTGTTTGGCAATCTCTACCTCCACTGAAGCTAAAAGAGAGTATTCAGGAAGATACACAGAGATGTCATCATCTAAACCTTGTTTCTACATGCACACCATGCAGAAGGAGCAGCTCAGTTTCATWAAATGGTAATTGGACATTGTACAATTTGTCATCCACAGATCTTGGGGAGGGTGGGAACCAAACAACCTTACAATGGTCTTTCAAAATTCAAGTGAAGTAATCATATTATTTAGTGATTTTGGGGGAGCTGGATAAAGAGGGGTAATTCAGATAAGAAGTACTAATCCTTTTCTTGTGAGTAAATCAAGCATGGAAGGGCTTAGTTTCTGTTTTAATTTACTCAGCTAATGCAGGAACATGATATAACTTGAAAGCTGCTGATTCAGACTATAGCATAGAAACGCACAATCTTCCACCTGGACCGCCAAACAACATGGCTCTGTGAGTATCGGAATCCACTTCTATTTTAAAGTGCCTAATTTATATAAACCATATTCTTTGTCCAGGATGAAAAAAACGATAAGGAGAAAAAAAAAAACATTCCTTCTTCTATAAGTGTTTCATTAGAAAGTCCATTACCTGAGTGCTGATAGATCTGGTTCCATCCGTTGCCTCTACCGTCAAGTTGTAATTTGATTTCTGTTCTGCATCAAGAGGTCTAGCGACAACGATAGTTCCAGTGCCCTTGTCCACGTCAAATCGACTGTCATAGTTGCCACCTTGTTCAGGAAATTGGGAGAGAGAGAAGTTCATAAAACACAGCACTGTTGCATTATTTTCATGTATGATCWTGTTCTGTCTTCAGATGCTTAATGAAGGTGGAACTATATACATATATATACACTTATTTTAAACACACTGCTTTYTTCTGGTAATGTGATATGCTGCTACTTACAGCTATTTAAAACTGATTAGTTTTGGACAAAGCTGATGTGTCTGGCTCATGGAAAGTTAGCAGGTAGATTCTTAGCAAGATTCTCTACTTTTTTTTTTAACCAGAATTCAAAGACTCCAAATAGCAGGAAACTGAGAATTACTAGGTGAAATGTGATAGTTTACTCTGTGCAGACAGTCAGCCTAATTAGTGAAAAATATACTTTTTATCAAAATAAATGAAAATCTCAAATCAGAACTACTGTCAAATTTGTGTCCTTTGGATCAGAGTATAAAGTACTATATTCATATATAACTATAGATAAGGTTGAAAAAGCTACAGTACCTCCAAAGGGTTCTCATCTCAACGCCGAGTATCTGAAGAACTCACTAACTCTTACTGAGATAAGCAGGACCCAGATGAGTGCTAAGTGATTAAATGCCCAATGTTTAAATACTCCTTTTAATGCTCCTTTTCTGAAGCAAATTATCTTAACTTCCCTTGTGAAACTTTCAAATTGCCCTTTGAAATATAGTTAAATAACTGTGTAGATCAATAGCTACACTTAGTCATTTAAACATTTAATTGATCATCATCACGCCACCCCGAGCAGACTGTCATGAGAATACAATATCCATTAAGTCGAAATATTGTTAGCAATGCTAAATACTGCCATTTAACTACAATTGCTTTAGACCTCTCAATAAACTGCCTAAAATGGAGGAATCAATTTTTATTTTGGTCAAGCCACTGCTAGATATGGCAAACCAGTTTCTCCTAATTACGTGCATATGTTTTCCTAATTATATTTCACAAGGATAGCATTCAGATATCATGAGTGCTTTTTTTTTTTTTTAATGAGTTTTTACATGCTATGTTTTGTAAATCATTTAATGTCTTTTATGAAAAGCCAAGGCTACAAGTGAGAGGGTGAAATTCCAAAGGCTGCAAATTTATATTTAATCCAAGAAAGAACAGTAAATACTGAAATGGGCTTCCATTCACATGTAAAAAGGATTTCATCTTCAGAAGGTTCCATTGCATGACAGACATATCAGTTTAGGAAAGATGGGCTGGATTCTGCTTCCCTGGATTTAAGATATTTGATAATGACAAAGATAATGTAATTTTTCTAGTTTCACTGAAAGCCAACTCCTCTTACTGGCCCAGCAGCAGTTTCTGAATCACATGAATGGACAGAAACTGGACAGCATGAAAGGCAGCAGCCCCCTTTTTTTTTTTTTTTAAACAAGTGTACATGAAATTTTTTTAAGTGGCTTTGTGCAAGATGTTAGCTTCAGAAAGTGAGTCTCCAACTTTTCTGTTAGAGCTGGCATGCGATACCATTTTCTCAGATGGCTAGGAGAGGAGAATTTAATGTCTCAATGAAGTCATCTCCGTTTTAAGGGAAGAGTAGGGTGAATGTGTATGAATATGTTCATTCAGTTTCCCTGATACAAGGACGAGCTCTCTAACCAACTCTTTTTTCTTCCTTATCAAGGAAATCACAAAGGTCTTGCCTAATTTTTGTAGTAGTGGTGATATCTGGTAATCCGCTGAAGCAGAACTCAACCCAAACTTCTGCATCTGGTACACTGAAAGTGTAACAGCAACAGTTTTGGCCAAAGCCAAAACTGGATGCTCTGAATTGATGCTGTATAAATGTAATGATGACAAAACAAAACAAAAACGAACCTGTCACAAATGCAACTGTGAGCACTTTGATTTCCGAAGGGTTAATAAAATAAATATTTTATAAATGTACGCTTTCATTTCAGATCTCATAATCTGGTAATAAATTATGTGATCTCAGCAGATACCTTCTGCTGTACAGTTCAGGTCACAAGCCATCTGAAAGATGTAAAATACTTCACTAGCAAGCTTGTCTCCTGGCTCAGCCAAAAAGAAAGAAAGCATGGAAAGCAAGCACAGAACACAAAGGAAAGCTGTCAATCAAAGTAATTCATGCTATTAGAAACAGTAAAAGAGGGCAGTAAAGTGAGCACCTGTAAGAGTAGCCAATAACTTCGCAACATGATCACATATTAAACTTTCCAAAACACTTTTACTAAGAAAACAGTCAAAATAAAATGGTTTATTTTACAGTGTATGGACAAGTTCTGCTCYTTCCTCTTGGAGTTTTCTGTATATGTCTTTCTAAAAATAGCAGGGAAAGATAATCTATTTTCTGCTTTAAGCATACAATTACGTAAATCCAAACTGTGCTGCATGCTTAGAAGGAGCAAATCAAAATAATACTATGATCAGAATTCTATTCAGATGTACACACTGTTCACAGTGCACAGCAGTTGAAGCTAACTAAAAAGAACAATAGAAAAGTACAACCCCAATCTAATTAACAATTTTTGCAATTAAAGATCCCCGGAAACACCATTGCTGTACTCTCTGAAAATTCTCAAGACCTCTGAGGCCTCTTCTATCTACTCTCCTTCATCTCCACGAACCACTCACCTTTTTCTGACAATATCCCTTTCTTAACCTTTCCTTTAAGGGATTCTTTTTGGTCTAGAGATGTTTCTGTTTATTGTTGACTGGATAACCCTGTTTGAATTGGAGCACGTGGAACCTTCTCCTTTCTCCTGCTCACTTAAGTTATTTTTATATTTTTGGGTTTTCTACTCCCATGTCTATGTATGTGTATGTTTGGGAGAACAGTAAAAGAGCAGCCTCAGTTCCAAATGCTCAGTTCTTATGCAGAGAGCTTTGCCCCTATGAGAATACAAGGAGGCATCTTGAACTCTTTACTCCCTCTACACAGTTGTACGGATCTCTAACCATTCGGTTTGTCTAAATGCAAACACTTTTTATTCAACTATCATCTATTTGGACAGGAACTCATTTTTTTCTCCAGAATACATTAGAAAGAACCATTAAAAAAAAAAAAAAAAGTAAATATTTAATACATTAGAAATTATTACCAGTATCATCACAGGTTGTTCACACATGAAGCATGCATTTAGGGAAGAGTTGTACCTGTTCTCATGTGCTTGAAAGTCTTCTGAGAACACCCTGATGTATTTGGCATTTATATATTCCTGCTACATGTATCAGTTTTACAAACTTTGTTTTTAACTGTTCCTGTTCTCAGCATCCCTTAGGAAATACATACCATCAAAACAGACTTTAAAAATAATTAAATTTTTAAGAAATAATTAAAAAAATGCTCTCCCCAACAGCTTAACACCACAATCATGGCTAAAATTTTCAGCAGTAACCAATGTGAAAAGGATTCTTCTCTCCCTTGTGAATGTGGTGGAAAAATCCCCATCTCATAGGGCTATYAAGACCAGAAACAGTTCACTACAAGATGCAGCTCCTGAAATAAGGCTGTGCTATTCTCCTTGATTCTGAAGCACTTAACAGAGGACAGAACTTGGTTTTAGTATCAGCTATACAGTGAACACATTGTGTATTCCTGGTGCTCATAGGTCTCGTGAGTAAGTCTAAAATGAAAGAGTACTATTCATTTTGTCACCACAGTATCAACGTATAGTCRTATTACTGATTAGAATTCCCCTTTCAATGGTAGAGGCTAAGGTATGATATAGTAGTAAGAATACGTACAGGAAGAAGTTTGCTGGGGTTAGGAACATCATAAGCTTTCCTTTTAGTACTGAATCAAGGGACAGCAAACTGAGAAGCAGCCCAGAGGGCAAGAAATCAACGTGAACAGTATAATCTCTCTTTAGGTGTGCTATCCTGATTTGCAGAAAACTGGCATTTTATTTCTTTCCCTATCCTACAGTCTATGAGATTGATTTGATTAGTTTTAATTTCACTGACACAATATTCATGTCATTTCCAAAACTGCAACACAGCAGGTATTTTGCARTGTAATTTTAATCTTTGATATATAATGGCACTGATAAAAATTTAAGTAATCTTGATTTATAATGAAATAAGGGAAAAAATACGCATCTACAGCTAAAGAATGCCAAAACCTTGCATTATTTAGAAGAGCGATTAAGAAACCAAGCTGCAATGTGCCCTCCAGTATATCAGACGCCATGCATTTGTTTCTAATAATAAAAGCCCTTAAGGCATCCTTACCCGTTATGTCAAACCAAAGTGGTGTTCCAAGAGGTTCAACAGCTATTACGCCAATCATGTGAGCAACTGGGTCACTTTCCATCACCGTAAAAGAAAAAAACGCTTCCTCAAAATAAATGGGCTCTGTGGGTGGGACGGGCTTTGGAATCCATTCTATGTGAAGCCGTGTAGTTGATGATTTTTGTGGACGACCATTATCTACAGCTTTAATCTGCAAAAAGACACATCGTTTAGGCTACAGGATCACATAAATCATTGTGTCACATAAATGGAAAAGTAGTAATAAGCTCCAAGCATGTTTGCTAGTGTGAGATATATCCAAAAAGGTTAAGTGTCTCTCAAAGTCCCACTTGCCCTTCATTATCTGGGCAGCAAATGGAGAAAAAGTATGCAGCACCTGATAGTAGCACAAACTGTTACCATAAATTCACTTTTATTTTGCTTTCTGCCTGAAAGAGAGTCAAACTGATTGTTTATGTTCCCTCATCATGTTCATTATCTGTCAAGTTCTGGAAAAGAACAGCAGCTTCTTGATTCACTTTCTCAATACAAACATCTGAAATCATCCTTTAAAAAAACTAACCCAAACAAACAAACCCACAAAACAGTACTTCTGGATTTGTTGAAGCTTTCTTCCTTCAGATACTGCAGTCACTCATCTGCCAGCTACTGAATAAGMAGCGATGAGAATACAGATAAAAGAATGCTTCACGTATTCATGATATACAAGATTTTGACTCACTGAAAGGATATCATAGTCCCTTGCTGCAGAAAATTTCTTTGATGAAACCACTCCAGTTTTCGGTTCAATGAAGAATTTCCCATGTTCATCACCATCTTCAATGCTGTAAGAGATCTCTGCATTGGGGCCTTCATCTTTATCTGCAGCAATAACTCGATAGATCGGCTCTCTCCTAGCAGTTCTCTCTCGTTCTGGCTTACCACGCTCTGGAAGCCGGATTTTGTAGAACTTTTGCAAGAACTGAGGCTTATTGTCATTCTCATCTAAGACCTTCACAATCACCCGTGCAATTGTTGATTTTGCAGGAATACCATTGTCTGTTACCGTCACCTGTTTTTATTAAAAACGATATGGTTAGCGCTCAATTCAAACACGGTCTTTCCAACAACGCTCTTTCTAAATCAGATTTTCCTACAACTGCCTACGACAACTGTAAAGTAATTCCATAACTTCAGTTACTTAAAGACCACTGTGTAAAGCTATTTGGTGAATATTTACAAAAGGCACTACAAAAGTTTATTCAGTTACTATCTTAACATYTTGATGCTTGATGTATGGCATGTAGGAGTCGATAGATATATATTAAATCTATTTCACTATTTTGCAGCATTGTACCTGAAATACTAACTTGAGTACAGGAACAGCATACAAGTATAGTATCTCTGATAACAGCTTCGCTGTAGTAATATCTTACTATACTTTCAGCCTAGTGTTTCCTTGCAACTTGCAAATTATTAATTTGATTTTACACCTCAAAAGATGCAATTCATAAGAATATAAGTTTCGGAATTTGACAGGCCTATGCACTAAAAATCCCCTATATTTTAAGACATAAAATCACTATCTTGTTTGAAAGAAGCTTAAAAAATTGCTTTTTAAGGAAGACACGCAACGATCTATTTCCATGGACTAAATGAAATGGGAAATTAAACCAAGTCTGCTCTTCCAGCAGTAGTCAAAATTTCTACTAAAAAGCCAGGAAATGAGTACAAAATCTTCTACAATATTAATTCTAGGACTGATCTGATGTTATTGGCATGGGCAGTGAACAAAAATATAGTAAGAGTTATGTAAATTTGAAGTCAGAAAACAGAGGGAAAAAAATCCTTATCTACTGGAAAAGGATCAAATTGATGGAAAAACTTAGTTCATTTATAGGAATCTTACCTTATTATCTTAACTCTTACCTATTTAATCCCTTATTGGTTAATAAGGGGTTAAATATGAGCATATGTAAATTACTTTAGCATCTATTTCAAAGAAGAAAAAGATAGGGGGTTTCTATTCCTGCTTCCTGCAAGAGCTTGGTCAGTAGAAGAGTTACAGAATCCGGCCCATCATTTTCTGGCTGCACCCTGCCATCCACATAAAAGCTAATGGGCTCAGACAGACGCCAGGCATTTTCAAGGGAGAGTTTAGTTGCTATTACATAAAGCATTTAAAACAAATAGAAATTCTTCACTGATAACAGTATTACCTGACCTCTAGCAGTTTGGCTAAATCTCAGTTTCTGAAGGGGGTGTTTTAAAAAAAATTTGCATTAATAACACAAGGAATAATGATGGGTAAAGACACTATTTTTCTTTGTCAATCTTCCATGTTCTTTTCCTTATGTTCTCTTTGCTGTTGGGTTGGTTTTGGTTTTAGCTGTAGAATTTTAATCCTTGTCTCTCTCATTTTAAGAACAATTTTATGACCCAGTGTAGCACTCTTCCTCAGCCTTTCTGTGGTCTCCCCTTCACTTTCTTTTTCTCACTTTTTTTTTTTTCTCCTTTAAAATCATCTTCCTTGACTTAATTTCCCTTCGTTATTATTACATAGAAACACACAGGGGATGTTTGAGGGTCATCCGTGCCAGCTCTGCTGTAATTAGAGGAAATTGATAAAACTGAGATAGGCTCATCTAATTCTACCGGATACTTGCCAAAGCTGTAGAGGAATGCAAAAAAAAAAAAAAAAAAATATTAAACAACCAATCTTTCTAACAAATTCTATGGGAAATGTGTTACACACTGCAGTTTCATTTAGGTTTTGAGTTTGCGAGGAAGATGCAAGGCTTTGCTGGGAGGAAGCTCTGTATAGAAGTTATTCACTACAGTAGCACTGGAAAAACATTATAGGGAAGATACACGGTTGAATTCGATGGTCTTAAAGGTCTCTTCCAACCTAAATGATTCTATGATTCTAAGATCAGTGCTATGGAGGGTGTTAAACAAAAACAACCCCCCCTTAACCCAAACAAAAAMCGCTACACACCACTGATATAGGATATTCCAGTTCCAACAAACCCACCCCAATTTGGGGAGAACAAGTCTTTTTCTTCAAGAATGTGGGTGGTGAATTCCTTCACTGGTTCTTAGGATGCCCTGAAAAATCTGACTATGGAAAAACATAAGGATTCAAGGATAACATGGATACAAAATAAGGAAATGAATACTAATGGAAGACTAGAATTGAATCCCTGATGAAAAAATGAATTTACATTGACACGAATGAGAACATGATCAGATATTCTTTTTTTTCCCCTTTTTTTTCCTAAAATAGATGAGAAAAAGGAAATACAAATGAAACGTGGTATAACTTGCAAGCATGAAGGAAATGAAAAAATGTGAGTAAAGCAATTAACCACGACAAAACACATGAAATGCAACATGAAACGCAAATATTCATGCTCATCTCTAACAGATGGTAGGATTTCCACATATAGGAATATCTGTTCCCTTTAGGACTTGTAATGGAACACTACCACGTATCTTTCCTTTCACAAGAAAGCAAGACACATCCCAAAAGAGAAAATTCCAAGGGGTACGGAATAACTTGTCTGTTAACATAAAATTAGCATTGCCCTGAGCCAAGCAGAAAAAAAAATGGAAAATYTGAGGAAAATCTGGTTTGATTTGAATGCAACATCAGTTTTAAAGGCATTACTGACATAACAAACAGAATACTAAGATACAAGAGAATTAACATGAAGCTAACCTAAAATAACTGCATAAAAGAAGTGCCAATTGGCACTCAAAAACTAGTTACAAGTTGGGAATAAAAGAATGGGGCACATTAATTACTATTATGTAAGCAGGGGTGCAATCAAGGATCAAATTTAATAGCAAACAAGGAATAAACCCACCAACCCATCTGGTCAACATTTCAATGCTCAATTAATTAGCCACATGCTCAGCACTTGGCTCATAATATTGCCCACCATTCTGTGCATTTCTAGGTTTCTTTCCAAYCTATTTTCAAAGGTGTCAACATAAAACTAATAAATGGGAAAACTGTCACTTTGGGCCGTGCTGTCTGTCATTCTTGCTCTGTAGTTAAGAGTTCTTCCATTGGATACTTCGCAGACTTTTATTTAAAACTTTAACAACCAGCTAGGATTCAAAATGAAGGAAGAATGAAGAATTATAAATGATACCAGAGGGCAATAACCAATATTCCAAACTAAAGAGCAATCTATTCCAAACTAAAGATAGCTTAATCTGCTATCTTTATAGAGAATGCTGAAACCAGGAGGATTTATGTACTATTGTGTGATGCTGTAACCTTAAAAAAAACTTTCTGAGTTCTGGACATGTTATCTTGTAATAACTGAGGTTAAATTAGCAGGCATGAATGCTAGCAGACAACTGCCCATAACATCACACTGCTAGTGTGATCCCTGGCATAAGTTTTGGCCCAGAACAAGTAGCACACTCCCACACATTGCCTAGCTGCAGCCTGAGAATTCACGCAATTCAGGCACCATTCTCAACAGGCAACTTGGACATGGCCACCCTGTTCCAGAGATAAGGTATAAGCAATCAAAGCCATACTGTGCCAAGTGGCTTCAGGGTCAGAGAACGATCCACAGCTCATTTTATTTACTGTATAAATCTAATTAAAAAGCCAGCACAATATGCATAGGAGTAAAAGTCATCAGATACCAATTCTACAACCAACATACATAGCAGTGGTCGAGAAACAAGATATAACTGACATGAAGTGCTTTGGAAAACTACACAAGCAGATTTAAGGAGGTAATTTAAAAAGAGAATAATATAGTGACTTTACAATTTACAGGAATAACGTGTCTAGTACCGAACCAGGTTTGCCAATTAATTAACTTTGCTATTACTACTACTAGAAACACACTGCAGAGGAAATTCCACCCTATTGCTACTTATGTGCAAAGAGTTCTTTCCAAAGCTGATAAAGAAATGAAAATAATGACAAAAATTTGGTCCAACAGCTGCATTAATCCAGCTTGCAATGCACCAAAGGGACAGAAAAGGGCCAGGAAGACTGTATGTACACTGAAGTTCTGCAAAAGGATAGTTTCTGCTATCAAGGAATTCCATTCACCTCCAAGTCTATGCAGTCCTTGCATTTCTATTAGAAAACCTTTCTACATATTTCACAAGTTTTGATAAGTCCAGACTTGCTTCTCTAGTTTTAATGTTTTGCCAACTCACATGCAGTCCTTTATCTATCATCCAGGAGAAGAGGCACAATAAAGGTCACAGATAAATCTTAGTATCTAAGTATCACTGTGAATATTAAGTCTTCATTACAGATGAAGTACAATGCTGTCACATTGCATGACAACATTGGGAAACTGGAAGACTCCCAGTTGTCTATGTGTTTTTCTTTCATGTTGTTTGACAGAGAATGAGAATAGCTTTTACATAAATTCCAGGCGATCAATTAAGTGTAGCTAAATAAAAGAATTATGTCACTAATTTCATGGTCTTGGACTCCAAATCTATAATGCGTATTTTGCAAATCATCTACTTATGTGATTGACAAATATATTATGCAGAAGAAAGATCTACTCACTCACAATCTGTTTGTATTCTCAATGTTAAATAAAGATTCTGCATTTCTTTTGCAGAGGTCTATATTCAGCAAAAGGTGGGCTGAAATAGCAATTCCAATAATTACACAGGAAGAAAATAAAAAAAAAAAAGAATCACACTCCTCCTTTTAACAATCATGCCTTTGTATTGTTTGAAAGAAAATCTTGGTTTACAGATATAAAACCAAAAAATTGCCTTCCATCTGTATCTTAACTCTTTTTTTAAGAAAAAGCCCCAACACACTGTTTTTATAAGATAGGTAGTTTTGTGCATTGCAATATAATGAACATAGAAGCAAATTACTTCTGAAATCCAGTTCTCTAAATTCTTCATATAATATCAAGTATGGTAAACTTAACTCTCTGTAAAAGAGCAATAGACTTACAGTCACTGTTTTTCAGAGAACTAAARAAATTATTTACCTCCAGTATGTGTTCTCCCTGCTGCTCTCGATCTAGTTTTCTAGATGTGGTTGTAATTAGACCTGTAAACATAAAAGAATAATTCATCAGATCCTTCAAGAAAATAATGTGAATGAAGGTTAGGTTAAACCAGTACTTACTGATATACCCGATCTCAATTTCTTCTTAGGTGGTCTCCTCTATTTTTGCAGAACTTAGGTTTTCATTAAGGGAAGGGGTGAASGGTTTCCAATCCCTAAGGGTCGTGAATATATTCTTTGAAATCTGAAAGCTAAGCTGTTGTAGCCCTTAAGACAGACACAGTTCAATTTTCCAACACATCTGTGCATGTCATGCTTCTGACAGGAGTAATGTATGTAATTCTCTCACATGAAATCTTGTTTTCAGAGGGTGTTCATATGCCTTATTCAAACGGTGCTTACACGCGTTATTTGAATAATTTCCAATCTCTTCAGGACAAACATCTGTTTGTATTTTTAGTGATAACAACAGAAAAAGGATGACCTGAAGAGACACATTAATGGTGGAAACCAGAGCAATTTGTGTGTGTTGGCTTGATTTGGCAATGACAAGGAGTCAAACAGTTGCTGTTGGCAATAGCAGAGAATGAGGACAAATTTTTGATGCATGATGTTACATTTTGTTGCAAGAGTTTGATACACCTTTGATGCGAGATTAGGAAGGCATGATGAGTTTTGCTTTAAATKAAAAAAGTCAAAGAATAAGAGGTGACAAAAACACAATGACATCTAAATACAAAAGGATCTTACTTGAATTAATTCTCCCTGCTATAACAAAAAAAGCCTTCAATTTTGTCTCACAGTTGATAAAAAACAGAGCTTGTAAGTAAGAAGAGCAATAAAGATTTTAATTTCACTTAAAAGAAAAAGACCAATAGAAACAGAATTGTATACAACCAATGCATAGCTACTCTATAGCAAAATAGAGTTGTAGTCTATATATACCAACAAAATAGACAGCCTGTACTAAATAACATGAACAAACCCTATATAAGGCAATATTACAGCTGTCAAATGTTCAAACAACTATTCTTCAAAAAATAGGTAGTGCAAATAAYGGCTGTTTCAATTATGGTCAAATCTGCCCTTGTTTTTCCAGCAATTTGGTTTGCCGTTGTATCAAATCCATTATATACACCTAGTATTCTAGACAAAGGTCTATCATCTTCTCCTACTTTATCTTTTTATGYTTTTACAACACATAGAAGATATGTGTGTTACTGTTAGGATACATCTTAGTGTTATTATGAAGTAATTGCCCTTAATTACAAAGAAAGTGGGAATGAAAATTAAAAAAAAACAAGGAAAAAATGTTGCATTAGTACTGTCCATTTTAGGGGAGGGAAAGCGAGAAAAGAAGGATGTGACAACTCTGTATTAACCTCCTTGAGTTAATATCTTCCCATAGAGATTGCAGAGCTGTGAACAATGACAACTGAACATATTTACTGTCACATATTCTAAACAAAGCTTTCTCCTAATGTCCTGGCTGAGGCTGGTCAAGCCACACCTTTTCACAGGCTCTATGAGGAACAACATAGAACTGTTAATTGGAAAGGAACAAATGGCGGACCAGACGCCTCATCTACTTCTCTTCTGCAAAGGGACTTGTAGGTGACTTCCAAGAAACACAAGCTCTCCTAAACACCTCCTTCTATCAAGTCCCTCTGGAGAAAGCCAGCACAAGCCCTCCCATGAAGCATTAATCCCCTGAGATTCACCACAGTTGCAAGGGGAAAGGGTAAATTTCAGCATAGCCACTGAAGGAGTTGGCTGTTGAATAGCTGGGTTGAGGATGGGGAGGATCTCAAAAAGCACAGGAAGAATAAAGTAATTCCAGCAGAAATATCTCATTATGCTTGCATTTCTCTGAATATTCAATATTCAGTCTATACCCTCTGACAATATTAGATTTCATCTCTCACAGCAGCAGCAAGCTGAGAATTGCTAACACATGAGAGCCAGAAGATGGCACCTTTCAACAGTTTCCTATCCACTTTTCACCCAGCAACAGCCATTAAGACTGGAGCCACCACTAATAAATGCCAACTAATACTTTAGGAAAAAAAAATAAAAATACGCTTTTGCCGCAGGCAGAATTCTATCATGTACCACTACTCTACATGCTACAGAAAGTCTAATTCCAGATATAATTTCTGTTAATGAAGTTGGTCAATACAACTCAAAGGGGTAAGCAGAAAAATATCCAGTAAGAACAAAATATATATGCTCTCATCTGTTAAAACTTCCAGTCTTTCCAATAAAGCATGCCACACTTCTGCTAAAACACTTCAGACCAATAACAGAAGGCTTTAGTCTTCACCATATATATCCTGTATATTCAGCAGAAACTAATGCCAACAAAGGAAATGTAACACTTCTGGATTTAGAATCACATACACATGCATGACATTCTTTTTATTTAACTCTTTACTGCTAGCTACTTTCCCGAGTGAAAATTTCGCTTCAGTGAAGCGTTTCACTACAGCTTAAGACTGTAAAAGGTTTGATTATGGCAATCACTAAGTTCTTCCATTTTTTCCAAGTTTTTGTACATTATAAAATGCTTAATGCTGCAGTCGTTGAAGAGCTTTTCTGAATTAAGGCTGTGATAATAAGGTYGAGTGTTCCTATGCAGTGTGGCTTTTGTGACTGCCCATTAAGATGGTTGGAGAGAATCTCTGGACCTAATATAAGTCAGCTCCCTGCAACAAGAGCCATCACTCTGCTTTTTCTACTGAAAACAAAAATTCTCAAACTTTCTACACTGAGCTCCCTCTCTTTTCTGTAACAGTTTGGAGAGACCGTGCCCCTCCCTCTACACAAATAAATGAATAACCACATCTTTGCACACACCACATCCCCAAAGAAGCGACAAGATGATTTCAATTAATCTCTGAAGAAGCCTGTAACATAATCAGTTTTGAAATCCTTATTATGAGGCGAGGAGAATCTGTTCACTGCTGAATGAGAGAAATGACAGTGTGTGTGAGAAACAGATCACTCTGACAAAGCATCAAAGCATTCATTTTCGAAGTAAAACTGACTCACAGAGCACTGTTTTGCAGTCATATTTTCCTGTTTTCCTTTTGCCTCCTCTTACCATCCCCCCCAAAAAACCCCAAACCCAACAGGAACAATGAGCTCCAGTAATTCACATCACTGACTATTATTCCACCTGGAAATCAATGCACGCTATGGCAAGATGGGTCAAGCATCCATGGGAAAACACAAGTTTATAACAAACATTTCTAAGATAATGATGAGCAAATGGTATCTCTAGCGAATTGGTGAAATTTTTCTGTTCAGTAATGTTTCAAAACTCACCTCATCAGAAACATTTTCATAACAGCAGCTTAATTGTTTAGAGAGACTTTGGATAAACCACAGTTGTTCTGCCTCACCAGCTGGAGAGGTACTATAATGAACTGAAACTAACTGTAGACATCCATAACAAAAACAAAACAAAAAACCCACACCAGGTAACAAATACAATTGTATTCTCCCTTCCTTCCTCCTTTGAGTTTATATTCTGGGGGTATCTGCTGTCCACTTGAGGTCTACTGAAAAATCAAAATAGTTACAACTGTATTCAAATAAAATTTACTTCAGATTTCTATTTTAAACAGTATTAAAACAAACAGACAAAAATGCAACTACAGCATTTAGTTACGTAAATATAAATAAAACTGCTACATTTGGAACAGAAAATAGCACAAGGGAGCTGACATTAGCAGGGATTTATTCTATCCCATATAAGCTTTCATCTCAGTGCCCAGCTACATCACGTTACCTCTGTATCTGAAAAATAGCACTTCAACAACAACTTTCATTCAGTGCTGAAATGGCAATTTCTTTTAAAAAACGTAGAACATTAGGTGGGCACCGTGTTAAGAATGTTAATATTGATTCCATGCTATTAGCTATCTTTATGGCATGGATGATCTCAGTGATGAAAGAAGTAGCATCAGAAAAAGTGGTCTTTGCAAGGGGAGGAAAAAAGGCTCAAAATTTTTGTCTTGCTGTGTATACATCATGCATTCCCTACTACAGGCATACCTTCAAACACATGCATCTGTGCTTTCACAAATATACACCGACTTTCCAACTGCACATTCCAACAGCTTGAGATGATGAAGGTTCTGGAGCTGGGTGGGAGTCTAGCTGTTAGCCAGGGCTAACCCACCACAATCCAAAAGACTAAAGCAGTTGTCAAGTCTACTGAGCTGCCTCCAATGAGGCTGAACCGATAGGCTTGATCTGAATGTAGTATAACACTATTTGAACTGTAGCATATGAAAAGAAATACAGTTTCTCTGACCTTTGAATGCATTGGCACTGAAGGCTTAAGGAAATATGGAAAGCAGCTACAACATTTTTTATCACAAACTTCAACAGATACAAGACATTGAAATTAAGTATAAGGGAGGTCACATTTAGTTGATGAGATTTTTGTCTTCTGTGTTGAACACAAACCAGCCAGCAGAAATGGCTTCTCTGGACTGCATTAGTGCAACTCAAGCAGTTGAAAGCTTTAGATCAGTTTACTTATAACGTATTATTTAAGCTCTCATTCCCCCACTTCATCCTCAAAAATGACAATTTACTAATGAACGTTAAAAACAATTATCCTGGTATTTTCTTTACAAGGTCTTAATATATAAATCAGTCTAAGAGTTGAAGGAAGTATGAATTTTAAATTCACATGTGGCTGTAATGATAATCTAGTTTGAGTACTGCATAAGACAACCCTAAAGCACTGGGCAAATTACAGCATACATTCTGTAAGTCGAAGACCAATTATGTCTCTTCAAGTGATAAAGACGCTGTCACACCTCAAGGCAGGACTTCCTACTAATCCTCCTCATTTAAGAAACAGTGTGTTACATCCAATTCAAGACAGCTTTCCCTTCTAGACAGAGGAATATACCTTTTGTTTGTCTGATAGACTAAGAAGTTCACTGGAATCAGCAGTTTCCTCCTCATGAAAATATTTAGTGTGATCAATTCAAGTCAGACTTCTCTGATAATACAGTGAGCACCAAGTCTCACTGTCAGGAAGATCTCTTATGACATTGTTTTAAACTGCTTCCAATATCTCAACACCTTCTGAAATACGGACAAAATGACTGATGAGCACAATAATCCATGATTGTTTCATCACTGCCACAGAAAGAGACTATTTTTTTCAGTCTTATTTCTTTCAACTGATTTCAAATTAACTGTGATTTACACCTAACTTACTTTACAATCAGTGACCATCAGAAAAGGCCCGTATTTCCTTTTCAAAGATGTTCACATATGCTTTTTGGCAAGACTGTAGTCAAATCTTGTCTTCTATGTAAGCCAAGACAAGGTTTCACAACCAAAGTAAATAAAGAGGTTAATAAAAATAGGTCAATGAAAAGTAATAGCAGAGGGATTTAAGAACAGATTTCAGCTTTGCAGCTGACAAAATATAAACTCCATGTCTTACCAGTCATGTATACTTGATGATTATAAGCTAGACAGTGTGTCATTTTAATATATAACGATGAAGGCAGGCTTCTGAGTCAAAAAAAAACAAAATCATAGTCCTAACCAACTATCATATCGGAAAAAGCATATCATAAAGGAACTGAACAGCTTTGGTTTACATAGTCCTAAAGATAGTTCCTTAGCAATTTGACTTGCTTTTCATTCCTAAACTCTTCCTTCTCCTAAGCACCTTAATAGGTGCTCAATAAAACCAGCAGCAGAACTGTCACCAGTAATTTTCAATTGCTGAAAATATGATTGTAAACATATAGTCCCAAAAGAAACCAGCAATATCATTTACAAGCACATTAAACGGTTGCAAATGCCTCTTCTACTCAAGTAAAACATTTTAAAGCAATCATTTCTGTTCTTTTAATAAAGACTGTAAAAATGATACAGCTTTTCAAGAGAAATTGAGAGCCCAGGTTCCTCTTTCCACTCTCTCAACTGAGTACTCAACCCATTAACTAGGGAGTCATGTTGTTGTTTGCGAGTCATGTTGTTGTTTGCTCTCTCTCTGGCCTCTTGAATCTTACCTTTTTTTGCAATGCAGTTGTTTTGGTAGAACAAAGATCACTTCTGCCTAGCACAGCTTACAGCCTGGTGGCTTAGCAGACTTTTCTAGTTTAAATGCACTTTTGGGGCTAAGGAAGTAGTTTTCCATTTCATGTATGAACTTTCTGATTACAAAAATGAGTTGCACTACCCTATAAATAGATAGTTTTAGAAAAATTTAAAGGGAGACCTACTGCAGCACATTGTGCTGAAATCAGTCTTCCCTTTCTGTTAAGTATAGCATAACTGCACTCAACTAGCGCAGTCTTTCACAGCTTCATTTTCCATCTGCAGCAGTTCAGGCAAAAGCCAGCAGGACATTCCCACAGTATACAGGCACCTAGGTAAACTTCAGACTGAAAGACCTAAAATGCTTTCTAGACCACACACTCTATTTGCTTTTAGGTTCACCTTTTTTCTTTTTTTATTTAGGCACTTCCTTATTCCTGTTTCAGATGCTGATGTATATGCTCTGGATTCCATCCACAAAAAACATTTTTGKCACATTTATCCCAGCTGAATACATGTCTTGCCCTTTGAATGGTACTCCATGAAAAGTAAAGCAATAATTGAGAACTCAGTCCTACCCAAGTCAGGACTGCATCAAATAAGGGATAACTAGCCTAGTCCATAGGGGCATGCTTGTGTCAGCATATTAGGCATTTATTGAAGTACAGTAATATCAGTGTTTATGAGTGTGTTACTTGTTGTCAAGACAGACTGTAAGCTTTGTATATAAGGTCAAAAAGTAAGTTACTTAATCCTATGGCTGATATTTCATACCACCAGTCACCACGTTAATCAGTAACCAGGCAATTTAACTACTCAATCCTACTACTACGAAGTATAAGTGCAAGGTGTGCATCTGAAGTTAAGTGTCACTTCCCTGAACTATTTTAACAGCATCCAGATAACAAAGACCTCGAATTTGCTGATCAGAGTACTCATTAATCATTTTAGTGATTGCAAGTAGGGAGCAAAGACAAGCAACCCACCAAAGATTATTAATGTGTGGTATAAGGAGGAAAAAACACTTTACATGAACAACTAGGTCATCCAATCCAATAAACATTGCAGAGCTTAAATTTCAACCAGATTTCAAATGAAGTATCAAGTCTGCGTCTAGTGATCAAATAATTATAGAAAACTGCTCAAATGTATCCTACAAAAGTAAACCATCTATTTTTGCATACTCTAATTAGTCACAGAGTACATTATTTTCAGTCTGGATTTACTAAGACAGTGGTATAACTGCTTCTGCAGTAATTCTTTTACCAGTAAAACTATTTGGGGAATAATGAAAATTAATATATAAATAATCACACACCCCCAAACAGCTATACTAGAAAAATAAACCTAAGTCTAAGATTCTGCATTCTGAGTACTTGAAAGCATTTAGGATGTGTCCAGTTTCATTGTCAATCATATTCTTTCGGTAGTTTGTCCCTCGTACATAAGAAGATAGAAACCAGAACCATAAGTTAAGCTTCTACAGGTACATCGGGGATAAAAAGAAGACTAGGGAAAATGTGGGCCCTCTCCGGAAGGAAACAGGAGACGTGGTTATCCAGGACACGGAGAAGGCTGAGGTACTCAATGACTTTTTTGCCTCAGTCTTCACCGKCAAGTAGTCGAGCCTCACAGCTCAAGCTGCAGAAGACAAAGGAGAGAACTGGGAGAATGAAGTGCTGCCTACTGTAGGAGAAGATCAGGTTCGAGACCATCTGAGGAACCTGAAGGTGCACAAGTCCATGGGACCCAATGAGATCCATCCGCAGGTCCTGAAGGAACTGGTGGATGAAGTTGCTAAGCCACTATCCATTGCATTTGAGAAGTTGTGGCAGTCTGGTGAAGTTCCCACTGACTGGCAAAGGGGGAAACATAACCCCCATTTTTAAAAACGGAAAAAAGGAAGACCTGGTCAGTCTCACCTCTGTGCCTGGGAAGATCATGAAATAGATCCTCCTGGAAGCTATGCTAAGGCACACGGAGGACAGGGAGGTGATTCAAGACAGCCAGCATGGCTTCACCAAGGGCAAGTCCTGCCTGACCAACCTAGTGGCCTTCTACAATGGTAGTGGACATGGGAAGGGCTACCGATGTTGTCTATCTGGACCTCTGTAAGGCCTTTGACACGGTCCTCCACAACATCCTTCTCTCTAAACTGCAGAGGTACAGTTTTGATGGGTGGACTGTCCGGTGGGTGAGGAATTGGTTGGATGGACGCATCCAGAGGGTAGTGGTCAATAGCTCAATGTCTGGATGGAGATCAGTGACAAGTGGTGTCCCACAGGGGTCCATATTGGGAGCAGTACTGTTTAATATCTTCATCAATGACATAGACAGTGGGATCGAGTGCACCCTCAGCAAGTTTGCAGGTAACACCAAGCTCAGTGGTGTGGTCCACATGCCTGAGGGACTGGATGCCATCCAGAGGGACCTGGACAAGCTTGACAAGTGAGCCCGTGTGAACCTCATGAGGTTCAACAACGCCAAGTGCAAGGTTCTGCACCTGGGTCAGGGCAACCCCCACTATCAGTACAGGCTGGGGGATGAAGGTATGAGAGCAGTCCTGCCAAGAAGGACTTCGGGGTACTGGTGGACGAAAAGCTGGACATGAGACGACAATGTGCACTTGCAGCCCAGAAGGCCAACCGTACCCTGGGCTGCATCAAAATTAATGTGGCCAGCAGGTCAAGGGAGGTGATTCTGCCCCTCCACTTTGCTCTGGTGAGACACCACCTGCAGTACTGCGTCCAGCTCTGGGGCCCTCAGCCTCAGCACAAGACAGACATGGACCTGTTGGAGCGGGTCCAGAGGAGGGCCATGAAAATGATCAGGGGGATGGAACGTCTCTCCTATG
This sequence comes from Oceanodroma leucorhoa, assembly GCA_030449065.1. Lineage (NCBI taxonomy): Eukaryota > Metazoa > Chordata > Aves > Procellariiformes > Oceanodroma > Oceanodroma leucorhoa. Next base: position 10,256,252 of record JASVER010000005.1, read on the forward strand.
AAGAAAGGCTGAGAGAGCTGGGGTTGTTCAGCTTGGAGAARAGAAGGCTTYGGGGAGACCTTATTGCGGCCTTTCAGTACTTAAAGGGGGCTTATAAGAAAGATGGAGACAGACTTTTTAGCAGGGCCTGTTGCGACAGGACAAGGGGGAATGGTTTTAAACTAAAAGAGGGTAGATTTAGACTAGCTATGAGGAAGAAATTTTTTACCATGAGGGTGGTGAAACACTGGCACAGGTTGCCCAGAGAGGTGGTAGATGCCCCATCCCTGGGAACATTCAAGGTCAGGTTGGACAGGGCTCTGAGCAACCTCATCTAGTTGAAGATGTCCCTGCCCATGGCAGGGGGGTTGGACTAGATGACCTTTAAAGGTCCCTTCCAACCCAAACTATTCRATGATTCTATGAAGTCATAAGCAGTAGAAGATGAAATAACAAAGAAAATGGTACTTAATAAATAATAAAAAAATAGCTAAAATGATTTTGAATGGAAAATAAAACAACAAAGCCCGAGTATGATTATGGAAAGGAAACTAGCAACTGATGATAAATTTCCTGTAGAATGAACTTTGATCTTACTATCAACAGAACACTATACATTTTTGCTATCTCTTTGCTTACCTTGCAAAAATACTCTTGCCTTCAGCACCATCTGGTATACTAAAGCCACACCAATTCAAAGCTCAAATGTCTTCAGTAATTAACTCTTTAAGTAACCTGATCTTCATCACTTGCCTTTATTATCTCATTTTGAGACACACTATCTTMAATAATTAAGTACAGAATTATTGCCATTAAAATCTCACATCATCTGAAAGATCTTTTCAAACCTGACCTAATCTTACTGCATTTATAGTGCTTGAACAAAGAAAGAAACCCCACACTCTTTTCCAAACTTGGCTTTTTTTTTTTTTCTTGAATAAAGAAAATGCATTTTTCAGCTTACTGCAGCCGGCACTGAGTTGCATGTTTTAAAAAAATCATGATCAGTTGAGATAAGTATTTAAGACCAATTATTAAAGAATTGAGGTTAGTTTTGAGGTCACTTCCTCTGCCACAGCAGTTTTAAAATTTCACGATTAATCTCCCATAAAACTGTTGCAACACACACATGGATTAAGGAAGACTGACAAATTCACAAAGAAAGAACGAACATAGTCTTTGGTATTTAGTCTGCTGGTAAAGCTATTACAGTTGGTAAATACTGTCTCTGAAATGCAAGGTAGCTAAACAAAATTTAATTTTGAACTTTTTGCATTGGGTTAACTGAAAATATTCATCAACAAGCAGATTCGTAGTTACAGTTAAATAGCAACAACCATAAAGTCAAAGTCTACTTGCACTGCAACTACACCTCGCTACACAAACAACCTAAACTTTAAAATGGAGATTTAAAAAGTTATTACAGTGAGTTAAGAATACACAATTTTAGGTTTCCATGTTGGCTATTGTCTTGATGTCAAAATTGCTCTTATGCAATTCAACTGTTTYTACTAAGACTGTTTTTTAGTCACAAAACAGTGTTTTGATTGCAATTACAGCTTTTAACTAATGACAGCATTGGTTGAGAATGCCTGTAAGTGACATGATAAATTACTGAACTCTTTTTGGCATTTAATAAAATTCTACAAACAGGAAAATGTATTCTGGGGGAGGAGTAGAAAGTTTGATACTACTTAATTTTTTTTTTTTTGGCAAAGTACGAGAAGAGCTGTTTAAAACTTTTTGATAAATTACGTTGATATGTTCTAAGTGAAATAAGAAATTAAAATGTCTAGCTAAAGTTTCCTAGTATTTAGCATATTATAATAAGGAAGTATCTCTTGGGAAAACAGTTTCCAAATAACCCTATAGGATGCCAGAAAACTGAACAGAAGTACTGGTTTTAAATGTGGTCTCTCTTATTATAACAACCCTGGAAACAAAACCGTAATGGGAGGGGTTTGATCTCAGTTATCTTAGCACATCTAAGACTCCATCTACACAAAGACAAATGAGACCACCCACTGGACCTAAATGTGTACAGGTCATAAAAACACTGCTGGCACAAAACAGAAGTCTTTCATACTTAGATGTAGCTCATAATTCCATTACACCACCATACTAGTAATTGATGGCACCAAAAAACCCAAAACAGGGAAGCAAGCAGCCACACAAAATACAGCTTAATATTAAAAATGTTCATTATAATCTAGATAAAATTATTAATTCATGAAAGACAAACTCATCTGAGAAAGTCACAATGTTTTATTTAACTAACATTACATTTTAAAACATTAAAATGTGAAAAATAATATTTAATTAACTAATTTGTAGAGAATGGATATGAAACTAGCTAACCGTTGTGGACAAAATCCATTCCTTCCATTATTTCATTATTTGTTTTTTATTAATTCAAACCATGAGGATTTCCTTAAGAAAGCTCATCAGTTGAAAGAGATGGTTGGTCTTGCTTTGTCAAATTCAGAACTGGCCACCCAATTTGAAAACACAGTCTTCTAAATTTGAATATGTAGACAAGTTCAAGAATGTGTCTCCTTAAAAGCCAACAAACAGAACTATATTTCTATTGTTGAAATACAGAAAGTTTTTGAGAGACTTGAAAAAGATAAATTAAAAATGTGATTTGGCAGAGGCTTTTTCAACATTTATCACAGCACTGACACTGGATGTAAAAGTGTCTATCTTGAAGGAATTGATGCAGGAACTAAGAGTAGCATGCCAGAAAAAACATTATATGCTATATATAACAACAATGCTGCTGCCTTTTTTTTTTTTTTTTTTTTTTTTTTTTTTTTTTTTTTTTTAATTGCATGCTACTTCCTACATTTACAAGACAGAATACTATTAGAACCAAGTCTGGAATGCACTGCAGTCTTTTATCTACTGATTTAAAGTGAACTGCTTTTGTAACTGAACCATATCTAAAGACCTCCATGCAACACTCATGACAGAGATGATCACACAAACTGCCACCTAAGGTCTTATCTCAGCTCTCAGAAAAGCTGAAGAAGAATTTTATAGCTGACTCCTAGTTAGCCTTTGACTGTGACTCCACTTGGAATTTTTCAGATAGAAAAATCATATTACTTCATGTAGAACTATATTTTTGCTGGAATTGATCTTTTATTTTCACCACTCAAAAATCAAACCAAGCTAGATGTGAATCAGGGCACTAATTCTGAGTAATCTTCTCTTAACAGGAAATTAATCAATACTAATGTTATAATGTTGTTATATACACAAACTCCATTAAGTTACACTACTCAGAGAGCCTATCAAGGAAAGACTGGTATCTCTGAAAGCCATTGTACTGTGTGAAGGTAGTACTATGCAAGTGGCTCATAACAGTATTCCCTGGCTAGAATTATAATTTCGCATGTTATCTATTCCAGCTCAAAAGAACATACAATATAAAAGGAGTCTGTCTCCATCACCATTTCTGCATCAAAATATGGGAAAATTGAAAGAAAACCTCACTTCCTTTTCAACTCCTGCTTTACAACATAGATCATGCAGAGTATGACCTGAAGTTTTTATGTAGTTCCAGGGACAGAAAAAAGGAGAAGGGAAGGACTGCTGTGCTTCCTGTTAATTTTCCCAGCTCCTACCATTTCTCTTTTTCCAAAGACATGTAAGAGAATAAGGCCACCACCTAAAATTTAAAAGAAGTCACCTCTACGTAACTGCTTGCAAATAATTTTTAAAATAGCTGCCTATAGTATAGCAGATTTTCTATCTTTTCAAGTCCTAAATATTGTAGAGTGAGTGGATGTGAAGATGTTGTTAGAAGTTTCACAGATATGAACTTGTCTTCCCAGTTCCAAAAAAGACCAGGTTCAAAACCACTAGTCTAATAGCACTTCATGTGCTTTAAACAGTATTTAAAAAGGAAAATAAAAGTAGCTTTTTGCAGAATTAAACCCTCTTTCCAAATGTCTCTACAAACTTTTGTCTACTCATGTAACCCTCTCTGGTTGCAGGAGTTTAACAAACATTTGTGTTAATTCTGGTCACATTTTCAGCAAAAGTAAGGAAAAAAAATATCTGTTCTACAGACAGTGTAATCAAATACTTCATTTTCTCTGCATGTGACAGGTAAACAGTTGGGCACATTGAGGCTGCTACATATGCTTCAAGCTGCGTGACATGAATGAACAATAATTGAGCCTGGCATTGTTTGCCAGCTACAGAAGTAACAAGAACAATTTCAGTGTTTGGATCTTTATTTAACTTTAAATCACATTACTGTACAATGTAGTAATACTGGTTTTATTCAAGTTCTAAAATATTAGGTCAATTGGGATTAAAACCCACAAGCAGTTAAACAACAAAGATTTCCTTTGTTAAAATGAAGCCAATACTACTGTGCGGTCACTAGCCCTTTACTTCCTCACTAAGTAATTCTCCAGTGTTATCGGAAACCCAAGGAAGTTGTTTGCAGCTGTACCCATTTCCTATTTCACTTCCCGCAGCCTCCACATCAGACACACACACACACACAGATACTGCTTTAAAGGTTACAAACAGTGTAAAATGATAAAATCATGTGAGGTGGATTATTTACTCATGACCCATTAGCATTTTATAACTTCATAAAGCTCTAATGATTACTAGAGACTAACAAACAAGACAGTGAGAGCTACAGACTCAGTGTTACCAAAATATTAATCACGCTATTTGATAGAAAAAACTTTTTATATTAAAATAGCGTTCTATTTTGGGATTGCACATATAAAAATGTCTTTAAATCAGCACTTAATTCGAAGATTGATGTTAACTTTGTAATGCATGTTTTGAGGTACGGTATAATTTATGAAACAAAAACTGCAACAATCCTAAATTGCCACAGGATCAGTTTAATGTAAGAACTTTCAAAAACTTGAGATAGCAAAAAAGAGCATAGAAAAAAAAGAAAATAAGAGCAAAAGTTATGTCAAATAATATTAAATCCTAGACAAACACTTATCTTCAGATTTATTCACTCAAACAAGGAAATTCCACAGTCAAGACTGCCGCATCATCTTTGACTGCCTTGCATGTGTGCATTAAGGTGCACAGACTCAGGCCTCATTGGGAGCACAGGATACAGTAGGTTCTGAAATGGGTAATTACTCAGTGCTTCTGCTGGAATTCCGTATGTAAGAAAGGCCTTATCTAAATGGCCTAACCCCTACACCTCAGGATTACTAATTTCCTCAAAGGAATGTCCGTGGCATTCTCATGGTAATACCCAAGCGCTTCATAAATATGAATGAATATATCTTCACAACACTCCCAAGCAATTAGGTCGTGCAATTATTCCTATTTTATACCTGCAAAACTGAAGTATAGGGAAATTAACACTCAAAATTAATTTTGTCATTCTCCTGTCCAGGTTATGGACCCAAGTCTAGTTTTTGGAGGTATGCATCATTTTCATATCAAGTTGCATTAAAGGCATAGAAAGCTATACTTTTGCATTCAGCATTTCCGCAAATCTGACTCAAAACTGTTATACGGAGCAACGTCAAGTAACTCCCTGCCTCATTTGCTATTATTGTTTTAAATTTCTGAAGCAAGGCATGGCTTCTGGAGAAAGTGTTATTTGCTACCCAACCCCGATTCTTTCCCCAAGTCAGTACAATAAACGTAACAGAAATCCCGGGAGAGTGCAAATAAGCATACCAATTTGGCAAAAAGATCAGAAATTCTTTCTGGCCTGAACAGATGGGCAAGGTAATCCAAAAAGGGTACAAGGGTCTTCCCTCACCCTATATGGATACCTGGTTAGGATTCCAGTTTCTTGCTCAGTAATACCAAGGAGAACTGGAACTCCTTTCACTATGCAAATGACATTTTTGCCATTCTAATGCATATACTGCCACTTACAAGGAAGTCGTATAAGCTTTCAGGCACCTTAACTCAGCAATCTTTGAGATATTAATTACACAAAGCCTGTATCATTGAGTAGCAGCCGTATTTTAAAATCGTGGCATGGAAAAACTATTCCATACATAGGGAAACAGATACAGAGCCTAGGAGAATTCCTTTTGTTTATCGTTCAGCCTAATGGCTCTAGCTCTGCAGCAATTAAGGATGTTCAACTTAGCTCTTAAATCTCCATGTTTTACATATGACTTGTTGAGCCATTACCGTTGGTCAGTTAAAGCTGAACACCTTTCTTCTAATTTCACATGAAGTTTGCAATCCCACAATTTAAAGAATAAAAATAGAAGAAAACTACAAAACACAGGAAGCAACGATAGAAGAAGAATTGTTCTAGCCCACTACAATGTCACTCTGGGGAACTGTAAGTATACATCTCAAATTGGGGAGCTAGTTTGCATACTACCCTTACAATTCTTATAAGGTGCAAGAAAAAGCTTGTATTTGATCCATGTCCCACTCTCCTATCTTAGACAGAAAGAAATTACGTGTTTTGATTGAAAGTTCTTCCTAAAATGAATACAATAACTCTCTCTTGAATTGGCACTAACAGAACCATTTCTAAATAGTTAATCCAATACAGATTAGAAATTATATAATCATAATTCATAAAAAGCTCATAAATGTACACTTATATACAATAGTATTATCAGCTATTATTAGTAGATGCCATACAAAGCGCCTGTTCCACTTTCTGTAATTATTGCAATCCTGCTATCAACTGTCATGCTTCCAACATTCCTCCTCAAAAGCTATAAAGCAAATTAAGATCTTATAATATGAAGGAATCAAAGATGGAAAAATCATAAATTTTTCCACTCAATATGATTGTGTAAAAATAAAAATGTTCAGTAATTTAATTCAAACAATACAATATTCAATTGTATTTTGTAAATACAACCATGGAGTTTACATCAGTGAGATGTAAAACTTTTCAGTTCTGCAACTACATTGAAGTTGAATCACTGCCTTTCAAGTGAAACAGCTCACTACTGGTTCCTCAAAGCTGCATTTTGCCCATCTGTTGCTTTCTCAGACAAAAAGTATCCAAATGCATCCAATGAAATACGAAAACTAGCAACTAAGAATATTTTGATAATTAAGTTTCAAAGTCTTTGACCTTGTTACAAAGTAATTACAAAAAGTAAAACGAAAAAACTCCCAACAACTTACAAGCAAATAAACCACACCCACAATAAACACTGAAAAATAATTAAACTACTTTCTATTATACATACCAGAAAAAACATTGTACATTGTGAGCTCCAAAGCACAAACCCCAGAACTTGTTTAATCTTGTATAATCCTTTGCTTTAGATGAGTGTTGCTAAAAGCGCAAATCTTTTCTGATCCTCAGTGCCACAGCTCTAGGGTTAAGTGGTGAGATTAACCATAGAGTCCCAGGATGTGTGTTCTGAACAGCTATCAAATTTTGCCAACTCCAACTCCTTCCATCTAAACATATTAAAAGCCTTGGAACTCTACCATTTTTCCCAATTACTTCTGTATTTAATTACAAGCTATTTTGCAGGAAGTTAAGCAGATATAAATTAGTTACTATAACTTACATATTTGTCTACAGTTGTGTTCAGGTAGAGCATGAAAGTTGTGGAATTAGTCTTTGCTCTATTTTTTTCCTGCAAATAATATTATGATAACTATTTTTACTCCACCTAGCCAGCTCACACGTACAGCAGCTTTTTTTCATTACACAGAAACGCCAAAACTAAAGAAAATGATATTTGATTTGCTTTAATGAAAGGCCAGGTATATCTGAAAAGATTACAAAATGTCCTGTGATGTACTGTGTTATATATCCTGCTCCAAAAAGTGAAACAGCATTTCTGCATGCAAAGAAAAACTTAGCAATGTTTCTTTAACTAAGTTATTTCATAATTACTTAAAATAAGAAAGATGTTTTTAAGTACCAGTGAAGATTTACTGAAGGGGATACTCAGAAACTGATCACTGTAAGAAGCACGCAGATTCAGCTAGTAGCATTTCTGAGAAACAGATCAGCCAATCAATAGTTCTTGTCATGAAAAGAAATCTCTTCTTTCTGTGAAAGATGAACTATATCCTGTGTAGGTCCACGTCAGTCAGTTTCACCATCTAAAAATTCAGCATTATTGCACAAAGACACAGATATCTTAGTGTGGAGCCTATAAAATTCTAGAAATAAATTAGCTTCTTACAGAGAACAGAAAGCAGTATTTTACTTGACATAGGTTACACATAGGTCACTGCTATTTATAACCTGTATTACTATTATGTGTGGAAGACCTAGCCATGGACCACAATACCACAGTGTTAAATTCTATAAAGAGACAGAAAAAGATGGATCCTTGACCTGGAGAGGAGACAATAACATAGTATCTGTTGAAACATATTTTTAGCATTCACCACGTATTTTAAGAATCCGAACACTAGCCTTTCCTTGACTCGGGCTGAATGCCATTGCAGTCCTCAATTTGCCTTTGGGGTTGCACAGTGGCCAGAAGTAACAAAGTCACACATGCTTAACTCTCTTACTCTGTCACTTTCAATGTTATAATGGGATACAGTTAAAGACTTGATTCATATTCCAGCCCTATCTCCCCTTTGGCTGGAAGGGAAACCTGGGGGCCCTGTGAAGGTTTCTCTTCCTTTGACAAATACCTTACAGTGCGATGGCCTCACAAGGTCCAACAAGGGTAACATACCTGCATAAGCAAACAAGACAGGATTTGATCTCACTAATTCTAGTCAAATGTACTCTTCAGCTGAGACCTTTCTAATTAATTGAGGGAGACAAAATACACTGTGTTATAACTACAACAATAACTAGTGCCTTTTAAAGTGGTATTTCAACTCCTTAACATCCCAATCCTAGTGAAAGTGCTTTCACCCCAAATAAGATCTGTTCAGGTTAAACGTATTTGATTTCTAATAGACAGAAGAGAGACTTGGGAAGTTACGATCCTGATAACCTCAGTCAAAACTCATCACTACATTAGTGCCTACTGCAGATTGACAGTTGCAAACCAAACACATACAGGAAAAACAAGACAGACCATTAGATCGCATGAAATCCAGTGTCCTATATAACAGGAAGACAATATACATGAGCTAGCTATTTAATATTCATTGCACTTACATGAGTGCACTTTGGGAACACAACAGAAACCAGCCAAAGAGATTTCCCTTCTCTTCTCCTCTGCCCACCTCTTCTCTTCCCCTCCTCTCTATGTTTATTATGTCTACGTAGCATTACAATTTTAACAGTAATAGACATCAGTGAATTTACCTATCCCTGTGATTTTAACTATATTTAAAAATAAAAATTCTCCTGCTGAATGTAAATCAGAGGGAGATTCTTTTCTTCTCAGTGCTTGTATTTGGAAATATAATTAAATAATTATTTGCATTTCATAGCTTCCCTCCCTCCCCCCTTAACACAGAGCTGAAAAGGACTCCGGACTACACTGCTTGCTTCTACAGTTTGCATGGTACAGTAAAGGCAGGTAAGAAAATCTCTTGACAGAAAATCTTTATTAGCTTTCTATTAAGTGTTTCTTATCACTTCACCATCTACTGTGTTGAGCTCCCTTTCTAACATAAATGAGATTGGCAGTAAGCTACTGACGTAGAAAACTACAAACTCYGTCTGAAAACAAGTCACAATCTCCTGCTATCCTAATTTTTCTATCCATTAAATAGGAATAAAGAAGTTTCTTCATCTCAAAACTTAGGTAAAGGAGGCATGCAAGTGTCTTTTTTGAAACAAAGTTCGCAAAACACTGCATAATGATACAGAAGGCAGAGAGGAATAGGAAAGGACCAGAAGAAAGAGGAAGAAAAAATGAGCTACAGAAAAAATCAGGAAACAGCAACAAAAAATAGCTGGCCAATTATACAGTAGAGTAAATGAAGGTAGGTAGAGTTTATGTTCACTTGCAATTTGAGCACTGCAGCCACTCAGTTCTTTCTACCCAACTCACAGGCAATTTTACTCCCAGTTTTATCAGTATCACTGATTGAGACGACAAGAAATACCAAAGTAGCAAGCAAACAGTACTTTTCAAAAACAGAAAGGGCGAGAAAGTAGATAGATGAGTGGAAAATTTTTCCTTTTGCATTATGTGTAAGCAAAGAAAGACGAACAGAAATAAAGCACACACACACACACAGAGTTTCTACATTCACTTTAGAAGACTTTGGGGTTGAATTTTACTTGTTTTACTTCTTAGGCTGCCTTTGTTCCAAAACCAACACTTCTGTAAATACAGTATTTAAATACAGGCTTTAACCATGCTAAAGATCTTCTGTTGCTATAGCTATTTCATATGACCCTCTTGGCAATGTCTTCACAAGCAAATGCAGCACATGCTTACAAAGAAGTTATTGTCAGAAATAACCCAAATAACATACCTGTGTTTGCACTCAGAGCTTTGCTGACACAGGAATTATAGCTGATACAGTATGCAAGTGTCTCATACCCTGAACTGAAACAACTATGAAACAGAATGAAGGCCATAGTGTCAACCCAGCCTTCAAAACATATTTTTCACCCAATTTTTGCTCCTTTAAATCCCCTGAAATTCCCTGTATGGATGAGCAAAAACTAAATGAATAAGGCTTCTATTGCTCCCTTCTACTTCCTAGGTTTGTTACAGATTAAACTCACTCTCTACACCTCTACAGCACCTCTAGTCTAAAAATCTCTGGATTCTGAGGAGTTTCTGGCTGAGTGAATCAGAAGCATCTCCTGTAATTTGTACTGTGAAGTAGTACCTAAACGCAACATATGAAAAGCTAAGCTGAGCCCAATCCAGCAAAATATTATTTAATTAAAACCAAACCCTTCTTTACCGTTAGGAAACAACTGTGGGAAAAACATCCAGTGTATGTACTGTTTTCTCTATGTTCATTCAGGAGCAAGGAATGGTAGGCAACCTTTACATTGTTTTCAAAATTGCTGTGTAGCTTCAGTTAAAATGGATTATTTCATTTGGTTCCTGTCTCTCTGCCCTATGCACATTTCAGTATTTGTAATTCACAGTTACTAAAAGGTCACTTGTTTCTTGTATTTGTACTTTCCTGTTAAAACCTCAGCATGTTTTTTCTGAAGCTTTCCAACCAACCACTGAACTCAGGCTCTTTCTTTTCATTACATAACAACCACACCTAGTCTCTTCTGACTTGGGACAAGAGAGTTTGCAGTTCATGAATGGCTTGCATTGCTTAGACTAACACTACCCGGAGGGGAAAAAAAAAGCCTGACAAAAAACGCATGTGTGAAAATTGGAAGACTGAGACTGCTAAAAACAGTTTGGATGAAACTAAGCTAAAATATGTATTCCAGGAGTACACTTACTGCACTACGAAAGCAAAAAAAGCAAATGGGCGTTTACCAGTCTAGAGTGGAGCTACTCTGAAGTAAACCGTCCCAAAATGCGCATGATGTGGATGTCAAGTACTTTGAACCAACTGCTTCACTCTCAAATCCTCTTCTACTTGTTTGCATAACTTACTAATATTGACACAGCCCAAGATACCAGGTTAACTCCAACTGTTGTGAAAGCATGGTTACAATGTTTACCAAAGATGTTGATTTTGCCGGGTTTATGTATTTATGCAAATACATTGATTCATTCATATGTAAAATAAAACACTGTATTGTACTTACCAGTTTTGGGGTTTATTGAAAAGAATCCCTGTGGATTGCCACTTGTAATCTTGTAGGTTAATTTTTCAYTTGAGCTAGAATCTGGATCAAATGCCTCAATTTGAATGACGGATACATCTTTAGGTGAGTTTTCCATGACCTCTGGGTAATAAACTGGTTCTGTGGTCTGAGGAGCATTATCATTAACATCCCCAACTTCTATGTAGATTTCAATGAAAGATGATAAAGGCACAATGCCTTGGTCTGTTGCATAAACAGTTAACCAGTAATGTGAAGTAGTTTCACGATCCAGGTGATCTGCAGTCTCAATAATACCTGTTTAACAGGAAGGTAGATAAATAGAAAATGCTCAATAAATACGCAGAAGTGTATAAAAATAGAGTAAGCAACAAGCTTAAATAAATGAATAAATAAAAATTAAAAGTTCAAAATAACTGACATTGATTCTACAAGCTGTGTTAATATACACAAACATATTGAGGCTAACCTGAAGCCACAAAAAATAAAATTACTACAACAGTTTTCAGCAATTATGCATTACAGATATTAAAACAATATATTATGTAATTTCCTTTCCAACATCCTTTTGAGATTTATCAGATCAATTAGCACTATTCATAAAAGCTATTTTGCCTAAAAGATTAAATATAATGAGTAATTCACAGTCGTTTGGGGCTTGAATGACCCTCTTTACTCATCACTTATTATAGTGAATTTTATACCATATTAAACTACCTGATTTAGATGCCAAACTCTTGAACTGTTTACCATTATTCATATTAACGAGCAGCAACTTAAATGTGAAACATTCTTATCTATGTGCCCAAATGAATTATTTAACTGAACTTTCTCAATGTGCTTATTTGGGTTCACATAGAAATTTCACAGAAAATAAAACAAAAGTCATACCTGAAGCTAACCTTTGTAGCATTAGGACCAGCCAATTGGCTGTCATTACTCTGGCAATGGAAAGCAGCGCTTAGCTCAATTTTACACACATAAAATGAATTACCATTTAAGGAACAGCTACACAATTCACAGACTTGATAAAAATCAGTCTGCTGAGTCTACAGGAGTTTGCCTGAGCCAGAACTAAACGAAGAGAGGGACTCAATTTTTTTTTTATCCCCTGTGAAGGAAATACAGATCTATTTTTATAAGTAGCTTACTCTACAGGTACAGTCATAACATGCATGTGTCAAAAGGGTACATGACGCAGTGTAACCTATTTGATGGGGGATGAACATCAAACAGATTCACAGAGCCAAGGCACAATTAAACCTTGCACTTTCCTTTTCCTGATCCAGTTGATCTTACAGGTTGTCCAATTTGAGATATTTGCTAAACAGAACTTAAAATGAACCTGAGGGTTCAGGGTGAGGGACTGAGCAAGCCCTTGCAACCATTTCTGTGGAAATCTTGAAGGGCTTTGTCATGCTCCTGTTGTTTGTTATACTGACACACACCAGGCCTAACCGGGATTGGAGCCGAGATGAGTCAAACTATCACCGTGACAGCTGGTTTTAGACTCTGGATACAGCCACATGATGTGACTATGTGTGATGTGGCCCTTGTCCTGAGCTCATTTACTCCACACAACACACACACACACATATACACACAACACCATCAGTAAAATAGGACCTCAATAAAACCCTGTGCCCCTGTGCTTTTACAGGAGTTCTACAGGAAAGGAATTAATTCTAAGTATCATTTCCTTCACACACCCCAGACATATTTTTTAATGCATTATACCGGCTGAGCAAAATGAGATAAATATTGAGGAATTACTCATTTATTCATTACTTTCTTTGCCTTGTGGGAAGCTGCATAAAGTCTGATGATGATCATTTGAAATTTTACGATGTCAATAAGATCACTTTAGAAGGGCTGCAGGGGATAGCATCTACTGCTTAGACCTGCAAAATACCCATATATAGCATTTCAAGCAGCACAGCATTTCAGAACTACCACCAGATGTCAGTGTGGAAACTGGTTTTATGTACTGTCGAAGGCTTCAGAACTGGGATAAAAAGAAGGGGCACTGCAATTTGAAAATATGCCTGCATTACATACAGTCTATAAAAGTTTTCTTTAAAGCAAACTGGTGGCTTTATAATTTCCTTTTTTTTTCTTTTGCTTTTTTTTCAGAGGAACATCATCAAAAACTAAGCCAAGGTGTTAATTTTAAGGATACTGGCATTTTACGTTCCCAGTCTCTTCACCTCAGTATTTATATTTTTTTTTTATGGCAGTTTTATTATTAAAAAAAATAATAATCCTATGTAGTCACTGGATTTGTGCTGTGGTTACCTGCATAGTTTCCGACTGTTAATGTAGATAAATTTGCTCTTAAAAATGGACACACAGCCTTGAGCGCCCAGTTACCTGGGTTCTATTTTTGTAACTCACTTACGTTACACGTTTTGCACCTCTCTACTTCAGCCAGAAGACTTGTTTGGGAGTAAATAAACTTGTTAATTACTGTGGCCTCATTTCTAAACCTAAATGCTGGATGTGGCATGCAAGCATTTCATCTTAAGTCTGGGTAGACTCCATGTATGCCTTGGAAAATTTTGTAAAACCTTCATGTCCTACTAAACAGAAGACTAGACTGTATTAATTCCCTTTTAGCAAGGCTTCCAGCAATGCTGCTCTGTTGCTTGCAATCCGTGCAGAATACAGTGGGCAGGCTTAGGTGCCGAATTGAGCAACCATTATCATTTTACACCTGTCCTGCTTTCTTAACAGTAGCTACATCAGAAGGGGCAGATTGATTTTAAGATAGTYTTGCCTGATTTTAAAGAAACATAAAAAGAGAATCGAGACTCTTGTGGTAATGGAGCTCTCCTCCTGCAATCTGCTCACCTGGCATTTACAAATTCTACCACCTTTAGGTATCAAAGTCCACCTCAAGGAAAAAGAAGACTGAATGTGTTTTGCTTTTGTGGACTATCAGTTCTCAAATGTCACATACTTCACAAGGGAAAAAGGGGAAAAAAGTACCACACCAAAAAAACCCCAACAACAGTATTTCAAAAAGAAATATGTAAGAAGATTATAGGGATAGTAGGGATAGTGACTAACGGTACAATACAGCAAAGATGGGCAACTTTATTTTTTCATTCATTTTTCATTTCAAATTAGATCTGCATATATGACATTATTTCTGTACGTTTTACACTAACTTTTGCAGAAATAGTCAATGAAAGGCTTATAATCTGTCTGATCATCAGACCACTGAACATGTCATGTAACACAGATGTTTACCCAACAGGGTAGCTCTGGTTTTCAGAATGACTCTGATTTTCTACAGGGTCATCCACACTTTAAGCGTGCATTAGCCGAAGTAACATGAAATCTCATTCACTAAAATTATTTTTCCATTTTTCTCATGTTTCTCACCCAACATATCCTGAACTGCYGGGTGAACATTTTTTCTGTGTGTGCTGTTTATAATTCCAAACTGAAATAGACAGCTTTTAGGAAAATGATTTTATGATCAGTCAGATATGCCAAAATGCCTACATAACTGTTTAACACTAATCAACAGATTAATTCCTGAATGAACATTTCCTAGAGGCATAAAGCTTTCATGTACCCCACTGACAGTTCAAAACAGGTGGAATAGACAGGTATGTATGCAAATTGGAAAACTTTATTAGAGATGGGCATCACACATAAGCAGATTACTTTGACAGTATTAAAAATGAAGACTCAAAATAACATTCCTCCAGTATAAAAGCCAYGCAAAAGGGGACAGGAAGATAGGGAGCAAAAATTTCCCTTCACCCCTTGCACACTGAGGGGGGTGGAGGAGAGGCCACCACACCTAGTTCTCCTTCATCTCTCAGAGCTGCAGGCACGGCGAGGGAAGGGATGACTGGTCTATTAATATGACTCAGCTTTCTTCCTGCTGTTTCCACCCAGCAATAAAATGGAACAGATACTGACCCAGTACACATGCCTGGGGGTGGGGGGGAAGCTCTGACTACCAAAACCTGGATTTCTTCTGGTTCTGCATCAGCACTTATGTTACAAAACATAATCAACACTAAACGCACACAACTATACAGAGTACTTGGGGTTTTTTCCCCTTTTAACGTTACTGTACAATCTGACCTTACATTAGTAATTACAAAACACCATCCTTTTCTAATCCAGTTGAAGCTGCTCCTGCTTCTGCAAGTTTAACACTAAATCCTTCCTGATTTTGCCTATGAGAACACTAATAGCTTAATCTTTAATTTCTATGCAACAATAATGAATACAAATGCATGTAAACTTCAGTAGTTTACTATACCTTCTAAAAAACACAAGTCCAAAGAAGAATAATTTAACTAAGACGACTTTTTTTTTTTTTTACAAAGATAACGATAGCTCTCCTACCAAATCACAGGTCTAGAACCAGTCCTTAAAAGTATCATTGGTTGGTGTGCCAACTTTCTGCTTTTGCAAACGTTGACTATAGTGGCCTATTTTACATATTAGGGCAGCATAATAGTGTATGCTGTCTGAAAGACAGCACTCGTGGAGTTCATAAATTCACTGGCTTCTAGTTCTAATGGTTCTCAAGACAGCAGAAACAAAAATTATAGAACTCATATATCAAACAGAAGTAATAAAACAATCTAAGTAAGAGTTAATTTGTTTTAATCTCACAATTGGCTAGATCCATTAAGCATCAGTAAGACATTGATCAGTACCATCAGTTTCAACAGCATATTTTGGCTCCTAGAAAGTATTTTCACTTTTTTCTTCACTTGGTGCAAAGCACATTTAGGGAGTACAGCTTAACTGCCTCTGTTGTATCTTTTATGCTGTAAAAGCTCCATCTCTGCTTTAACTCTTCTCCCATTCACAGAAAAATCTTTRATCAGCGAACTTCCCATCCATTCTCTACGCTAAGGCAATTTGGTAATTTTAACTTTTACAAACCATTTGCTTTTTATGTAGCAAGACAAGTACAGAAATCTTCCACAGAGCACCACTAGAGAATCTTTAGTATGTATGGTAATCCCAAAGACTTGTAAATATTATTGTTCATAAAATACAGTGAAGTGAGGATTCCAAAAACATTTTTCACTTGGCTCGATATGCAATCTTAAAGCCTTTCAGGTGGTCAGGAT
Organism: Oceanodroma leucorhoa; assembly: GCA_030449065.1. Classification (NCBI taxonomy): domain Eukaryota; kingdom Metazoa; phylum Chordata; class Aves; order Procellariiformes; genus Oceanodroma; species Oceanodroma leucorhoa. The sequence continues at coordinate 10,272,974 of JASVER010000005.1, forward strand.
AAAAAGAAATTCATATTCAGTCACTAACCACCAGAGGGGAGTACAAAAGAGCTCTGATGAAATGTTTCTCAGTCATCTGCATGAGGACATCAGAGTTGATTTTACAATATTCATATGTCTGACATTTTAGACTAGATATTGTTCCCACTTGATGCAATAGGACTTTTTTTATCAATTTCATTAAAAGGCGGCAAAAGTCCTAAGTGAAACTATAGAATAGAATTCGGACAGAATTCAATATGGAAGAACAGGCTGGCTTATGAATACAGCAACTGAGGAAAAATCAGAACGTTAACCCCACTCTCAACAAGAACCAACTTTACTTCCAAGTTAAATCCCACAACCCAAGTCACTACAAACAAAGTCACTCTTAAAACTAAATAAACATATAAATCCACCTAAAATCTGACAGTCTTACATACGCCAATTCTATCTAATTAACAAATGCTCAAACTATAATACCCCCAATTCCCAGGGATGATCCTCCTTAAGTGTGCTTATCCATGAGAAGTCTCATTAACAATATTAATGATTCTGTAATGGAAATCAAAACCTGCAATCATTTCTCAGCAAAGCATGAAAATGCAGTTTAGCAGAATTTGCCCTGGGAGCGAAGTTTGAAACAAACTAAGAGAAATCCCTGGCCTGGAACATGATGCTTGAAATCTGATTACAAACTTAATTAATCTAAATTCTAATAAGCTGGGCAAATCAAAAAGCTTCTTCAGCTGCTTTAAAAGCCATCTCTGGTGGAAAAAAGGCAATATTTTAAGAATTGCATGAACTAAGGTTTTGATCAAACGTGACCTYCAATGAACAACTAATCCAAATCAAAGTTTTAAAAGTGAGTGGATTAAGCCTGTTGTAAACACAGAGGCATGCTGTCCCTCAATGGCACCAGTCTGCCAACACACCAACACAGACTGCAACTTTGTCTTGAATTCTAAACAAACAGTAAGTCACTGCAGAATAAACTACCACTAAGGTCTGCACAGTCTTTTGAATTGAAAATAAAATTGGGGGAAATGCTCACCATGTACTGCAGTTTACTACTTGAATCTCTGCTACCTCTAGATAGGCTGGATATATTTTCCAGAAAGTTATTAATATTTATGAAATTAGCTTTTTATGTGGACAAGGGTCCAAAGAACCCCAACTCCCAGAAGTATAGAGTTTTTCTGGTCGAATTTCTGCTTTACATTTTGTGGAACTTCACTTAGTTGTTGTTGAAACAAACAAAGAATCACATCAGCCTTGCTGATTAGTGGGTTTGGTTGTTTTGTTTTTTAAGTAAAATCTTACTAAATATAATACTTTCATACTTTGGCTTCTAATGTTAAGCAATTCGGAACAGAGAGTTTTCAGGTTGTTACTAAAATCTCCACATTTGCACAACCAGAATAGGCCAGAAAAACAAAAAAACTTTACAAAGCTGCTATTTTCCACTTTAATTAACTTTTGATTTCTGCCCAGGTCATCTTACTTAAAATAGCATCTGTTCTAACCCATACTTTGCCTTTTGGTGCAAGTTAGTGACAATGCAGTTCTTCAACACTATCCRGATCGAACACAGATGAATGCAGATGACTTCATTGGCAGACTTTTTGCTCCTATTTGTCTCTTATATGTTCTATTTTTGCCTTTACTGCAATACACCTCTCTTTCTTAGATTATTATCTGCCATGACRTGATAAGCATTTTCCTGAGCTGTATAAATACCGAGGCTACAGCAGAGCTGACAGGATAAAAAACAAAACAAAACAAAACAAGAAAGAGCATCTGGCATAGGAGAAGACGCAGTGCTTGTCTGCTTCTCAGCAGTCCCCAGAGGCCTCAAAGAGGAACACAGCCATACACTTTCGTCCTCCTTTTCCCCTTGAGTAACTTCTGGAGGCACAGTCAAATCAGGACAGTTGGCAAATCCAATCCTATGTATTATGCATGGATTTTTTTGTGGGTTTTTTTTCTTCACTTTACGCTCCCTGTCAGACATAGTAAGAGAGAACAAGGTGACTTGAAAAAAAAGCAGATTTTTTTAATAGTTATGGCACAAGAGAAAACAGACTACAGCACACTGGAGTGCACTATTTACAAGCAACACACCCATCTGTAGTACTCAGTATAAATTGTGATTCCATTACTAATTGTGACCAGTGTCACAGCTCAGATTCTTTCCACTTTTAGAGCAATTAAAAAAAAAAATCCTCTAGCCAATTTATCTGTACTTCTGTTAACTTCGTAACTTCTTTCTGATAACTTCTGGCCACCACTGTAGTCTGACATTGGGAAATGCCTTGAAGCGGCAGCCAAGTACAGCCACAACCCTACATGCCATAAAGAGTTCTATAAAGTGAAGGGTTTGAAACATGTAACCTACTGAATTCCCAAGAAAAAATTCTTTCTCTCCTTGAGGCTGCTGTGCTACTGTAACTCAGGCCTCTACCAAGCACCAGCATGTAAGGGACAAGTGAGCCTTAAGCCTACAGTTCTTCTAAAATAGCATCCAACACTGATATAAACAAAATTTAATAGTATTTGATCAGTCAAGTAATAATCACTTGGTAAAACCAAAACAAACAAAGATAGCACAATATCACACTGGTCTTTATTCTACACAAACCAACTACCCTTAAGCACTGAAGATTTCAAGTATGTCCTGCCACAGAGACAAGGAACTATTCAGCACTTAAAATGTCAGTTGAAAATCTCCATCCTGTGAACTCCTTGAAAAAAATCCCTCTAAAGGAGGAATGGAATGAGATTCCATTTGCAGAAGTGAAATGTCAGCTCATCCACTCTATAAASAGGGCAGAATGCCAAGAGAGGCACTGCACTCTAACTCTTGAAATACTAAAGACCTGTGACAGGCAGCATGAACTTTTTAAAAGTATATACAATCTCTCTTTTAAGAGAAGTAATATTTCTGATAAATAAACTGAGCTGGACAAGTGCTAGCCTTCCTTATTTGTATCACATACACACTTTGAACAGGAAGCATTACGTGTTTACGCCTCTACGGAACAAAGTACAATAGCCACCCAGAGAAATATGATTTGCTCTTCAGCTCCATAGCAATTTAAAGCTTATCACTGACAATGCAAGCTACTCACATATCAGACTTCTTGCATCTGAAGATTCACACAGACTAAACTGTACTGTTTCAGAATATAAATAATCCTCAGTTGCAGCCCTGAAGAAGTGCAGAAAGTTTTAGCAACTATCGCTTGCCTTTGAATCACACATGAACAAGATGTGTTCACTGCTCTGCTCTTCTCCAGGAGCATTAATTAGGCACAGCTAGGAAGACTGTAACCTAGCAACAAACCATCGATACTGCATTTTGCATAACTCATGAAGAATTCAAATTACTTGTTTTCAAATATGTCTGAGGAATATTAATGTGCATAACTAATAATTCAATCTAGTTTGAAATAGTTTGTTTCTTTTCGACCACTCAATGATTCTTCTCTTTTGCCTGAGTAAAGCTGAACCTTAAATTAATACATCCTGATTTATTTTTTAAATAATTTCGTGGCTTTACCTTTTACATGCATCCTGGTTAACTGTACTKTAATGTTTTTWAAAAAAAAAAAAACCCACACAAAAAAAACACCCACACCCACAAAAACACAACCACTCTTGAAAAATTCTGCAACAAATTATGTTTGCAGGCTATAGAGTTAAGATTTTCACATGCACCCCAAAAAGTCCTTCGATAATATCATCTAACATCTGTTATCGATATAAACATTCCTTCTAATAGTTACAGCTTGTCACATATTTAGATTTTACACATTTATTTGTTTAGATATTCAGTAAGTTTCTATACAGTGGTCCTAATCCACTTTTTTATATGTATAACGTCTTCTTGATAAGTACTGAAGAAAGGCAATGAAAAAACTTAAACTTTACAATTCCTGCTTCAGACAATGCTCAGAAAAAATTATCTCGGGAGAAGCTAGGAAAAAAATACTGAAAATAAGCTGAAAGTTGGAATTCCAAGTCCTTTGTAAGCATTTATAAAGGCAGATTCCCAGAAAACTGAATGAAATTTTAGTTATAGCTCTTTGAAATAGAAAGCTGCATACATTTCAAGTTGTGTCTTGTGTACTACCAGCTGAGAAATCATGCTTAGACAGGATTGTTAAATGGAAAGCAACTCTTGTTACTGTTTCAAGGACAAATTGCTCATTTTCTAACAAATCAGGGCTTAGAAAGTTTAGAGTAACTTATCACTAGCAGTATCAGCAAGTGAATGAACTGTAGTGAATTTGCACGAGTTCTGTAACTGGTAAATGTCATTTCAGTGTGCAGCTGCAAGACCTTCCAACACGTCAAGTCCACCACTGCTTGCTCCCTTTCCAAGGACTAGTTACTGCAAGTAACTGGGAGGTGGAAGGGGAAGAATATCAATCCAGAGCACACATGGTCTCTAGAGCACACAGAACCCTTAAGAGAGTATAGGAACCATCGCCATCAGAACAGATTTGAGATTTTAACTGAACAAAACCAAACTGAACAAAGTAAAACCTCAATCATAACAAAATGATGACCTGTTTTATATCTCAAATTTAATTTCACTGAACTGTCCAGATGTAATGAAATATAGACCCAAATCCAGTTTTGTACCAATACCTTCAGTAAATCTGAGTACAAATTTTCAAAAACTCCCAAATTCCATTAAATAACCTACTGTATTCAAAATTAAACAATTTCTGCATATGACACTAATGGAACAACAGAGAGAGTAGCTGGTGAAACAATCAGACACTATCAGTGTCCAGTCAAACCTGGCAGACTCACTTTTGTAAATGCATAGAAATTACCAATGCATTCGTAGTAAAACACTTTTTTGGGGCAAAAACTTGGCATCCAGAGAGCCCCAGCATGTGGTCAAATCCAGACCTTTACATAAAACTTAAAACATAGAACAGTTTATGCATCACTTCTGAGCTATAAACAGACATCAGTAATTTGAATTGTGTTCAAGTGGAGGGAGAGAAAGGGTCACTATTGATCTCTGCCACATGCTGCTTATAAATAAGGTAGAACAGAGAGATTTGAAGAAATACAGAATGCTCAACAGTTAAGAGCAGCTATCACTTAAGCAAGCGTCTAGAGATAGCATGAAGGCCTAGAAGCAAACACATGCATAGTTAAAGCTTGCATGAAACACAGACTATATTTTAAAAGATTGAGAAAACAGGTTTTGCACGTCTTTGTTAAATGTGTAAAGTAGAACAAAATACGGGGCAAGAGAAAGAATTGTAAACAATTAGACCCAGCAACATTTTGACTTCGAGTTCCTGCCACACTGCTTTCTGCACATTTGTACAAAAAGTCAAATGAATGGAAAACACAGTGTTTAGGCCATTTATAAAAGAAAAAAGTTCTTAAAACACGTTCTTAAAATTGTCTACATAAATGATTATGCCCCGAAATTATGATTCAGTACTATGTAGTCTGGGCTAAAAGTAATAAATCTGCTAAGGTCCACAAAGATTGTGAACTTGCTTTCAGGAAGTCGGGGGGTGGCAAGGGGGAATTTTTGCAATTAGGAGATCCCTGATGGGGTTGCCTTAGAACTCAACTGATTACTTCCAGTTCAGAAAATCTTTTGGGACAATGGCAGACAGCTCCTGTTGTCAGCCTCATTTATGGTTATTTTAATAGCTCCAGCTTATTTCTGTCAGCTAGGCTGCTTGTATGTCAGGCTTTTGGACAGGCAATATAATTGCTATACAGASGAACAGTACCATGTTGCTAAAGCTCGATATGGAGAGACACAAAAACCCCCTGATGAGTACACATTAGGGAAATAAAATGTTAACTCCTATGCCAATAGGAAAAATTATTGTAATACAACCACATACGACCTATGTTTCTTTGAGGAGAGAACAAGTAAAGCAAGCTTTGCTGTTAACATGAGCAGTCTTTCATGATTTGAGAGAAATCATGCTGAAAAACACATGACGGTACTACTACCTCAGCATTACAGCAGGTTCATAAAATAGTACTGAAAACGGAACAAACTGCCAGCAGATTCTGGGCCAAGCATATGGGCTCTTAGTACCCACAAAAGCAGCTCCTCTTACTGTGTTACACGAGCAAGGCTTGCAGGATCTGATGCAAATCATTGCTCCAATCATCCATCCCCTTTTTCAGGACAGATTTTTGCCTTCATGTAAAGACACAACTGGTTTCTACGTCCCAAGAAGTACATTTACACAGTATYATAAAATTAGAATAAGTAACGATGTTTAAGCAAAAATACTTCGGGATAATATGGTTACACTATTCAGTTACCTTTAAATCCTGCTCTCTTACTACTGTTCCGTGACCAACAGAGAATTTCTACTGAAATGTAGGTAATTCAGAAACAAGTGAAGGGTTCTACAGGCCTACTGTTTGTTTACTTATGAATGTCGAAGACAAAGAAGGAAATGTATTTATAAAATTTTTAGAATGTAGGTGTACTTGCATGTGCATAAGAAATGCAAAGGATTAATTTCTATGATTTTTGTTAAAATTTATAAGAACTTCCTATATACACACACACAAATGAACACATACATGCTCTTTAGAACTCTGGCTTCATCCTGAAAAAACCCTCTACCTTCACTGTCAGTCTGCCTAGAACTAAGGAATTGTTGACAATGTGAGTGGTTATATTACCACTCTAAGAATTTAACTGGGAAACGGGGAGCCTCTGAAGGGGAAATTCCTCTGCAAATGGTCCCAGGAATTTCAAAACTAACTGGAGTTGACAGATTAACTTAGGTCCCCCTTAGGCAGAAGAAGAGGCTACAAGGAAAATAATGAGATGCATGGGAAGTCAATTATGCACAAGAGCAACACATTTAATTGTACAGAAACTGGTTTGTTGATCCAGAAGGATCTAGCTCTTTAGACCTCTGCTAACTATTAAAATACCTGGACAGTTCTGCAACAAGTATACTCACTTTTTGTGTGTAAATCTCAAAGTTTAATGACAATCTTAAATAAGGAAATTTGTTACATGTATCCCAATAATCTTTTTCCTGCATACACAGCATTTCTCTCAGATTCCCTTTTTGGTTGCAATTTGAACAATTGTAGCCTATCTCATATTCCTTCCACAAAAGTAACTCTGAAGGCCCAGCAAGTTTAACAGAGCAGCCCTACTCTTTAGTAAGAAGCAGTTACAGCTGTGCTTCACAGCAACACTGGGTCATGACTAACCCACATGCAAAAAACTGTCATTTAGCATGTGCATGTTATTTATACTGATTTGTGGTTTGGACTGCTGCAATTTTGCTTCAAGCTTTAGGTCTCCAGACTGTTTTCAGTTGCAGAAACTGCTGGTTAACAGTGACAGTTCCCAGACCAGCTCTGAGCAAGAAAAGATACTGATACCTATCAAAAGGCAAGTAGCATACTGGAAATCAGGCTATTACTGCTGCTCATATTACTGCACCAGGYAGCTATATACACAATGGCACTTAATTACTATCAACAGAAACACTGCTCCCAAGCACATTTATATGTACAAAGAAGAGCTGGTGTACCTGCGGGCATGCGAATGCTAGGAGAACAAARTAAATTAACGAAGTCATGAGATTAAAGCATCTGGGATCCAGTGGCATCGAAAGACATTTTCATCCTTGTTCTGACAAGATTTATTAACCTACAAAGTATCTATTTATTTATTCAGACTTTAGTTCTACTCATGTATCCAGAGGGGATTCCACGCTGATCAGTACTTGTTACACTAATTTTTTTATCATTTGCCTTTGCATATGAATCAAAATAAACAAAAGGCCATACAAAGAAATGTTTCTGAACTTGTTTGTTTCTGAGTAAAACCTTCAGGACAGAAGAGTCGTGAAGGCAAAGAACTTTGGGGTTAAAAAAATACGTTCATTCTCTTTGGTTAAGATTACTGTATCAAGTAAATGACAAGTCCTCCATTTGTAAGCAAATTCATACATGCACACTGAAGAATCAATACTTAACATCTAAAACTAGAAATTACTTATTAGATGTCAAGCATATTTATTTGTAAGCACCSTGTATGCTTGTTGGGAGATGGGTTCAGTCTTTTTCACATAAATAATGGGTAACTGCCTGCACAGTTTTAATCAACATTTTCCGGAAGAAAAAAAATGACTAAAGGCAGCAGAAATTAATGCAAGTTAACAGTTTAAAAAAAAAAAGGATCTATAAATTTAATTCACTCTGTATTTATTGCTTAATAGTAGAACCTGCAAGCATTTGGATAAACAGACCACAGAGTTTCTCTGTTAGAATTTCCGTTGGAAACCTCTTAATTATTCCCCACAGAAACATTTTTTGCTGAAGATAACCGCACCTTTAGTAACAGAGAATGAGTGATGTGAATAACTCTCCACTGAACAAGAAGTTTAACTGTCATAGAGCGACGATAAAAGTACATCAACTCTGTCTACACTAGTACACTCAGCGTAAATGAAAGAACACTACAGTATTGTAGGTAACTAGCAGACCGTTTAGGCACAAAATGCATTTTGCTCCCGAACCACTGCAGATTTTTTCCTTGTTTAAGAAATTCACAGAATCTGCAGTGACTGGAGATGGAGTTGCATCARGTCACCTTCTCAAATCTCCGTATCTGTGCATGACTGTTCTCAACAATATGTTCTCAAATTCTGGCCATTCTTGTGTCTAACTAGACTGAACAACTCCATTTCCAAAGGATTTTTTGATCACCACTGGAATTACAGACATAGTATGGCATATATTTCTTCCTACCATCACATGCTGGATCAATACTCATTCCAAATTTAATCCACATAATCTGCAGTAATCTTGTTCTCACTGTAATCATCACTCCTTTAACTTCTTATTAAACAATGCACATCAAAACTGATGTGTCACTTGAGTAATGACAACGTAACAACTCATCTTTTGCTAACAGTTTTTGAACCTTCTCAAACTCCCCCCACCGTATCTGTATCTGGAAGGATTCAAGTCAGTCCAAAATTTCACTACAAAATTTCACCATTCAGCATGAACATTTTTAAGCAAGCAAAAAGCTAACTGAAAAATGCAAGTTGTAAGATTTTTTTAAATTTTTTTTTCATACTTGCAAGCACAGTTCTTGATCTCTGGGCTTCTGTACCTATTTAACACACAAGTCCCTGTTCAGAAAGCTGATTAGGAATGGTGTGAAATAGTGGGGACTATATGAACTGCTTAGATTTTTATTTTATCACTTTTTTTTTTATTTTGGAGCCATGTTTTCTCTATATCCATACATAAAGTAATCCACTTCTTAACAAGCTGTCATCTCTTCTTACACACTTTTTACTTTAAAATGGTCTGGACAAATCTAGGCAACCCAAAATATTACTGTACTAGCTAGTAGCACATGTATGGAAGCACATACATATAACCAGACATCAAAGAGAGAGGCACAGGTCATTTTTCCATTTCTGATTAATCTGCTAAAATTGGTACTGTAATATTCAAACTACCTTCAAAGTGAACTACGACTTCTTATGCAAAGGCATAGTCATCTTTCCCTCCCTCCCTGAAGTAATTAACATTCCTTGCACAGGCAGCTGGACATTTGTTAATCATTAACTGTTTGTGTAATAAAGACAGGGAGAGAAACTGTTAGCCATTCCTCATAATGGTACACCAAAAAAATCTTTAAGACAGAGGATTTAGTGAATAGTGTAAAATTATTTAGACTAACAAAAAACCTGTTGTATTGTCATAGCACATTCAATATTTTGCTGACAATATCTGTTTTTGTGAGCAAGACTTTCCATGTTCAAACTTCAGTAATTAACTGAGGAATTTAATCAATAAAAAACCAGCACTTTTAACTGAAACAGAAAGAAGGAGGTATCTTTTAAAATGATGAACTATGCTGTTAATCTCTTGGATAGTAAAATAATACATATGACCAGAATTGCAACACCAAATATAAGAGAGGCATAACCAATGCACACATTCCAATCTTATCTAGAATCACTTTGATTCACTCTACCTTGCTTTCATTACAGGAAGGGCACAGCAAGGGCATTCCTCTCAGATCAAACAGAAAATTCCACAGACAGAAGTTTCCACATGTCTGATTCGTTGCAGATTAAACCCTTATCATTAGACAGCAATCTCTAATTTTCATAGAGACAGGATATACACTGTCATGGTAAATCTACAGGCAAAGGTTCAGGGGGAGGGGGCCTGAAGATTAAAAAAAAAATAAAAGTCTGTAGAATGGAGATGTATTCCCCATGAAAGAGCTACGCATGTCACCCTCACAGCTTTGGAGAAATGGAGGGGACAAGGTACTAGCATTAAAGATCACATACGTATTCCATTCATACATTCCATCATAAGCTTCTTTGTACTGCAAGTCTTCCAAGCTGAACTACCAAACTCCCTCTGTGCATAAATACAACCGGGACTACAGGAAACACATATGAGGACAAGCCTGTATTCACTTTTAGYATGTTATTCATTCATTCTGTATTCATTTTTTGCACAGTATGTTACCAAAATCTTCATTTCTTTACCCACATGACTGGAGCAGTTCTGTAACACTCACGTACATTTACGAGTAACACTAAAATCAGAAGGCTATTCAGTAACTACATTTCTTACATTTTGAAATTTTTAATATAATAATCTTTTAATCCTCAAGTCCTGTACAAAATATGAATAAGCACACTATGATCAGCAACTTCAAAACGAAGACTCGGGAATTTTCATTTTTTTAGTGCACAAAGGCGGTTTCGTTTTTTTTGCATCAGCAAAATAAAAATGGTCTTTTGTATAAGCACCCAAAATGATTGATTTAAGAAACGTGCAGATTTTGGAAGCAATCCATGTCAGTAAGGATTATTCTAAGAAGTAGATTGGGCAATAAAACAATGCAACTACTGAATTTTCTGTGTGTAACCTTCCTTGTAATACAGGCAGATATTCTGTTCTGGTATCAGCGACGCCACACTGACAAGTCTGCACAGACACAGAACTCTGAGCTGAAAAAACTATTAATGATTGCCACTATTGGTAGGTCAAGACAATTTATATCCACTAGCTCAGCAGTTCGCTCTTTAGCCCTAATTAATGCATATTAAAATTTCGTAACTCTTTATAAGAAGCATGAACGTATTGATTTATCCTTGTTCACAAATAATTTAAATAGAAGCGGCTATTAGAAGCGTGGATAGAACACAAGGAGTTTGGGGAAACCTCATTTCTGAATAAGGAAATTATATGTTGCAGTCYTGTTGCTAGATTCTTGGACACTTCTGTTTTCCTAAAAACCCCTCTTTGATGGCACAAATCCCTCTTTTGTTGACCCACATGGAGACTGATGAATTGAAAATTCATTTTTGGTCACGTTCAGATGACCAATGCAATCAAGTCCCAGATGCAATAAGAATGATACACAGATTACAAAATGAACCTGCAAACCATAGTTTCAGCAAGGCCTGAAGTATTTTTAAATCCAAGTTCTAAAGCTACAACTACTGCATGTTATAAGTTGTGGAAGTTAGCCAAATACTCATGTAGGTTTGTCCTTTGTTAAATATGTCCAAATGCTGTATGATTAAAGTTTAAAATCTTCAAAGAAAAGAATAAACATTACGCAATCATTTCAAGCTCCCCTCCTTTGACCTTAATACGTACTTCAAAAACTAAGCAGATGCTTAGTAGGAAATAAATCCCCAACTCAACAGATGTACCAACAGTGATATGGCAAGATGCACCTTCCATAGCTTTTGGCAACCCTTCCCTTTTATTATTCCTCTGATCACAAGTACTTTTCAAGCCAAAGAGAGGCCTAAGGAAGTTAATAGGCCCTTAATATGTACTCTGCTGCCTGAATTGATTGCTGTTTATAAGGTAATCTTTGGGACMACATGTGGCTCAGCCTCAGTTCACCTCCTACAGAGACACAGCCCCCAGGCAGCTCTGTTTTCATCAGACCAAGCTGTAACCCAATCAACACCTTCCACAACAAAACAATTCCTTACTTTCAGCATCCGTGCAGAAGAGGAGGGGAGCCCCAGCTTTTGTACGGCATCTCTATTTGGCAGCTAAGGTGATGTTTTACTCAGCAGGATACCTAACAAAACTCTCAAACTACTTTGGAAGATCCCCCTGCCAACAGCAAAACACAAGATGAATATGTTTGTCTAAAACTAATTCAGCTTCTTCCAAAGACACATTCTAAAAGCCACATTAACAACCTAACGGCACTTTGTGAGTTACCACCATTGCAAATGCAAATTATGTAGCTTCCTTCTAGCCTAAGGAAGAAAGGTAATCAGCTAGCTCCAGGCTGCTCAGGACCTTGGTCCAAACCCAGGCCTCCTTAACCTCTGCCAAACTGAAACTCAACATTAGCTCTAAATGCCAGGCTTAGCTCTAGCACGTTTGATGCACCTGAAAAGAAATGTGAATGCAACAGCATCATCCCACAGGTTAACCCAGCAGCACCATCAGTTCCAGACCTTAGCCTGAATGTAATCACACCCTGAGTACAGTAGTGCGAAGATGCAAACTGTAGTCAAGACCAGATGGTCCCTGACAGGTTAACCAGGTAACCTCTTCTGAACTTGTGTACTTATATGCACATTCAGGTGTCAGGCAGCCAGGCTATCAGTACCAGCAATAAAGCAAAATAACGCACCCCCAAAAGTTAGCTAACTCCTAAGAAAAAGCTTTCTAGACTGTTTTTTTGGACAGCAGCAAATTTAGGGCTTGTCCTCAGCCTAATTTATAGAGGGTCTCTGGCTCTTACCTTTATTCCTTTAAACAGACACAAATTGTGCTGAACTGGGTCTATACATCTTCAAAAAAAGTTTTTAAATTTCTCCTAATACTAGAGGGGATCTAAAGATACAACAGTTATTCTTAGTAAACTGCTGTTACAGCTATTCGTACTGTCTCATAAAAGAGAACCTATGTGCCAAACGCCTCATTTTTAAAACCATAACAAATTGGTGGAAAATATACTTTAGTTGCATGAAATTTTAAGCAAATGTTTTTTAAACTCAAATTATTACTCAACTTATGCACTTTTATTTAACATAACTAATTTTTTCTTGCACAATGGCCCATGCTTAATGCCACTGAAGAAAAATGCCATAAAACCAGAATGAAACCATACAGATCTTCCACTGTGTCACCTTCACTCTTATTTTCAACATCATACTGAACACGCTCAAACCCACTGGCTATCATTAACTAGAAAGCAGAAAATAAGATAATACCCCATTTTAAAAACAGTCTACACAAGTTTTTAAAATATCTGTAATCAACAACCATAAATATGCCTCCTCAATTTAAGTGTTCCACACAGATACAATTGTCTCTCCCATCTTGCAGACTAAGCTAGGATTTCAGCTCTGCTCCATGTATTGCATGCTTGACTGTCACTGAAAATTCTGGTAGGGAAGAGAAATCATCAAAACATGGGATAAATGCTTCAAAAAACAAGTTACTCTGTTTGGGTGGGCATGGTCCTGTAAGTGGCTTCATTATTTACTGTGACAACARAATTTTTCTTCTGGTAGGCTCTGGAGAAGTTTGATAAGGACTCTTCTGCAAAGGATTCAAAAGACTGCCGGAGGGAGAGTTGAAATGGGTAGATCTTGTCTCCCAGTCACATCAATTCAAGTTGTTCTCATGCTGCTCATCTTTCTCAATTCAATACCAAAGGGAGGGAATGCCCAGGCACAGCACACAATAAATATGCCACTAGAAAAAACACTGAACATATATCAGYATTAAAATATCTTTCCAGAGCAGTTAACTACCAAATTAATCTTCACTTGCCCTCTCCTTTTTTTTTTTTTTTTTAAATACTGTATTACTTTTACTAAACTCTCCTCACAGAGAAAGCTAAGGGAATGACTGTTTCTGCATCCCTCCTTTTTTTTTTTTTTTAAATACTGTATTACTTTTACTAAACTCTCCTCACAGAGAAAGCTAAGGGAATGACTGTTTCTGCATCTCCGATCTAATCTACTTCCTGTTTCCAGAATAAGAACAGCTGTATTTTTTATTATTATTACTTAGCAGAGATAAACTAACATTTCTTGAACAGATGTTCCCAACATTTCTCAAAAAAAATAAAAGCAACCAAACCCAACATACACTTTTATCCTGATACGCACGAAAAAAATGCCTCAAACTCAGAAAGTGTTACTTGAAATCCTTTAAGAGCTTTAATTGTACACTATTCAAACAAATAGAACTTGTTTGCCCTTGTATTATTTTCCAAAGAAATAATGAGTTTAACAGCTTGTGCTTGATGTTCCAGTGTGGCAAATGTCAGCCAATTCCAGAATCTAAGAATAATTCGTAGAAGTYCTTTGATTAAGAAAAAACTCCTCTCTGCTGACTAGAATTTCATTCAAATCTCCAGCGTACATATTAGAATGAGGTTTTAGCTCTCTCAATTGCTAACTGAAGTGCTGATCTAGCCCCTCATTTAAAAGATTAACCTTCCAAATTAACACAGCCTTAAGAACTTAACTCTAACTTGGAGTTTATAGAACCTAGTAATTGCTCTTCAAGGGAGGTTTKGTTTTGTTTTGTTTTTTCTTTTTGGGTTTTTTTTTTTGTTGTTTTTTACAAACCAAATTAGAATAACTTTAGAAATTCTTACTGTAGCACATTTGCACCTCAGCCACTGAAGAAAGTTAGCTGCTATAGCTATATGGGCAAATCATTAACTTCAGTACAATGTAATGTGGCAGTACAGAATTCAGTGTAGGGTGAAACAAACTTGTCTGAAAAGCTAGTTAGATACCTGGGATATTAGTCCGTGCTCTGAGCTTCACTCATGTCTGTACCTGAACTAGCTAGTCTAAAAAATTCTTGTGCAAAAAGCTGCAACCACTTAGTATTCTACAGAAATAGGGCATATCCTTATCCAGCTCTCTCTTCAAAAACAGTGGGAAGAACTACTGTGCTTTGCAAGAAGAAAACACTATGAGAAGACCCTCATAGGAGAGGGTCTTTTTCCCATTTACTACTCATTTTTAACTGGTCAAAATACTCACATAAGRAATTTTAATGCCAAAATCTATGTGCCAATAAGACTGTATCTGTGGACAGAAGCTAAGCAGGAAATGTCATTGTCACAACTTCTGTAAACAAACTTTGACTAAATCTTAGGCTATGAGGAGGAGATGCTCTATCATATCAAACCCACCAGGAATATTCTTTCCTGACTGTTAACATCACCTAATCAATTACAATTTTTAATTTAACGCTTAACAGCTTTCTTACAAAAAGATTTGCTCAACATTTTTTCTGTTAACAGTTTTCAGTGACCTATAACTTGTCTGACAGATCTGCAAGGACCCRGAATAAACACAGCACACAGTCACCATATGGCTTTGACAGCAGCATGTTTGGAATATGTATAGTAGAAAAATGGAAATTATTAGGAACTTTTTGGCTCCTTGGTGTGTTTTTTTTTTTTTTTTTTAAACTGAGGGAAACTAAGTTCTTGTACATCTTGGTGTTTTTATTCATGACTTATACAAAAGAGGTAACAAACTAAAGTATATGGAAGATGCAGCTTCAACATGAAGCATTCACTGAAAGAGTGTAAAGAAAGTCCTATATTTGTAAGGCTGCTTAAACCACGATTAAGTAACCAAATCATATTAGTCTCAGTTTTGATTAAAAATGCCATCCCCACCTTCAAGTGGTTTATGGCTGTTATCAGTACAACAAACAGACAGAAAACGTTCCCAGGCATTGGAACTCGATTCTCTACATTGCTAAATTGCTTTTGGCCTGTGCCAGCTACCACTCTTCCAAGAGCACCAGGGCACAGTTTGGAGTCGAAATGCAGCAGACAGCATTCCCAACAGACAATCTGGATGCAGCCACCCTGCCTAAAGGTATGAGAGTTGTTAGGATAGATGCAGGCCAGTTGGCTTCTCTTTCAGACAACGCTGCTGGTTTAACAGCTATCCAATAGGTACTGAAGTGTTCTGCTCCCTGATAATCATAGTATTTAAACTTTGCTAATGCTGGTCCTCATATTAAAACTCAACAACAGTGAGTGGTGGAATGATTCGAAAAGCTCAAAAGCCAAAGATCACTGAAGAAACAGAACCTGAGGCTACCCCTTACATATACATGTAAATTATATCCTGCATTTTAATTAAAGCAATTACAAGAACACTACAAAGAAATGTTAACATGCTTGTTATGTGTTAGCAATGATCTGTACCTTTTAAGAGTATAATTCAGTACTTTGCTTTACGTAGTTAAAATCCTATTCATTCTCCTTAATGAATAACTGTCTTCCCAGCTGGAAATGGTTCTCATAATATTAAAAATAGTGTCTCATAGCCATTAAGCTTTATTGATGGTATTTTATGCACACAGAGGTAGTGCAATAAARTTAATTTTCTTCCACATGCCCCCATTAACATTTTTTTTTACTTGCTCCTTTAACATTCTTTACCAAAACAAATCATCTTTCCTTATCATGGTAGCAAGGTTACACTTGAAAATTACATGGTTCCAAGGGAAGACTACACAAGAAAGATAAATCTGCTAAAGGTTACAAACAACATCCGACTCAAAAACTCCCCAAATAGAAAATAACCAGAGACTGGGAAAGTATTAGAAGGAAGTATCATGTGTCTGCCCTGCTCTTATTCTTCCTTACACTACTGGAGACAGCATATCAGGCTAGACAGACCTTTGTTCTAATAAAATGCAGACATACTTACGTCTTTTTAAGTCAGCAAATTAGTTTAATCACCTTAAACTTTGTTGTTATTGTTAGAAGAGACTTACTGTTATTCTGTAACACTCATGGCCTAATAACTTAAACTCAAGTTACTGAAAGAACAGTAAGATTCCTGGTAACAAATAACTATATTACTGGATTAAACACGAGTAAAAAGGTTACCATGCATGAAGTTCAGACTGCCACATCACTCTCAATACCATTCTGGAACTAGGTTCTGTGCTGGGAAATATCCTCAGTTGCAGAAGTTTAGAAAACGCCTGCTGGTAGCTTTGCAAGTTGAACTAGCTGGGAGGTTTCTGATAACAATGTGTTTGTAAAATTCAACGTGGTTTATCAAAATAGTTCAAACAGACTGTCATCAGGGGAAACCCTACTGCGTAAGGCCTACATGTAACACCCTGCATCTGGGTGTACAAGTGTTGCAAATCCAGCCGCTGTAGTACGCAACTGGTTAGACACAACTGGACACCAGGGAATTCATGACTCTTGAAACTTCCTCTGTTTCTGAACATCAGCTTCCAGGATGGGGTCCCATCTTCTATAAACATTGTAATGAGACCTTTCTTAGGCTAAATGACCCAGGGCATCTACTCTCCCAAAGTCTGCTGGCTCCCTCAGCTATCTGAATTTTGAGCGCCAGAAAGAAAACCAAAATCAAAAGAAGACAACCTTGAAACAAAATAAAAACTAGCTCTTGGTAATAAGCTAGAAGCCCTGGTTTCTCAAGGAAAGGAGCAGTCTGCTTGGCAAAAAATCTTTGGAGAAGGCCAGATACTGAGCAAAACTAGTAACAGTTCTCATTTTTACAACTGAAAATCAGTGTGGAAACTCGCTCTCCATGTGCTGGTGCTCCCATGACAGTGTCACATCCAGCCCAGTGGGCGACATCGAATGGCCTTGTTCACCTATACAACTAGAAGAAGTACTGGGAGTTCCTTCTAATATCATTTTTACATACTAGAGCTTCCACCTTTCATTTCACCTTTGAAGAGTGTAAATACTTAATCGAAATGCTCTACTCTTATATTTGATGACCAAAAAGTAAACAGCAAGACATCTCCTTTTCCCTGCTTGCCTGCTGGGATGTGAACTGGGACAAGGAAGAAAGGGATTTCAGTATTGCCTCAGTCCCACACAGCTTCTGCTTTAGGTTCTCCTCCAGCAATTGCTTCTATCATTCCTTAGAGCTTTTCTAAATGGCAGTAGCAGCATGGTATTGACATGATTTATCTCACTTTTATTGCTCAGTGCTAATGGGATTTAGATGGTGCATGTGTTTTTTCGTGGCACACTGGGATYTGTATCAACACAATGCATTCTATTATTAAAACATCCCAATCTGCTCAACTCCTTATCAAATTCTTTGGAAAAATACTTTACAGCTGCTTTAGTAGGCAATTTATATAGCCAGCTGATCATCTCAATTTGCAGACTTCAGTCTAGCTCACACATAAAAAGCTATCTTAAATTCCAACTTCTGAACACACACACCTAAAGGATAAACAAATTGCTTTGTTGTATAAATTCACCGCACAGAAATCTTGTTTTAACATTTTTTCCCCTCATACTATCATAATACATCCAGAGTCTCCATTTATTATGTAATTTTAATTTTATCTCTGTACAATAACCGTCACAATGCACTGTTATACTTCTGAATCATTATATATTGAGCGATGATCTCTGATCTCCTTCCCTTACCCACTTGGCTTCCAGTTAACAATTTATGAGCTGGAGATAGTATGAGGCCGAACCTCAAAATCATCTCATTTGTTTTCTTCAGTCATACTTTCAATCTCTGTAACTTCCTGGGGAAAAGAGTTTCATGACTTTATTACACTTCATGTGAAAAATACTTCRTTTTAGGTTGGTTACCTGTTAACTGTGTGTGCCCTATTTCCTGCATTGCAAAAAACAGAAAGTGGTCTGAGGAAGGTGGTACAGAAACTATTGCAATTTTATAGACTTCTGTCATCTTGCTCTCCCCCCTTCCTGACCATTATTGCCTTTTCAGGCTAAAGAATACTTACATGAAAGCTAAAAAATGACCGAATACCAAATTCTCCCCTCATGTACTTTTTTCTGTGTCTTCAGAACAATTAGGCAACAAAGTAATCAAAGCAACTCCAGAGTTTGGGCATATGGGTGCATTAGGGCTCCCTGTTAAAAGATTTACTTCTAAGGGTTTGGACAAGACTGCAGAAGAAAGAACCTATGAAAACCAGCTGACCTAAAATAAAGGTAAGTCTTAGAAAAAAGTACTCAAAAGTTAGTGGCAAAGTTGTATTAAATTCTCTTGTGTAAATTCCAGAATTACAGGTACAAATATCAAACACTAATACAATTTCCTACCTTTTGAAATGTAAAATTAAAAAACCCATTAACATGGAAAAAATAACCTGAAAGCCAGCAAAAATTCCATGCATGGAACTAGCTATCTGATCCTTCTATCATCATCAATCATCTAGTCTTTCTGCAAATGTGATTGTTGTCCTTGATTCCTGTCCTTGACTAAGAACCAAGGCACAAAAGGATTTCTCTTAGCCACCGAATAGTTAAGTGTTGACTCCAAATAACTTCCCAAATCCAGTTTATCCATCTTTGAACTGAAAGCATAGTATGATACTTTCAAAGACAGCAGGAAGAGATACGTAGCTCAAGGGTAAAGTCAGGAGCCCTTTAGCAAGCTGAAAAAGTTACCGAGTTGCTCACCAGATCTCCTCTTTCACAGATTCTTTATTGTGCTTTCTTGGCTAATTATCAGTCTGCTCCCTGTATCAAGGCCAGTACATTTTGAAAAACATGACAAATATTCAGACAGCGCAGAATAAAGAGTGCCTCCTGTAACAATTCTGATGGCTTCTTAGCAAAAAAAAAAAAAAAAAAAAGTCAAGACAAAATTTAAGCTGCATCCTCAAGCTTGTAGATAGTCCATGTTCTTTCCTTGGTTTCTTTGTATCAACATTTGAAAGAAAAACATACCCACCAAACACAAATACACACATTCTTCCCCATGCCAGTGTCTTAAGGGGAATTGGTTCACTAAGACTAAAAACAAGTAATCCCTCTTCACCCCCCTCCAAATCCCTCTACTTTCATCCCTGAAGAACTGCAAACACTAGATACCAGGTATGAATATAGACAATGCCTCACCCCCACCTTGAAAATACAGAGCCCCTGTCCTGGAGAAGATTATTAAACAAAAGCTGGTTTTGCCACAAGTTCTGCCAACTTTGTAAACCTGGCAGATTAAAAGGAACTTACTTAAACTCACATCAATTCTTCAGTAAAGCAAACTAGCCTCATGCCAAAAGAGTAACGAGGCAACACATGCAGACAACTAATTCTGCCACAGTAGTAGTGTCACAAAAATACACGTACCTGTCCACATACACAAGTACACATGTACATATTGGTGTCAAAATAAAAATATTTCTTCACTCTTTCATTCTCATTACTGTTATCTATCACTTGGACAATAAATTGGCAAACTCAGACTCATTCTGTAGGACAACTAGACACTTATTCTAAGATACTATAATGCACAGTGAACTTGAATGTACYTATGTCAAAAGAAAGGCATAATGATACACAAATGAATAGTCTGCACCAAAAACCTGAAAGTGAAACCACTAAGTCTTGGAAAGTATTCAATCCTCCATTTTTAGAAAATCTGTTCCATAATTTTAACTATGTGCTTCATTAAAAGCAAAGCTAAGAGAAGCAATGCTACATTTCAAGCTCTGGAGTTGGTTCTTTAGCCACAAACTACATAATTTAATAACTGACTTTCTATAGAAGAAAAAATATTGCCAGTAACAGTTTGTTCACCTAAACCTTGAAGAGTAAAGTGACTTTGTAAGTCTGTATTACCCACATTCACAATTGTGGGAAGCATATAGAACACACAGAATGGCTACTGGATGAATCAGATATGATTGCCATCTTTTATTCTCAGTTACAAGGTTTTTTTCTATAAGACATCAATCACATATGTCATAATTTGCCTACATGTAACTCGTAGCCAGATTTTGCACAAGATTCCTCCTCAACTTCTTTTGAGGCACTTAGCTAGTAGCACAATATCAATGCTCTATCTTGATCAGAGACGTAAATCAATGGGTAGCTACACAGATGTCCAACCAAAACGTTAAAAGTCAGCACTAGAATTTTATTGAAACCATAATTATGTTTCTTCTGAATACATGACACTAGAATAATTCTCACAGCTGCTCATCAATTTATGCACTATTATGAAATAAGTCAACAGTTCAGTCTGCTTCATTTATATGAGTTTTTTTAAAGGCTGCATCTATGCTTTCTTTGACAGAAGTCTTTCCATGAAGAAGGCACTGCTTACTAACTTATCCATGGGCACCTCTAACAACTCTAAAAGATAACTACCAAAACCAGCATGTATGGCAATATCACACCCATGCATACCTCCAGTAAATGAAGCAACAGAGATGTCACCTAAGATTAAAAAGCATGAAAATCCCTGCAGAGAGCAGTTTGTTGCCTTAGCTTCACAACCCCACTGTCCACAACACAACAGGGTTCACATGAGGCAGACCTCCATTTTATATCAATAGTATTCTTATTTTTGCCAGTTGGCAGAGATCTTGAGATCTAAGAATGGCTTTACGTAGGCTGGATAGAAATGAGGAAAACAGGGGAAGATTACTTATCAAATGTATACATATAATTTCACTAAAGTGGTACACAGAGCTATACACATATTGGTGACATCTTTTGTCCTAACAAGAACATCTATGTCAACTGTGACATCGCAGCTTCTCTTACCTCTTTACTGGCATATGATTTTATTTAGAATATAAAAATAACAGAAAGCCATCTTACCTTTTTCTTCATCTATCTGAAAAACTCCTATACCAGATCCATCTCTGATGGAGTATCTAATCTCCCCATCTCGTCCTGCATCTTCATCATAAGCAGATACTGTCATTACCGAGGAGCCAACAGGGGCATCTTCTTTTATAAAGCCTTTATCTGCAAATATAGAGAACCGTGGAGGGTGCAAGTTTTCATTCACATCAACTATCTCAACCTCAACGTAACACGTAGAGGACAATGAAATGGGTTTTCCTTTGTCCTTGGCCCGCACAGTCAAGTTATAAAGTTGTTTCTTTTCATAATCCAGTCTTTGTACAATACGTATTGCTCCACTTAGTTTGTCAACATCGAAGGTGCCATCTCCACTGTCCAAAAGACTGTATCGTACTTGACTTGACTGGCCTAAATCAGGATCATGGGCTTCTAGCCACGTAATAATAGTTCCTTCAGGAAGATCTTCTCGAATTTTCACACGGTAATTTGAAGGAATAAACTTAGGAGGATTGTCATTAACATCTTCTACAGACACTTTCAAAATAACTGTTGAAAACAATTGAAGTTCTTCAGTAGGTTGGTCCCTAGCCTCTATTTTCAAGAAATACACGTGCTGTTCTTCACGATCAAGAACCCCTACAACTTTCACAATTCCTGTCACAGCATTAATGGTAAACTTGTCTGTATCTGTAAGAAGAGAGTATCTCACTTCTCCATTAGCTCCCAAATCTTTATCAGTAGCTTGAATTTGAATTATTTCACTGTATGGCTCTTTGTTTTCACTCACTTCAACAAAATAGCTGTCTTGCAGGAACTCCGGTGGGTTGTCGTTAGCATCCAAAATTTTTATATCTAAGAGGTGCCAGGCAGACTTCTGTGGTATTCCAAGATCATAGACAGTAATATTTAGAGTATATATATCTTTTACTTCTCGGTCAAGGGGAGATAAAATTTTCAGCATTCCTCTTTCCATATCAACAATGAAACTACTATCTTCATTACCTCCAGAGATAACATACACTAGCTTTCCATTGAAGCCAGTATCAAGATCAGTAGCATTCATAAGTATTATGCTGGAGCCCACAGGTTGGTCTTCTCTTATCTCAATGCTACTGGGGAGAGTACTTATAAATTGAGGTGCATGCAGATTCACTGAGTGAGTGTCAAAGAAAACATCCTCAACCTCTCCACGACTGTGCAATTTATTTGCTTGTAAGAGTTTTTCTGCAAGCATTTTGGCAACACCAGTTTCTTCACATTGCAAGTTGACTGGTTTGCGACTAGTAGCTACAGTTATGTTGATATACAATGGTTTTGCAAAGTTCTCTCCATCTGTAGCTGTAATTTTCAAACTGTGAAAAGACATTTTAGCACCTAGGCCATCTATTAGTGACTGTTTCAGTGAAAGTACTCCAGAATTTGGATTTAGGCTAAATAACTCCAGTTCATTTCCAGATTCAATTTGGTATCTCACCAACTGGAGCTCATCAGCATCAATAGCAGATACAGTTGTTATTTGTTCTCCAACACCAAGATCCCTGGGGATTGTTCCCTCACAATTTATTTTCTCAA
Source organism: Oceanodroma leucorhoa (assembly GCA_030449065.1). Classification (NCBI taxonomy): domain Eukaryota; kingdom Metazoa; phylum Chordata; class Aves; order Procellariiformes; genus Oceanodroma; species Oceanodroma leucorhoa. Next base: position 10,296,165 of record JASVER010000005.1, read on the forward strand.
ACAGAGGTATATTGTCATTGAGGTTATTTAAAATAATAGTAACAGGAACTTCAACTTCTCGACGATATGGTATACCCCAATCAGAAGCTCGAATCCTTAAATTGTAAACCCTAGGCATCAATTCATAATCCAAGTCTTCTGAGGTACTAATAATCCCACTGAAATGGTTAATCACAAATGGCAAAGGATTTAGGTTTGCGATGCTATAGGTCACGTAACCATTCTCCCCTTCATCAGGGTCTTTTGCACTTACTCTCATGACACTCGTACCTATTGGCACATTCTCATCGAAGGAGGCTTTATAGGATGTCTGAGTAAATTCAGGAGGATTGCTGTTCATGCCTAGTACCTTAATTAATACTTTTGCAGAAGCTCTTCTATCACTTGTCACAACGTCAAGTTCAAAATGGGATGTATGTTGTGCTTTTATCGGTTCTAAAGTGGTAATAAGACCAGTGTGAGTGTTTAAATTGAATTTTACTTTGCCAGGTGTATTTTTAAATACATATTTTAAATGTGGGTATCTAGGTAGAGCTTTCACCATTATCACAGGTGTGTTTGGAGGGGCAAATTCACTTATTTCAGCTCTATATATCTCTTTTTCAAATCTGACAGGACCAGACTTAAATTGTGGTGATGTCACATGAACAACTTTTACAGAAGAAAACTGTGGGGGATTTCCTTTATCTTTAGCTTGAAGGGTAAGGTTGTATCCAAAAGGGTGGCTCTCCCAATCGATGTGACCAATGGCTTTTATTCTGTATTCTTTACCTCCTGGAACAGACCTCACTGTTTTGAATTGTTGAAGCGGATCACCTGCAACAATATTTAATGATGCTATTTCCCCATTTGAACCCTGATCATTGTCCTCTACAGTTACAACTGCGTAAGTTGGATCTTTGTCCAATTCTGATGGAACCAATGTAACAGCTGTAATAATGGGAGCATATTCGTTTGCCTGCTCTACGTGAACAGTTAGTTTTGCCATACTGCTTATGCCACTGCTACCATACAGCTTCAGCCCACGGTCCACTGCAAGAATTTCCATCTCATAACGCTTAGTGTCCGAGTAGTCAAGTCTACCAGTTAGAACTACCACTCCACTAGTTGGATGTATAGCAAACACATCCGTTCTTTCTTTAAAGCTATAGTAGAACTCTCCATTTGTTCCTATATCTGCATCTGTTGCACTGACTCTTGCGATGCTGGTCCTTATTGCTGTGTTTTCAGGCAAAGAAACACTGTAAGATGTTGGAGAAAACAAAGGCCGCAAGTCATTTGTATCCAGTACCTGTATCCTGACCTTTGTGCGTGTTTCAGCATTTGTGTTTTTTTCAACTGCTTTAACAGTCAGCATATAATGGTCTTTTACCTCTCTGTTAAGGATAGCTGTGTTTCCTCCCTTGGTCCGTATCCTCAAAAAGCAAAAGTTTCCAAGAACATACTCTTCAGCTTTGAACAAGTTCTCATTGTCACCAGAAATAATCTTGTATCTTAGGTCCCATAATGGATTTGTAATGTAAATGCCCATTTTCACCGGATGTCCAACATAAGTCTTGGCTGCAGAATTCTCATACACGGTGGCATTATACTGTACTTGTGTAAATTGCATTGGTGGAGCGTGATGTGGCCTTGGATTTCCTTCACAGTTTCCGAAATGCTGCACCAGCAGCATCAGCAGCAACATCATAGTCAAGTATCTTCCCATGGCAGCAATTACAAAGAAACCCTGAAACGAGAGAGAGATGTGTTAAGACTTAGGACTGTTCAAATACTATTCAAATAACCCTGGTGTTTAGTTTAGAATTCATGCTTGAAAGAACACTGTAAGTTACACATGTAGGTTATATCCTTTTTTGCAGAAAGTTTCAACATTACTTACAGTAATAGAAAAGCAGATAAATTAAAACTCCTAAAAAATGCCAAGAATCCAAAAGTCTAGGAATTACTACCATGACACAAGGGAAACACATAGAGTTAACTTCAAATGAACAACTCCATGAAGCAACATGTTAGAAGAAATATGCCAGTGCTGTCTGCTATAAGCGAGAAAACTAGATGCGAACTAATCCGAGTAGTGAACATTCACTCCATTCCCCTATTTCATATGTGACGTTGTCTTCTGATAGAAAATTCTTGTCCCCTATTCCACTTAGATTGTAAAATTGCTGATGTCCGATGATGTGGAAGTAAACTGCAAGAGTTGGCTTGAAAATACCATGAATTCTTCAAAGTATCCTATAAGCACCTGTTCCAAGTATTATAAAAATTACAGAGAATAGTTCTGTACGTATTGTATTCTCTCCAGCTCTGAATACCTTTATAAGAGTAATGGATAGCAGTGCCTATCATAAAAACCATTTTTATCAAGCATCACTAAGTTGTAAAACCAATAAAGAATGAGACATATTCCTTTATTCCCCTCTCAGAACAGATTTGAAACAAATGAGTATCAAGAGCTATGAGAACAAGAATCTATCAAAATAACGGGAGGAACTATTAAGATATATTTCTCAAACACACTCCAGAAATGACAGAGAAAAAGCCTGGAACAGTGAGACACACATGGAGACACACCTTCACTGGCTTTCCCTTTTGAAGAAGCCAGTGTATCATTTCCAATGCCTAAATCCAGGCAAGACTGCAGCAGGAAGAAGGCAGAAACCTCAGGAACAAGACCTTTGGGACCACCCTCTTCATCTGGGTTTATAGCAACAGTCTTTACTCCCTAGAGTCYCACAGAATAACAAATCAAAGCTTCAGAATGCTTCCTCAACAAGCCCAAGCTTTCAACAAAATCTTGGGGGAAAAATTTCTTTCCAGCAAGTAGAAAGCAATCTAGCTTTAACCTGATTTCTTTGATTAAGTAGTTCACATTCTTTTCTTTCACCTTTCCCTATTTATCCTAAGTATTTTTCCCCTTACTTGTCCTTTAGCACCTTCTTCCCTGGCCAGTCTGTTACACAACTCATATTAATTCCTAACTGTACTCTTCTTTCATTCTCCTTGACCTTCTCTCCCACCTTTTAGCCCTAGTTTGTCCCCACTCTACCTTTGGCTGTCTGCCGCTCCTCAGTGCCTATCCTCACGCTAGTCCTGTTCGTCTCAGCTCCAAAGGTATCACACTATGTTGTCTCTTTCCTCCACTCACGTTTTCTTCCASTTATTTCTCTCTCCCCTAATTCCTACCTGCTCAGGTAGATACATGGAAGATCGCATTGGCTGAAATTTCATGGACTGCCTCTGCCCACTAGAAAGCATTAGAGCAAATTAACTTACTTGTGTCAACAGTTCACTCCAAAACCTCAGAAGAAGCTAATTCAGTCACAGCCATTAGTAAGTCAATGATTTTGAGAAGAGAGGAATTTAAGGCTCAGATTCACATAAGCTATAGGAACTATTAGAAAGGAGTAATGAAAACTTAGCTGGTACCCTTTTGGAAGAAAAAAACAAAAAAAGTGCGCCTGTCTTCCAAATCTAGCAATTAAGTTACATGATTAAAGCTATAACCATAGCAAACAATAAAAAGTGAATGAGCAAACAATAAAAAGTGAATGAGCTTTTAAAAGTATGTCACTAGCTGAAACCACTACTTACAAGGTCTTAAAGCTGGATGCAGGAAAGGCAAATGAGCGTGAGGTTGGAACAGCTACCATGTCAATGGGTTAACAATATTATTCCTCCCCTATCTGCTCTTCTTCCCAAGCTATGATTTGTCCTGGGAATAAACAGACACTTGGGTCTCCAGGGCTTCATCCCCCTAACATACTGCCAAGTAAATGAACATTTTCGTAAAACAAACAAACAAACAGAACCCCCAAAAACAATCAAAACCCTGCAACAAATAACTGATATCAATATTTCCAAAACTCCAAGCAATTTAAGATGCCATTAGACTATCCTAAAAGAGGTGTTAAGAAATTATTACATCATTTTTAAGTAATCAACAGAAACAGGTTCTTTTACTCCATCTTGCTGGAATTTTGGAAGCTGTCTATTATCAAAAACTACTTAATGAGCAGATCTTATGCTGATCTGATTACATCTTTCCCTCTTTTCTTCCTCAGCTACACTAGGGGTTTGTTGTTGGTTTTGTTTTTTTTTTTAAATGTATGCTGAAGTCCAAAATCCAGCTTGACCTCTGATGCTATGGCATCCCGTAACTCACTGCCTATACTTATGTTTGGCAACAAGCTGTCTGAAGTGGTGCATTTATTATGTAAAACATTGTACCTGTCTGTATCTTTTATCATTCGCTCCTCACATCTCAGGCACGTTAGACACAACATGCACCACACTATGATGCATTAGACTGCATTGATATCCAAACTCCTCATTAAAATTTGAAGTCGAACACATGCGTGTTTTATTATTACCATAAATATTTTTCTGTGCCATAATACCTTAAGCACTTTTTGCTGCTTTTCTGTAATAACTTCAAGTGGAGTCCACTCAGAACTGGCAACAGGCAGCCTATTACACATGATGACGCAACTACCAGTAAGAGAATCCATTCCTCAGCAGCAACTTCTAACGTTTGCTGAGTCACAATCGAGAGCTTAAGAGCATCTCTCAACTGAACAGTTAACCATGTTAGATAAAAACAAGTTAGTCATTTCTGTTACATGACACTTTTTCCATCTTGTCATAATTTACAGAGCTACTGGAAACTAAAAAATGTTGAGCCAGGATTATCCAAAAATCAACATAATATAATCTTGATAAACATCTAACTGTTAAACAATGCCAGTTGTAAAGACAGTTAACTACTAAGGGAATGTATGAAAGTGTTAAGATAAAGTGATAATGTGTTAGATATAAACTCAGATGGCTCATTACAGTGAACCAGAATGACTGAATTTCAGAAACATTTTAGCTAAAGGCTACACTTTGAACTCCTAAATTTTTTATTATCTTTGGAATATGACCAGTTTAGGATTTTCTGCATCCATTTTCAACACATTAGRCAACCGTCTGCTTAACAAAACATCATAGCCCTAGTTTTAGAAGAAGTGCACACCGTATTTATTCTGAAAAGCTACTTTCAAACAAACTTTGACTTCCTGTTTGGAAATTATTGCTTGGATAATTTTTATTTATATACATATCCATATCATTTTTATTTACATACATATTCAGCACTGGGATACATAAGATAGTTTTACTACTTAGTTACAATGTTAACAAAATTATTAACACATCAACACCATTAACATCATTTGTATACGGGAAAAAATACTAACGCAGCTTAGAAATATGAACTATCTTCACATTAAAGGTATACGAACAAGCAAAATTTTGGGGCTAGCAGACCTCAAATTGATAACTTACAATTGGAGAATGTTTGGATAAGATAGCAGTCATATAAAAGACTTTCTCTTAGCAGTATGTTTGCAGTATATAGACTTCAAAATTTATAGTTTGAGATTTCAAAGTTTTAAGAATAAAATACAGAATTTAGTAAATGGCAATCTCAACGCCAAGCAAGCCAACATAAAAACAGGCAAAACAAGCTTATCTTCTACATAACTTATCAATAGAGAGCATACATCGAGAGATTTACTCTCCCAGCAATCAAATAAAAGTCGCAGGTAGAAAAAGAATCTAAATCAGGTCACCTAGCCCAAGTCGCAATGAGTCTTAGTCCCACTGCTATCCCTTTTCTACATGCAAGATCTGCCAGTTCAGTCCAGAAGGACCTACTGTAAGCTTACTACATCATTTACATTAGCAGAACAAGCCTCTGTGAGCATGGTCTGTTATACGGCTCTAGGGAAACATCAGAGAGCATTTTGAGGACTAAAAGAGGTTCTTCAGTGCTGTTTCTACAATGCCTGTCTACTGAAATCTTTCACTTAACTTTTAACAATTGTAGTGGGGGTTTCCCCCCAACATGTGCACCAGCTTCTTTGATTTGTAGTGTTAAGTTATTAACACTAAAATGTCTCTATCAATCAAAACATCACCCATTTACTTTAAAGGTCAGTTTTGATCAGCATATGCAACTGATGCCATCCGACACAAATGCACTGTGAAATGTTATTACTGCAGTAACTAAACTGTCATGAGAGGGTTCCTATTGTAGAAGTCTATGAGAGATCATGTGGCTTTGTGGGCTGTAGTAACTGTAGTTACATCTACTCTTTCAATTGTTTAAAAGCAATTATTTATATAGTCTGATTGGAAAAAAAAAATCAGGTTTACCTGTTTCAACCTGCTTAAGTTTCCAATCAGAAAACTTAACAGTGTCTTTCGCTTTTCTGGGAGGGAAGGTATCTGGCTGTTTTGGTATCCAGAAAATTAAACACATGATGAAAGTGTATGGTAATGTTACTTTAGTAAAGCTGGTAAGTTATTCAAAAAATGTACACTGTCGCAGAGATTAACATAACAGTGTTAACTTGTGACTAAACTCCAGTAAGTTTCATGCTTGTATTCTCCACATCATGAGTTAATCTCACAAGATACTCTGATTTATGCTTTTGAGATCTTTGCTGTTAAAATGAAAATGCAGCAGCTGTATTCAAACAGCACGCAAAGATTCTGAATCAGGAGTGAAACAAAGTTTCACATGAGAATTTTGACTATTTACCTGTATGGCAGTTACTTACTACTGTATCTAATGCTGAACTCACCAGTTCTGCAAGGAAAAGCAGACCTCCAGTCTTTGTGAATGAAAAAGTTTGATCAAAATTTAACATGGCACCTTAAAGCTTGTGATGACAAAAATAGTCTCACTGAGCTCGAACTCAGTTTTAAACTTAAAAAAATTAAAAAATGTAAATCTTCGGGGGTATAAAGGCATTTTATGTTTGCTTACTTGCACTGATAGCAGTGATAACTTAGCCATATAAAGTTCTTTTGCATGCTAAATTATAAAACTCAGGAGACTATCCTACTACTGGGACGCCTACAAAAGCTCAGCTTCCAGACTCCTAAAAGTGAGATTTTAAGGTTTCACAGACAACAAAACAAAAACTTTGAAGCAAAATAGTTTTCAGCGTTAAAGTAAGGTATTTTACTAAGTAGCTGAAAATTTCTGCGTGGCTAGACAGGTAAATAGAAAATACACATCTATTACACACCATTATTTTCTTTTGCAGAAAAACAGCAGCGGTGGTGAAAGAATACAGGTAATATTTCCCATGCAACTGCCTAGGAACAACTTGCATGCAAGTAGTTTAAACCGCAGGAAAACCTGCTGTTACAAGGCAGCATTTTTTAATTTGTTAATGCGTTTCCAAAAAAAAAAGTTTACAACGGGGGGATATTATCAGCGGCAAGACACACCGTCACTTGCTGACACTGAGAGATTAAAAAGCCCACCTTTCAAACAAAGCTTTGTTTTGTTTCAACTGCCGTAAAGAGTAAGGAAAAAAGCAGCAGAAGCCGGCAGATGCGTTCAGCCGGGATCTCCGAGAGAGCCGCTGCTGAACGCCGCATCCCTGCGGACCCTGGCCTTTATCTTTCGGAGGAATCCAGTGAGTAACGCAACGAGGGACGCGGTGTTGAAGCGCAAACAAAGGAAGAAAGTCACCCCAAGGTACTTACTGGCCGCGAACCGCCCCTGCCGGCTTACCAGGGAATTAAGTTTGCAGCGGCCCATCAGACGCATGCGAAGACACCTTGCCTCCAGGGGAAAGTACCGCCGCCACCCCTCTTCCTCCACCCAACTTACGAGCAACCTGCCGCCTAAACCCCTGCCGCCTCTCAGGGGAGCGCGGCCGCGGCTCCGGCCCCGCCGGCCGCCGCGGGGAGAGGGGGGCAGCTGGGCGCCAGGGCCCGCGACGCCCGGCGGCCACCCCGGCCCGGCGGGCGGGCGGGGGATAGGGGGCCGGCGCCGCTCCGCAGCCCCTTCCCGCGGGCCCCCGCGGCACCAGGCGGCCGCTCGCCCACGCCTCCGGGCGGCCTCGCCTCAGCGCCGCAACTTCCCGAGGGGGCCCTCGCCGCCCGGCCGCCCCCTCCCCCGTCACCAAAACTTCTTCCAACTCGCCCGGCTGGCCCGGCGCCGCCGTGCCGTGCCGTGCCGCACCTCACCTCTCCGTGGCTCACTGCCCGCGGGGCGGGGGCGCGGGCCGGGGCCAGCCCCGCACGGTGCCCGCCGCGCCGCTCCCCCGTTCTTCCCCGGCCGCTCGCGCGCCTCGCCGCTGCCCCTCCGCCCTCTCGTACCGCGGCTCCCGCCGCCGCCGTATTCCTCCGCGCCGCTGGACGGCCGCCCCTCCGGAACTCGTTTCTGGGGCGCTCCGCGGGCGCGGGAGCGGCGGCAGCCCCCGCACCCCGGCCCACCTCCCCGCCCAGGGCCCGGCCCCGCCGGGGAAGGACGAAATGCGGAGAGGGGGAGCGGGGGGAGGGCGAACCATAGCACAAGCTGTTCCTCCCGGTGGCCCGGCGCTCACGGGGACGCCGGTGCGGCCGGGGTGGGGGGACCCGCGAACCTCCGCCACACTCGCCCCGCTGCAGCCCGGCCGGGGCGGCAGGGAGGGGGGTGCCGACCCGGGCGGCTTCGCCTGTATGGAAGTCCTCCCTGGGAAAGGCTACTCAGAAACTTCGGAAAGCTGCTGCCGGGGAGTGTCTTACGGGGATGGCGAGGGAGACCGTCAGACCCCACGGGAACAGGCGGTCCTCGCTGGCGGGGCTCCGCCGTCCGAGGAGCAGGGGGTACCCGGGACAAGCCCCGCGGTCCCCACTCGCGCCGCTGGCAGCGAGGACCGCCCTGCGGCGACCGCAGCGCCTCGGCCGCCGCTCCCTCTTCCCCCGTGCGGCGGGCGGGCGGCCGGGATGCCGCCCCCGGGCCGCGCCGGCGGGCTTGGCCTCACGCCTGCCAGCCTCGGGCCCTTGGCTGGGCTGGGCGAGCCGCCGCTTAACGGCCGCGCGCAGGGAAGTCTCCCTGCAGAGGCCAAGACCGACTGACGGCTACCGCGGCTCCCCGCCACCGTTTTAAGGACTAGCGCCGTTCCCCGGCGCCGGGAAAAGCACCGGCGGGGGGAACGTGTGCGGGGCCGGGGACAGCCGGGGGAGCGCGGCGGCGACGACCCCCCGGCCCGGGGAGGGGGTACGGGCTACCTCAGGCGGGGAAGCGCCCTGCAGGAGTCATGCTGAAGGCATGTCCGTCAGCCAGCCCCACGTTAAAGATTAATACTCCGAAATAGTCCTGGGAGGATTCCCCGCTCATTAATAAGTGATCACGCTTAATAACGATCAAACGTTTGCCTGGGGAATCCCGACCCAGCGGGCGCACGGCGAAGCCGGGCTGCGGGCGGGAGAAGCCGGCGGGGGCGCGTTTACCGCGCATTAGCCCCGCCACGTCTTTTATTAGCCACACCAATAAATAAAGCCAGCTGCGCAGGGGGCCCTTCTGTAACCAAAGCCTCACGCGCCCGGGGCTGCAGATCAGAAGAAACCGACCCCTTCGGAAAGCGCTGGCTCTCGGGTTCACCAGCCGCCGGCGGCTCCGCCGTGCAGCGCCCCCCACAGCGCCCGCGCCTCGTCCCGGGGCCGCCCCGGCAGCCCCCGGCCCGGGCACCGGCCTCCCGGCGGCGGCGGGCGCAGTTCCGCGGCGGCCGGGCAGGGGGCGCCGCGCCACAGCGCACGGGCGGCCGGGGACGGCGCCGGCAGCCAGCCCGGCCGGGATCGGCCCAGCAGAGCGGAGCAGCGCGGAGCCGGCAGCCCGCGGCGCCGAGCCCGGCTCCGGCTGCAGGGGGCTGGGTCGGGAAACCTGCGTGCCGCGCTCTCCGTGAAGGTGGCTGTACAACTGGGGGTGCCCTCAGCTCCAGGCACGCATAGCTTCGGATAAAGTCGGTGTGCGCATATATATATATTGATATTGATATATACAGAAACATACATGTACTACAGAGTTATAAACTACGGGTTGAAGCGAAAACCTGAGTATTTTCAATAACGCAACGAACTAGAGCACCAAAACTCTCATAGGAATCATCTTTCTAAGCACCCTGCTGATAACAAACTCATTAAACAAAGAACTCACCAGACCAGCTGGACTCGGCGCTCTTCTCCCAAAGTCCGCTCCAGCTCAGTTCATCTCCTCACGCTTCCTCCCCTCCTTTCCTTTTTGTCCTTTTGAGAAGAAGCGAGCAATGTCCCGGTGCCCACACACCTCTAGAGCGTGAACTCCGCCGCGGCCCCGGCGCTCAGCGCGGCCCCGGCGCGCAGCAAGCGCGGCGCCCGTCCCCATCGCCACAGCGCGGCATGTCGGCTCCGACCCATCCGCTGCTTTAAACTTGAACGAAGGTGGGAAGGAAAAACAGACGGGAAGGGGGGGAGAAGGGGAAAAAAAAAAAAAAAAAGAAAAAAAAAGGAGGCGAAAGGGAGGGACAGATCCAACTTTTTAAGACATGTCCAGGCAAAGAACGAGCAGAGTTGACGAGTTGCAGCAGCAGAGAGAGTGAGAGTGGGGAAGCTGGGCCGGACCGCCAATTCCCTCCCTCCCTCCTTCCTTCCCCCGCCTTCTTCCCTCCTACCCTCCCTCCCTCTCCCACTGTCTTCTTTCGCACTCCGTCCGTCCCCCTCGGACCCTGCTCCCGGCAGCACCACCCTCTCCCTCTCCTCACCGCTGCAGCGGAGCGCGGCGGCAGCAGCAGCGCGCACCTCTCCGCGCCGCCACGGCTCCGCGCGGAGCCGCTGCCGCGCACCTGGGCCGCGGCCGCCCGCCCGCAGGGGAGGCGAGGCGAGGCGCCCTGCACCCGCCGCCGCCCCCGGCCCTTTCCGCCGCGGCTCTCCGCCGCCGCCCCCGGTTAGCGGCCCCGCTGGCTCCGCCGCCGCAGCGCCGCACCGCTCCGCTCCGCTCCGCTCCGCTCTCCTCTCCTCTCCTCTCCTCTCCTCTCCTCTCCTCTCCTCTCCCTTTTTCCTTGTTTCTTTTCTTTTTGTGTCTTGTTTCTTTTTTCTTTTTCTCTTGTTTCTTTTTTTCTTTTCTTCAGGGAAGCTGTATTTTTCAAGGCACGGCAGAAGCTTTCTGCCCCCCCCACCCCCCCCGCCCAAAAAAGCAAAATGGCAGCTCCTTCTCAAAAATAATAAAGCATAACCAAGCAAGGCATATTTATACTGTGGTTCTCCCTCATTCAAAGTAACCCCCAAACAAAGTCCAGGAGAGGTGGCACTGCTAAGTGGCAGGGATCATCTGAAAGCAGGGGCCTAAGTAGTTCCCGAATGGTGGGGTTTATAAAATTTTGCGAAAACTACAGAAACTACTTTAAAAGTTATTATTTACCTTAGAGAGACAGTGTAATAGTAAATTTGTAAAGCACTCTGAAATTCTAAGAAGGTAAAATATTCTTTTATGACACCATTTATCCGTAAGGACCTTAAAGTCGTGGCCTTCCTCCAAAAGACAAACTGACTTCTGAAGACATTGGATCATTATTTCCTATGAGATACACCACTAAAATCTATCAGCCAAGTGAGCGTGCAATACATTCTCTGTTAGGAAGAGCAGATAAAAACTGCAGTATGTAAATACTAAGTACATTTCCAAATAGTGCATACAAGCCAATTCAGCCTGGGAATGATCACTTTGAATTAACCTGTCTGGAAAGTTTAATATCAAAATTCTCTGGCCTTGTAGATTTCTACAACAGACACAGCTGATTGATTTACTTAGCATCTCAGAGTCACTTTCTGAAGACTCTAAATGGAGTTCTACTAAGTCCTTATCCAAGTGCTACTGGGCCAAATGATCTTTCCTTCTGTGAAAACTGCTTCAAAGTGATCTTCATAAAGTAAACTGCATTGAAAATAGCATTCCAGAAAAGAGCTAAAAGGGGAATACATTAAAGAAATTATAGTTAAGGGCTAGAAACAGATGTAAACCATACTTCTACTCAGGACAGTTGCAAATATTTCATAATTTTGGAGTACAGAATTTGCTACCTTTCAGATTCATGGCCATATTGTGCCATGAAAGGCCAGAGCAGCAGATTGTTTAAACTTTTGTCTAAACTTTAATTTTCAATGCCTGGAGAAGTGCAGTGGTGGTTAATTGCACTAACCTCCTGTAAGTGGGACAGGAGCAACTCTCAAAAGTAGCTGGTAAAGATAACCAAAAAATAGGGGCTTCTGATTTGGATTTCCTGCTGTTCACATGCTATGCTGACAGTAAGTACTTTAGATGAAGAGTAAAGGGATATGCCGTCACTCTCCAATGGTGGGTAATGGTGCTTAGCACTTCAGATAAAGTGTTGGAGCCAAGATGTCCAGGTAAGTGTATTCATAACTCTTCTTGATATATATCGTTTTACCTTCTAAAATGGGTTTCTAACATTGTGAATAATATTGACAAAGTCATTCTGATATTTACTGAATATTCCATTTTTATTTCATGTTTTCTCTGCCCTTTGACTTTTGTTGTTGGAAATAGTGTCAATAAAGCTGTTATAATCATTGTGGACTATCACATTTAAAGATTAATATTCCCAGGGAATATTTTTGATATGTTATCCTAAAGAAAATTAATATACTCTGTTACATTTGGCTAACCTATAGGAAAGGTACAAAAGAGAATGTTTGAAATCACACTTCAGTGCCTAGGGCATCATGCACTGCTCTGAAAAACTTCCAGTCTTATAACCATTGTAGCAAAATATATTCAGTGCTCCCTGTCATCTATTAATATATCCTTGTTCTTATGAAACTAGCTAAGCTGAAACAAGTTTTAGCTCAGCTGTCAGTAAAAAAAATAGTTCTCTGGATTAGGTAGTTTCCTTTTAAGAGAAACATGGATCCTTCAACTTCCGAATTATTTTCTCAAAACTAAAATAGAAATCTGGTATCAGACTGCCAGCAAGCAATTGTGTTAGAGAACTCTTGCCATAAAAATAGTAAGACAATCAGAAATTATATTCCCACATAACCATCTTCATCATCATCTCCCTGTAAGGCATTATGTTACTAACACTCTTCTCACTAATCTATCCCAAAACCTAGCCTCATAGATCTCAACTCTTGTTTGCTATTTATTTAACAAACAGGAGCTGATAGATCAACTGGGTAAGTCAATAGATTGGCGGTAAATACCGAAGTCAAGTGTCCTCCAGAGAAATTTTCCTGCTACCAGCCCCAGGTAGGCACAGGGGGAATGATATCTCAAGTACTTTGGATTGATCTCTCAGCTCCCATTTTGGAAAAGAGAAGTTAATTTCAAATTGTAGGGACTTCAGCTGCATAAAGCTTTAAAGATCGAAATCAGCACTTTGAACTGCACCGGCTCAGAGATGGCAAAGGCGAAGATAATTATGGCTTGGTCTCTGTGAGGGCAAAACAGTTGCAATTGCTACACCAAGTGCAGCTTCAAAAAAAGCACTTCTGAACACAATAGCAGCCTGTGACTCAGGGGCAATCAAGGGCTCATAAACATTGAGCCTCTGTGGCAGAGGGCAAATACATCTTCCCAGTAATGGAGCCAGGAGCAGTTTCAAGCAAGTTCCCAGTCGGTTAAATAYGAACTGATCTGACATTGGTTTTACAGTAAGAATAAAACTCTCTACAGTACAGAAAGCTAGCACAAAACCTGTACCTTATCTGAGTCGCGTTTACACAGAGAGAAGGAGGCTGATTAGTAGTTGCTCTGCTCTGGCCATTCTCCTTCTCCTCATCTGGCCCCAATGTCTTATGACAGCACTTTGGGAAGAACTCCCCAGCATCTCAATTAGTTGTAGCCCTCGGAAAGCGAAACAAAACAGAACAACTGGCAAAAACTTGGTAATCATCCTCTCCCTGGCCTGCAGTCAAGGATGTATACTCCTTTACCACCCTATTTTGTTTCCTTTCTTGTAAATGCAGATCTGGGAAATAAAAAACAGTTCAGCCTTTCTGGCTGTTCTTGCCTACTCTCTGCAAACTTCGGTTGAACCACAACTATCCACTTTTTTTCCCCTTATATAGAGGGGTAAAGGGGGTAGTTTGTATGAGAGACACATTTGAGAGAGTGCTGGCATTCTTCTACCTAAACCAAACTCTTGTAAAACCCCTGAAAATCTTTAGGATTGACTTTGCATGCATCTCTTTATSTGACAGAATTTGAGCAAGAATATTTAACTTTTCATAGTTTAATTATTTTTATTGACTTTCTTTTACCCTGGAGAATTCTTACTGTGTAAAATATCACTGACTATTTGATTAGGTACCTTTTCACAGTGCTTTTCAATACTTTCAATACAGCAATGTCAAAATAATAGCCATATATCAGCATCGGTRTAATGAAATGCTAAACAATCTCAGCTACTTGACAATCCATTGTGTGCCCTGTGAACCTAAAGAGGAGTTTACTGAGGCGACTCAATCATTAGACCTATGAGCTACAGCTATTTGTGGATATGTGTTAAACACACACATATGCAATAGTAAAGAAAACCTGGGGTAATTCCAGAGAGGAAAAAAAAAGAAAAAAGACTTAAAAGGTTATTTTATGTTTCTAGGTACAACTAGTTCTTCAGGTACTAATGGGGGGACGACACCCAAATATTTGAATAGTTATTTTCTGAGCTTTTAAACTGGCAGAGACAGCTGATCTGGAAAAGAGGAATGAGAAATACATTCTCTAAACACGAGTGAGCTAGGCAGCCTCATATTTACCACGTTTTGATCTTACAGATTACCTCTGTGTATGTCAACTTTTGAGAAGCATTTTAGCTTCACTTCAGAAACAGACATTTTCCACATCACATTTTTCTTCACCAATCTATCTCAGGCTGAGGGCTAGTCAAATAGATTACCTTAAGTCCGCATAATAAATAATAAAAAAAAAAATCACATAAGGTTAGTTTTATTTTATGGCATTTATCCTACTCTATGCCATACTGGCAAACTGGAACAGGACCAGCTGCACTGTTATGGACAGTACTGGTATTTTGATTAAAGGTTTGGATTGAAATTAGGGTAATGGTTTGTGCTAGTGCATCCCAAACAAAAGTGAAACATCCCACCTACCTTCAATATTCCCTAGGGTGGAATGATGACAATATGGAGATCTGCAGGGATTTTTGTCTTGTCTGGCTTAGCAAGATGGGATAAGTCTGCTCCTCCATTAGGTGTTGTTACCTACCTACTGAGTGGTGCTTGGACTGCACTATCGAGTTCAAATCCACAGAGCTCAAGGCAGAAAGGCATCAGTTCACAGAATCATACCTATAACATGGGGAACTCTAGAATTTAGATTTAAATAATTAAAAGACAATTAAAATGTTCAAAAAGTTCAGAAAAGGGCTAGGCTATAATGGTGATTAAATTTTTTTTAAGCTGTGAAGGCTGGTATTTCGGTTTTGTGAAGCACAGGTTTAACACTGGAGTTAGGAACAGGATTTCCAGGCTCACCAGTCCAGAGCCAACTCTGTAGGACAAAAAGAGCTGAAAGAAATCTGCTCGCCACTGGGTCTTAAACCTCCTGTTTTCTTGAGCTGGTTCTTCAGCTGTAAATTTAGCAATTTGAAGCTTAGGGCTTTCAAAACTTTAAAGTTGAAGTCCAGATGATGTTAATATATCATAGTGCTAAAAGATGGTGATAAATTGGGAACTAAACTTCCTTGGTTTTGAGTAGTTGGAATTAGTTGTCCAGGTTCCATTAATCCTGGAGCTGGTGTGAGTTCACAAAATGAAAGTTTTAAGAGCTTGGGTGACATCAGTAATAGGTAGGGTTAAATGAAGTAAAAGAAGAGCTGGTGTTAAAGTACTATGTTCTGTTTTGTAGTAAGGTACTGGTCCTTCAGGTTCTAAAACTGGTCCTAAATTTAGAATTAGGGTTTGAAGAACTGTAGAGAAAAATAGAGAGCCCTAGCGACTGTGGTACTCATAAACATCAGGAATAAGGTTGGTCTCTGCGTAAGCCATGGATTTACCTGGATTGGTAGCCCGGTTTTAATTTACTCTAGGATGAATAATGTTGGAATTTAATACTCTGAAAGTCTTCAGAATTCTTCAGGCCATAAAGAAGAAGGAAAAGCATAGGTCTCCCCTGGGACTAAATCATTATGCCCCTTTTATTGTGGTCACCGGTCCTTTTATAAAGACTAGGTTTAGACTTACAGCTTATAAATCTATAGTATTAAAATATATATAGCATATAAGTCTAGAACCCAATTGTCTTCAGTGTACTGTAGGGCTCAAAAAGATTTAATTGAGCTGGCATCTACAATGTCATAAGCCTCATGGTTCTTTAAGAGGTATCACTTATTCCTCCAGCTTTAATTAATCTTAGGTCATGGTTTGGTTTAGGATTTGCAAATCCAAATAGTTAAAAACCTAGATGACTTCATAATTTTGATAGTTAGAAAGGATGCTGTTTTGCATCATCACTAAAGCTCAATGTTTTATTCCATAGTACGGAATACTATACCTAGTCCTTCTGCTGCAATTAATCTAGACTTACAACTAAGTTTGGGGTTTTCAAAAACAAAGAATTGAGAATCCAGTGCTTTTCTGTATTCTGTAGAGCTCATAAAGGTTTAGTCTTCTGTGTGTGTAAAGTATTACATCCTCTTTTACTTTTAGCTCAGAGCCCTTAGATTTCATCAAGATGAAGATTCCTGGTCTTTACTGATGGTTTTATCCCATTTTAATAATATTAGTATTCATTTCTGATTAAGCTTTGTGTACATGTATCCAGCTTCTGGAGTTCAGTATATTTGGGAATATTATTCCATCCAATGGAAGAGAGGACTCTCGTGATTAGACATACCCATCCCACATGATGTCTTACCTACTGTAAACTGAGTTGCCTGATCCAGGACTACATATGTGAAAAAGCCCTTTCTTCATTTGCTTACACGGTGTTCTTCTCTATATTATTAATCAAAATCCAACTTAAATCAATGAAAAGAATCTGAGTTCAATGAATGCCTATCGGATCTTGCAAGTGCCTGAATACCTGAGTGACAAAACAGAAGGCGCGCAGCATGACAAGAAGTCCCCTTTCCTTTTAGCTGTCTAGTTCAAGTACAATGTCATAGCGAGGAAATGAGAGTCTCTGCTTTAAGGAGAGTTTGCTGGAAGTAACAGAGAGCTGATACACGGCTATCTGCCAGGGATGCAGGAAAGAAAACTGGCTTCATGAGTAGTAGGGGGCAGTTCTTTACTTCTTAAAATTTTACTCATCTAGCTGAAATGAATCCAGTGTGTGAAATAAGAACCTCTCTTGCAAGGGCACAGTGGGCAGGGAAAGAATTGTTTATGAAGTCTTTTTATTTGTTTTCTGTCTTACCTCGTCACTGTGATTTTTTTCCCATTTAAGAAGTCTTCTACTTTGAAAGTTAATAAAATCTACTTTTCCTGTATTTGAAAGTAATTTACAATACTTTTTTGAAGCTCGATGTAAGAGAAAGTCTTGGTCTATCCACTCTACCTGATCTGAGTTTCCATCTCAATCCTTCTCAGAGAACTGTGGCATTTCTTTTCTGGTATATGCAAAGGAATTGTGTTACCAAAACAAAATTTCTGAATAAAAGGATTAATATATATGTTCAGCATAAAACTTATCTRCTTGTTCTCATTCTCCCATGTGTTCTGTATTACTGAATAGGATTTGACAACATGTTTTTTCTCTTACTCTTTCAGCACTAACAACACTTCTGTTTCTCTTTCATTATAAACATAGAGAACATGGTTTGCTGCCTTCTTTACTCCTTTTTTTTTGCAAAGTTCTGTATTTTAAATAAATAAATCATTGAAAGCCTCACAGAATGTTCAAGATCAATATAACAAGCCATCCTCGATAACAAAGCTATGTCATATTTAAGCTCTAGTCTCTATACTATCTCTAGTACTCTATACCACCTTTAGTACTGTTATGGCGCATCAGATAGGGTTAATTACTATGTAAATTAGCCAAATAATGAACACTGTGGAAGTGTTCATTCAGACCAATATTGTATCACTCTGAATGTGTGGAAAAATTCCCTCATATAAATGGGATCACATAAAGGTCAATGTCTGTAAAATAAAAGCATATATCAAAAAAGGATCTAAGTAAGAGTCAATATCAATATATCCCATTTTCACATCATAAGCATATATAAATGTGTCAGTCACGAGAAATACATTGTGTCGTTTTCTGTTTGTAATTGCAACATCATTGCTTACCTACAGTAAGTTATAGAGCATGCCTTCAGGCATGAATTGCCCTTAAAATAAAATTCTACTGTATATTATTATTTTATATTGACAATCTTTATAAAGCTAGTGTCTCAGAACTGCAGCTGTATAATAAAACTTGTATGCCACCTAGGCTCAACTCCTAACCAGTTTCTTTAACTCCAGAAAAGCTTACCCTTGCTTTAGTTCAAACTAAATAGACAGATGTATCTGCCAAGAAGGTCTTACACAGGGAACAGAAAGAAGAAAGTAGATTGGTGAGGTAGACTGGGTAGAGTTCAATAGATGATGCATGAGTGAGAAAGAAGGAAATATTTTCACCTTCAAAAAAGGTACTATATGAGGTGACTACTACAGAGGTGACGTTCAGTTAAGATGTTCAAACTTACCATTGTACCAGGCAATTTTTGCATGTTTCATGCAGATTTTTCAACTAGCCAATGTAGTTAGATTTATTTGTACCTTGAGAGCAGATGTAGTCAGTAATAAACGCTTGTGGTGATTCATCTATATACATCTTGCACAGATGGAATTTTTCAGACCTATGAATGGAACGTTAGATACATTGTTCAAGGCTGTTGAGTCAAAGACCCTACCAGGCCCATTCCAATATTCTGAATAAATCCCAGTGCTGCCCAAAAGCTGGAATAAAGAGTACTTCAACATGTATTTTATCCAACACAAACTGATTAATGAATACCCACAGGAAAATGTATTTCAGTTAATCAAGAGCAGTCTAGTAAAAGGGAACAATGAGGAAAAAGATTGCTTTAAATTTGACATTTGGGATTTCCAAGGCATTGTATCAAATGAAGTAATTTTGAAGAAAAATGATACCTAATCCTGCTTTTCCTTTGTTGGCATTTTATTTGTATTTTCTCTCTTCCCTTCCCCTCCCCTCTTTCCCTTTTTAATAGGTTTTAAGTATATTTCTGCTAATGCTGTCTGTCTCACAACTTCTCTGTGTACTTACCATCCCATGACTGTAATAAGAATCATGATCTGAGTACACGACGGAAAGCTGGYTTTGATGATAACTCCTCCTCTGCTCTCAAGTTATTGACTCTTCTCTCTGTTCAGTTTTCTATCCTATTATGTTACCACTGTAAGCGTTCAGGAATGGGGCACTCCATTGAACCTTCATTTGAACTTTTGCTGAAAATCTACCCAAGATCAGTAGAATATTTTATTTAGTGTTTCCTCAATATAAATAAGAGGTCTTTCTGTTTCAGGAGGTCTTGGTTTTGAAACTTTCTTCCCACACATGCAGTGAATCCGGATTATTTTTTAACCATTTGTCTGCTGTGATGCCCATCACTCCCTTTTTTATATTTGATATTTTCAAGACACTATTCAAATGAAACAAATCTAAGGAAAGGATGTGTTCAGCTAGAAGCATTTTTACACTAGCATTTTTAATTTATGGCCCAAAGAAAACCAGATAAAATAAATGCAAAATTTATCACCTGTACTTTCCTGTCAGGATTGAAGTATTTCAGGGAATCAAAAGCAATTGAGTGATTGTATCTCATGAAGTCACTACCATAACTCTCTCATAACCCTTTGCAAAATGAAAGTAAAATGCAGACTGAAAAAGACTCACTACTTTCACAGCAATGGAATAAGTTTCTATGTTCAGTAAGTAACTATGTTTGAGCTGGCAGGAGATAAATTATTTACCCAACTACTTGAAATATTCTGGTTATCTCCTTATTTCATTACTGGGGATGGAAGGCAGAAACTATAATCTGAAACTGTGTATTTCTGTATACAAGTCGTCTTGTCTTGCCTGATTTAAACAGCCAAATATATTGTTAAACTAAGTGCTTAGTCTGTATAGTGACAAGGACTGTGCAACTATCTAATTGTGTAAATAAAAGCAGCTATTAAAATTATTTTGTTTAGTTCTGGCTTTCTTTCTGATGATAATGGGTGTTTTTGATCAGGTAGGCTCATTGAAAAAAGATTCTACAAAATAAAATTGCAGTGGCTATAACAGAGCCACTTGATTGTATTATGTTAACTCTATTTGTAAAATGTGTTATGGAGATTTTGTCCTTCTGTTAATATTTGGCAACACTGACTGCTGCTTTCAATTCTGATTAAAATAATTTTCCAGAGTATCTTCTCACACAATGGACTGTATTTCTTCGTTTGTGTTTTCTCCAGTTGTGTTCTAATTGCAAAGATCAGTGCACAGAAGAATAAAAGCTCTGACCATGAAAGAGTTTTCTGCATTTTGATGAAATATCAAATATAAAAGTTAAATTGCCTGTATCTTACAAGCATCATAGGGTACTTTAGAGTTTAGTGGAAATAAATAATTACAGAGTGAAAAGGCTATCTGAGATGATGGATGCTCAGGGGAGTGAGAATGGATTTTTCACTGCCAGGTCACTGGCTTGAAGCTGACCCATTTCAGTGGATACTGAATGTAGTTACCTTCTGATACCTCATCATTGGCTGTAAGAAATTTGTTTGTGTATTAATCTAATTCTGTGTAGATGTGTGTTTAGGATGCAGAAAAAGACATTATACACACTTAAAGTTTCAGAAGATAAAAAGGAATACTTCTAGAGACTTTATCATAAGATTAATATTTTAGCTGAAAATGCAAATAAGTGCATAATAGCAATACAGCGAAGCCTGTACTGCCATACCTCCATGCTTGCTCTGTGCATCAAGGACTTGAGTTTCTCAGACTATTCACAGATTACTGCAGATAGTAATTACTCTTTTTAAAAGATACCTGGTTAAACGTAAGGAGAAATTCTGCACTTCTGAACAAAACTGCTTCCGTAAGCAAAATTCGGTATAAGCAACTGTTGCAGAATTGGACCCGAAGCAAAATTGAAGATCAAAAAAATGTTTACCAGAATCTTAAATTGTAGAAAAGTAGAAACTGATTTTTGATGAAAGTAAATTCAGGAAAAATGTTACACACAAGCCCAAGGAAAACTTTGTCATTATTTATTTGTTGAGAAAACACCTTTCAGATTTCCAGTTGTGAATTAGGCAATTATTAAAAAGGAACATMGTTAGCCAATGACTGATCTTTTTTTAACTGCTTTTTCCCTTTGGTTAAGATCTTGAAATATTTCTTCAAGCTGCTCTGTGTAATATGGCTTATTCTAAGTGAGACCTCCGTAGTTTATTTATGTGTGCATTTCATTCTGCTATTAAATAAACATTTTGTTTAGCTTCTTAATACCATGACGACCCCTTCACTAGATGGTATATATTCTGAAACAGGCACAATAGTAGAAAGACACACGCAAGTATGCTCCCCTTACAATGGAAGTGTCAGGAATGCTTTTTTTTTTTTCCCCCAAAAAACAAAACCCTGCTTTCTTTGATTTCTTTTTTTTTTCCACAGAAACTACAGAAAATTAAGAATTTACTTTCTTTATCTTTTATTTACATGCACTTGGTTTCTTGGTCAAATTCACAACATATGTTGCTCTTGCCTCTTCTGTTCAATAGCATTTCATGACTTCTCCTCAACAAAGAAACGTAAATCTTTAAAGTGTATTATTGTTGCTATTATCAAGTATTGCTATATAGAGAGCCTAGATTCTCTGCTAATGCTTTCAGGGACAATTGTTCTTGGATTCTGTGTACATAATAAAAAATTCCTGCTCCAAAGATTTCATAATGTGTGTATAAGCAAAATAGACAGATACAAACTGGTGACAAGAAGTACTCCGAAGCAGTGAGACTGTGCTGGTCAGCTGGAGGGGACTAACTGTCACTGCCAGTAACCTAACTGTTGTCAGGATTACTGTAAAGGAGACTTTAGAAGTTGGTTCAGAAGGATTTTAACTAGTTATTTTGGAAACATTTACGGGAGAGGCTGACATTGTGGGCCAGTGAGTCCAAATAAATCAAGACGTTTACTAGATATTTTAATAATTGAATGATTTATGTCCTTAAGCAACTTACTTGAAGAATGTCAAGGGATGGCTGTCCTTTGAAATAATTTTCACTGTTTTATGCTGCATTGTGTGTTTCCAGATGGCAAGATGAGAATGTTTGTAAAAATAACAGCATGTTAAATAACATTTGCAAACCATCCTCTATCCTAAAGTGCTAAAAAAGATCCCTCCATGATTTCCTCCATGTCTCTGTCATCAAGGTGTAGAAATGACTTATGAGAGATGAATTGAGAGGAAGAAAACACCAGAGTGCCAGTGAGGAAAGCTTTGTGACTGATTTCAGAACACAAATATTTTTGTTAATGCTAGAGGACACACAGGAAACGAGGACAAGGATTCATTGCAATCACTGTGACACTCAGTGGCCCCATAAGAAAAGTAGTTATTGGTAAAGATTAACTGCTCAGCCTGGGTACATCTATCAGTTTATGGAGTCGATATTTTCCTCTTTGTAAGCAGTTTTCACTTGGTTCTTTTAATCACATCTGGATTGATATATTCTATCTGTTTTGCCAAAATATTTTTTTGGATGTGACAGATATGAACAACAAGACCCTCAATTTATTGAGAAGCCTAGTTCCAGCTGGTTTATTTCATTCTCTCTCATGGTGTTGTTCTTTCTAGATCCATGGCCATGAAATGCACTTCTTCATTGCTCTCAGAATCCATACGAATGGACACTCTGAGCATGTTACAAGACTCCTGAATATTTTTGTATTATTTTTTAGGAAAACGTGTAGGATATGTAGGGCAAGAGAAGCTCACATTTTGGGTATTTCCTTTATCTGACTGTACATAGCAAGCTTTAAGAACCAAACTTTTAAATTCATTGGGTAATTAGATAAAATAAATGCATTTCGGTAGCATACCATTGGACGCTATTGGCATTTGAGCTTCATTTCCTTTGCAGAAGAAAAGTAAGAAGTGTAGCAAAGCTTCTAGTACAAGATAAGTCATTTTAGTGTGCAACTGTTGTATGAATCATATCATTCATCTATCTCAATATCCAGTGCTAAAAGTCTATGTAACTACCACCTTACATCATCATATAGCCATTGTTTACTCCACAACTTCAATGTGTTTCTTTTTATAATAACTCTTTGTGGTTAGAAGGGTTTAGTATATTCATTTCATACCCAAGGAAGAGAAACACAAAGGAGAGCTTTTATTAACATGCCCAAGTCTCATTTTTAAATTACTTTGATGCCAAAATCTCACTGAGGACTATTGATATTCAAGCACCTAAGGGCCATATTTTAAATTATTAGTTGTGAAATATTGAGGCATCAAAAATAGGTCAATAAAGTCAGAACAACAATAATTAACATTTTATATAAGACAACATCAGAACCAACTGCATGTTGCTACATTTTCTTTAGCTGTAACTGTTGGTGCTATACCTGATCTTGAACAGTAGAAACTGTCGTGACTGCATCTACTCTTAAAGCTGCTATGTAAGAGTGAACCTGGTGAATGGCTTCAAATCAAGTTTTTTACTCTCAAGCCTTGGAAAAGCATATGACCATCATTTAGGAGGGTAAAGTGCTATTGCAGTGTAATAACATACTGACAGTTTATGGTTCAGGGGCTGAAGACTTAAAGGGTGACATCATTCAAAACAACAAAGATTGGAGAGCAAAGAGCAACTCTCACAGCTGTCTGAGGACCTGTATTTCAAGATATAGCTACTCAAAACCTATTCTATATTAATGCCTATGGCATTTTTTGATTCCATGATAATTTTCTTGAAATAAGAACATTTGCATGAAAAAGAGTTGCAAGCTTGCAAGTTGATAAAGTTTAGCTGTACTATAAAAGACCTGAAGAGATTTAGTAGATTAAGTGTAATTGACACAAATTTAGGGCAGTATCAAGTACCACTTATGATGTAACTTAAAAAGGAAATACGCAAAGGTAGCAACTAAACTGGACTACCTCAGCAAGTGCAATTCCTACGTGTTACCTTATCTAAGATATTAGTAATTGGTATCCAAAGGTAATTCGTGTGACAGAAAATGCGGTTAAACACTTATAGGTATTTTCAGAAGTACCATAGTAAGTAAGCACTTACTTACCTCATTCAAAAAGTTAATGCAAATGGTGAGTTGCCACTGAACTCATCTATCTGCATCTGTAAATGATGTTGGGCCCTAAACACATACAGGTTGCAGGGATAATATCAAAATATTAGTCTGAAATAATTCAGTGGTTCCTGTGAGTCTGCAGACAGGCTGAAATTAGTGCCTCTTCAGAGTGTTAACTATTTAATCATTGACTGAATGGTAGAAGAAAAAAAGCAGAGAGAATCATTTTATGGGAAACTGAAATTTATGACTGTTCTATTAAATATCAAAACACCAATTCTGGCTGAAAGAAATTCCCAAGACAAAGTGTTAGATGAGTGTTCAGGAGAAATATCTCTATGTGCTTACTTTATATTAACATTCTTCCCTAGGCATTCCTGTTGTCACAGAGTCACACAGAGTCATGGAGTGGTTGAAGGGAGATCATCTAGTGTAACCTCCCTGTTCAGGCAGGGGCAGCTAGAGCTGGTTGCCCAGGACTGTGTCYGTTTGTTTTAAATATCTACAAGGATGGAGACTCCATGACCTCTCTGGCAAACCTGTGCCAGTGTTTGACGATCCTCACAGTAAAAAGGTGTTACTTATGTTCAGTGGGAATTTCAGGTGTTTTAATTTGTGCCCATTGCCTTTTGCCCTGTGGCTGGGCACCACTGGGAGGAGTCAGGCTCCCTCATCTTTTTTCCCTCTCATATGGTATTTATACACATTGATAAGATCCCCCTGAGCCTTCTCTTCTCCAGGCAGAACAGTCCCAGCTCTCAGCCTCTCCTCACCTGAGGAGTGTCCAGGTCATTAATGAACGTGTTAAACAACATTGGCCCCAGTATCAACCTCTGAGGGATACACTGACTTGCCTCCAGTTCGACTTTGTGCCGCTGATCACAACCCTCCGGGCTCAGCCATTTGGCTGTTGCCTGATATTAATATTCTTCCCATGGCATCTCTGTTGTTCATGGTTAGAACACAGGATACTGGGCTAGATAGACCTGTTACAACGATTCTTACATTCTTCTTTTAGTAACTAAGGTAGAAAGAGGTTGTTCTTAAATCAGATAGTCCCAGGACTGTCTGCCCTCCCAAACAGACCCCCAGGCCCACAAAGCAAGAACTGCCATGAAGGGATTTTCTGTAATTGTATTCCAAGCACATAATGAAAACCACTTGGACCAATGTGCCCTTTCCTTGATATTAAAAAGATGGGATAGCAATAAAGCTGTGATGTTTTAAGTTCCCTGGCAAAAAAAAAAAATCCAGAGATTACACGAATATCCAATTGTTTATTTAATTTTCATGCTGAGCGCCCTTGTTCTTTAAATGGCCTTGACAATCCTAACCCATGAACTAAGTCCATAGAAATAAATGTATGTCCTTCTGAATGGTCGTCTTTAACATAGTTTTGTGTAAATTACATAAGGAATAAATTAGTGCAAAATTTCTTGTTTAGCTTCAACCTCTGCATGTGTTGTATTAACTCAGTGTGAACATCTATGTTCACATGTCACATGCCATTCTATTATTCTTTGCTGGCATGAAAAGAAAATACAGAACATTTAAAATTATATTATAAAAATAATACATCAAAAGGAACAAGCAGCTTTGATCTTCACATCTAATTAATTGCACATTGGATAGATTTAGTTCATACAAATCCAGGGTAGTTACTTCACTCTAAATGATTAATAGCAATGTATGAACAGTTGTTTGTTTTTTCTTCATTCCTTCCACATGCAAAATACAGACACCTACAGTTCAAGCACCAGGAAAGAGGTTAAAGCATGCTATGTCTGACCCCTTCATAGTTATTTATGCTATATAGGGTCTGAGAAGCACTCATCTTCCAAGGGCTTTTCAGTAATTCAGCTCATAAGCAGGTAGAACATGTATGCGCTTCCCTGAGCATCATTTGTAAGTCAATACAGATACTCTCATACCAATCAGTAAAACATGAGGAGCTATAATTTATAATAGCTAGTACACCAAGATCCATTTATTATACTTTACACCTATACAGCGGTTGATGTATATTGCCAATTCCCTTGGGATATGTGAAGACCTTGGGGACAGACATAATATTATTTCGAATCATGAGGCACATCACAAGCTTCTTTGATCTAGGTATAAAAGGAAGCATAAAATAAACGTACTAGTCTAATGAAAATCTTGAAGTAACCACCAAATGCTTTGACTTCTTTCACTGTGCCCAAAATGCTGTGGTTCAAAACTAAAATTTTAAAGATATCTTTTACATTATAGTCTGTGATGTTTACAACACTATTCATGCATAATATACAATCATTATTTTCAATTACTCTTTGACAAAATCCTGCCAAACACAATAGATATGAATCGCACATGATGAGTGAAATTTACCTTCGGTTACACAGCAGTAACTCATTGATTTGGCAGAGTATGATTTCACAGTGAATGAATCACTGGAAGTGTCTGCTGATTTATGCTCTCAGTAGGTTTGAGTGTGCTTGTGTGTATGTACATATAGATCACACAATTCTTTTGTAGCTCTGCATACTCCGCAATTTCTCTGGGATGGCAGACATTGAGAAAGTGAAAGGTACGTATTTTCCCAGCAGGGATCAAAGCAGAAAAATAGTACAACTTAGATAACCTTTCTGCCAGGCTCCCTCCATGGTGGAATTCCCATTTAAACATCTTTCCCAGAGCTGCATCTCCTCCCTCTCTGTGCTTTACTGTTTCTACACCAATGGCTGTAAGTAGGAGGTGCAGTGAAAGGTGAAACCAAAATGTTTTGATGATGGGGGCTTTGATCCTTCCTGCTCTTTTAGGATCCCTTGTATCTGAAGCCCTCAATCAAGTTCTGAGAAACTCCTGGGAGGAAGGACGGTCTTAAAGAGTTTTTCATTCCTTTTTTTGTTTCTGCAGTTTTTCCCACAGAAGGGCGTATTCAGATTCCTAAAGAAGGCTTTGAAAGGGATCCAAAGAGGCAATCACATGCATGTGCAACTATTTTTTCACCAGGCAAGAATATATGGAATGTGAATGGAGTTTCAGCATAGCTCTGCGAATGTGAGTATCAATTGAAACTGGGTAGGCAAATTCCATTAAGTTCTAGGTAAATTAATGTGCATATAGCCACTGAATTACTAACTTCGTATAATTGAAAGCAGGGAAACCTGTCTGCATTCAGTTGTTAATATAAAGTTTAATTACAAGGAAGATCTTTAAGGGTGAAGAGTGTCACTGAGCAGCAGAGACTTCACAGTATCTTGAAAACATGATTCTACCACGTATAGGATTTCTGAAGGGAAAAATAAATGTTAGTCATGCTTCTCTTGTACAAACAGTAATATCTCTAGACTTTCTATCTATAGGTTAATCCTAAGTAGGAATAAATATTTTCCAAAGACTAGACAATATATTCTTTCTCTTCAGGTAAAAAGGTGTAACTGAAATCCATGTAACTTATTAAGTCTTCAAAATGTAAATTAGTTCAAACATATCTGATTTTCACATTCAAAATACCTAGTGGATATAACGGCATTTGCTTTTAATTATTGCCTGCCATTTTATATTATCCTCATATTTAAAAAAATTCAAGTCATCCAGCAAGACAACAAAAAAAGCACCATGTGACCTAAGTGACTACTGTGAATAATATGAGGAGACTGACCAAACAGGCTTGCAAACAGCATACTGCTTATGTTGATGGTTTTCAGTCTATAGATCCATACACTGTACCTATGAATAAGGGATACAATTGCAGCAGTTAGGACTGATTGTTGGATAACATAGAAGCAAAACCATGATACTTTCATCGGATACATCGTTTGCTGTGAAAAAAACAACTGTTTGTAGCAATTATTTACTGCTTGCACAGTTGTTTTAAGATAAGAAGTCCCTAAAGTTGCCTTATGTTATTTTTAATTTTTTAATTTTATTTCCATCTTTACTTTCTAGGAGTGCCCTATATGCCTGTATTTGAGGACCTATGTGGAATGGCATCATACTTACAGAAATTTGATTAATTACTCCTCCTTTATTGAATTTTAATTTTGAAACTGAGCTTCCAAACTGTATAGAGACTATATAAATAGACAGAAAAGAAAAAAATAGCTCAAGAGCAAAAGTATGCCCTCTGTTTTTATGCTCCTGTCTAAATAAAATACATACACCAAGTATTTAGAAAAGTAGATTAAAGTTATTGTTTGAAAGATGTTTACTGGATGTACTTTGTAGTACTGTAAGTGAAGCATGACCCATTCATGTTTGCTTGACTTTTCTCAGTTTATTGTGACCCAGCATCGTTGGGTTTGTTGTATCTTTATTTAAACTTTGTTCCTCTGTGAGGAGCTGTGGCTTCTGTATTTCTCAGCATCACTGTACCCCATGGGTGACATTTCCCTCTGATCCTTAAAATGCTGTATTTCAAATGTTATATCACACCTCTGAAGAGTAGCTTGTTAAGGAAAATATAGCTGTACTTCCCTGAAGGAAATGAAGCTACCTCAGGTTGAATTTCACCCTGTAGGTTATTCAAGCACAGTATGATGTTATACAAACTGAAAACAGAGGGCAAATTCCTGTCTGCTATTGAAGAGATGTCATTGAGGGGAAAAAAAAGGCAAGTAACTCCCATTCCCTTCCACTGATGTCTTAAAGGCAAAGATTTAATTGTGCTGACCTGGTGAATAAAATTAATTTCCAAGAGGAATGACATACCAATAATTAGGCCCTTGCTTTGTAGCTCAGGTATATTAAATGAACAGTTTATGATATCTTGGTCTGATCTGGTTTAGAGAAGGTTGGGTGAGGGATGTTTTTGTTTGCTTATTTGTTTGTTTGTTTGTTTGTTTGTTTCTAGTTTCAGCTGATTTTAGATGTCCTTTCTCTACTTTTTCATTAGGTCCAGATGTCTAAACTCTGTGGGACAATCTACCTTTACATTAGGGAATTTTCTTTTTTTTTTTTTTTAATGAGAATTTGTAAGTTCTGTGTATCATCTGGGTATGCCTTCCATTCTTTTTATCTGCACTCTTTCCAGTGCTCAAGATCCCAGCATTTGCCACAGTGGTCTATATCAAATTCCGATGAGTAAGCAAGGGATCAGTGTGTGATAGCTGCACTTCAGAGACCGTGTCACTCTGCAGTGTGTCTCGCTGGGAACCTGCTTCCCCATGTCCAAAAATGGCTGGGGAGATCAGAAGAGAAAAAACACAAAACTGTAAGAAAATTGAAGAAGCACATCTTAATCCTACTTCATGTTCTTCAGCATCTGTGTTGCTTAAAAAGCCACAGAGAACCTGAAAGGGCACATTTTCCAACACCGAGACCTGTGGGAAGCTGTGTGGGTCAGGTCCTTCAAAACTGAGATGAACGCTCTTTCGCTTTCCCATGTTCTTTGTCCCTCTTTGAAACACCTGGCTCAATCTATAGTCTTTACTTCCAGTAGAGTTCCACCATTTCTCTACTATTATCAGACCTTGCTGTTCCTCAGTATAAGTACAGTGAGTGACCTGCTCTATTGCGTTTAGTTGTATCTTCTCTTCTTCTAGTAGATATTTGATTGCCAGAAATGCTTTATGCATATCTTTTACTATATGAATATACCCCCATGTATATGTGTATTTAAGTGAAGAGATATATAGATATAAAAAATTCTGTATATTTCTTTATGTTCAGAAAGTGAACACTAGTGAAATTCCTTACAGTAAATAGCATATATCATGATGGAAAGGTATAAGGCATGTTCTTTTTATTTCCATAGAGAAAGTTCTCTAAAAATTGAATACAAGTATAAATAAGAGAAGCAATCCAAGAATCTGAGTCTGTGCTTTGTAGCAACATTGATTACAGAAGAAGCTAGCAAAGAGCAGGAAATCCAGGACTTCTTGTAAGTCTGATTAACCTGTAAGTACGGGTGTAGGGGCTAAGAACTAGTTAATTGCTAGTCAGGTGTAAAATGACAGATATCTCTTTTTTCATCTGCTGCTTTCTCTGGGGCAGAACATAGAAAAATTATTTTCTTCATCCTTTTCTTAGCTAATTTTTAAGTTTTCAAATTCACTGCTATAGTTCTGTTCCCCTTTCTAAGAGGGTAGGTTCTATGTGTACACATACAACCTCTTTTGCATCTTACTCTTTTAAAAGCTTCTCCTTTCCACTACAAAGCACTGTGATATACTGAAGAAAAAGGCATTGCAAAATTTTCTTTCTTGTTTTTGTAGGTATCTTTGGCCATCAAAATGCAATCTTCCATTTGTCCCTGTCAAGAACTGTGCCCTGAGCATGTACTACCACAGAATGAAAGAATGTCCTAACAAATGCTTTTAGACACTACTCTGGATCGTTGTTTCACAGTAGCTTTTTAATACAGTTATAAAGTTGCATCTTCCAGTTAGCAAGAAAAGACATGATTTGTCTGATGGTGATAATACTGTTAAAAGCCTTTTAGAAACTGCAGAAAGGGTTTGAAACATTTCTTTTGTTTCAAGCAGCAACACCATGTAATGCAGTGCTGAATTCGTAACTGATGAATGTTTTGTACTGAGCTTATCCTTCCCATCTCTCAGAATTTTCCTATTTAATGTGAGGAGGAATTGATACAATACAATGATTTTACATGTTTAGAATATGAATAATAAGTGTCATATGCAAAGTTTTCAGACATCTTTTCCTGTCTCAACAAACTTTAATCCCTTCCCTTTTCCTTCCCCTTTCACGTCTGTGTTCATCATTATAGCTTATGCGTACAGTTTATATTTGAATACAGCAATGAAAGCGAGTTCATTCTCGGTTCATATCTTCACTTCCCCCACCAAGCTTTCATATAGTTGTATATTATTAAGTCTCTCCTCATTAAGTCTTTTTTCCAATCTAACATATTTTGCTCTTGCTGATTTTAGATGAGGCCTAAACGGAGTCTTGCAAAACAGGATCATTACCTTTCAAGGTTTAAATTTTAAGTTAATTCACAACCTGCAATAACATGCAATGCCCAAACGTAGGTGAATAGATAAAGAGAGGGTTGGGCAGATGGAGAGACTAAAGATATTAAAAACATAGATTATGGGAAAAGGAATAAGAAAGACACCCCCTCATCCCCCCCATAAAAAAGCAAAAAAAACCCCCAAAAGCCCAAACACACTGCAAGTGTAAATCAAGGCAGCTCCAAATTAATGCTGCTCCACTGATATCCACTTATAACAGCTGAGGATCTGGGCCTGTGACTATCAACCCTACGTGTAGAGGTATCTCATAACACTACCTGTATTGAAACCCATTGCATATTTAGTCCGTTTAGCTTACTGTGATCCTTGTAGTGAAAAGCCATATTGTGCAACATGATCCAGGACACTAGCAGTGACATCCCCAGCAGCTGGCCACTTCCCCTTCTGCTGATTTACAGCAGGATATTTCTACAACACATCATGCAGTGCTGTGTCAAAGATGTCTCAGTTAACATCATGCAAATAACACCGCACATAGCCAGGTTAAGATGCTATCCTAGGGACTTGGAGGTGTGTAGCTTTGCTCCAGGTTATCAGAAAGGAAGCTTGACAGAATATAGCATCATGTTTTCTCTCCTTCTCTTCGCCTGTTTACAGGGCTAAGTATGTAGTGTGTAACATCACATCAATGGAGCTACGCCACTTCCAGGTTTGGAGTTACTGTAGTTGGCACTAACCAGATATCTCAGAGCAAYGTGGTATGGATAAGTGAAGACGTGATCTACAGTTGTAGACCTTTCCTCAGAGGTTAAAAGTTGTTAAAAGCTGGTTAAAAGCCAGCTGGATGCTTTGTTACAAAGGTTCTTTGGTTTTCAATCCCAATTTATTTTAGTCATTCAGTTCATAGTGCCTGTCCACAAACTATTGTATTATCATAAGTGAAGGAAGAGTGATTGGTGGTGTGGGCTTGTGAATGTCTAACTTCACCACTGAAGAAAAAAATGAACTGTCTATAGAACTCCTGAATTCACTGGTTTCCTGAATGTTCTAAATAACCTTATCCATTTTTACTAAAACAGTTGAACTTCTGTACTGCCCAATTTGATATTCACAGAGTGAAATGGCAGCTGAGATGGTGATTACTGCCCAAAGGACAAGGCATAAACACAGACCTTCCGAGAATCAGATGCAAGACTATTCCCCAAACTGATTGAGGAGGAAAATTTGAATCCCACAAATGTTCTATATTATAATGTCACAGTTGCAATCCCTCTCTCCCCTCTGTCACAATGGAGAATTTAATTTTTTTTTTTTTTGCCTGGTGAAACAGCTTCAAAAGGATAAAAAGATTTTCCCCCCTTTCTTTTTATATAGCTTGGGGTTTGAGCACTCTTCCAGAACAGCTAGGGTTTCATCTTCGAGGAGAAAGGCCTTGAGCGAGGAAATCCAAGCTATTAGATGAGTACTTTGACCCATGTGCCAGTAAAAACAGTGTTATTTGGGGGGGAAAAAGGTTTTCTATGAATCCTGATTTCATATATGTGTGATAGGAAGTGTTGGAGTATGCCAAATAGAGTAAGCAGTTGAAGATATAAGGTGCCTAGAAGATGGACGCTTGTTGGGTTTAATGTCTATTAAGTGGGGAGTTGTGAAGCATCAGGAACAGCTCTTCTACGTACTGAGAAACAGAACTTCAGATGTTTGGCAAATATTAATGTTCAAACTTCTGTGCCTGTGGAGCTTAAATCCTTTTGGCCTAGACATACCTGAGCAGGAATCACAGCTGTATTTCTGGAGATGTGTAGTCTTTTTTGGACGAGCTGCCATGCATTTCATGAGAAACTTACCCACCTCGCTCAGAGCTCTGGATTCCAATAGACAGGCAAGCACCTAAGAATGAAAAAATGCCATGAAAAATTGCCTAAATAAGATTGAGTCTTTCGTACGAAGCCAGCACTGATTGCTATTGATTTCAATGAGAATGGGACAATTAACTTAGGAACTTTCCAAAATGTGACCTACTTAATGAAAATCCTAAAACTTTAGATGGGTCTTCACAGATATTCTAGTAATTTTAAGGAGAATCACAGTTTTACCTTAGAAATGTGCTTTTTAGAAATTCTGTTCATGCATGATTTCTGCTTTTGTGCAATATCAAATGCAATTAAAACTGGACAACTTCTTTGTTCCTATGAAATATTTGGGTTTGTGCATGCACTGTTTATATATTAGTCATAATTTGCAAAATTGCATTTATTTGTATACCTGTTAATTTTGTTTACAAAAATGACTGTTTCTGCCACATCTCACTTTATTACATGGCTTTTTAAAATGTCTTTTTGAAATTTAGCCCTGATTGTCCTTCTTAAGACATAAGAAGAGATTAAACTTCATATATCAGCTTCTTTCTCTTTAAAGCTTATTAACATCTAATCAAGATTAGATATGTGGTCAGACTTCTGGGGGAGGTGTGTCAGCATGTAATAACATGCAGAATACAGAGCAAAGTGTTCCATCTTTGTTCATCCTACTTAAAGTGGCAGAAGGGCTATATGACTGCTGGAAAGTAAAATCTTGATGAAAACTCCAAAGGKTTTTTTTTTTTTTCTTCAGGAAGTTGATTCATCAAATAAAGGAGGAGAACAGTTTTCTCTGAAATAGTATGATTTACTTGAGACAGTAGTGATTATTATTCTACAGTTTTAAATAACTATATGTTTCTAATTTGGCTTCTATCACAGAATAATTTATTAAGCTGTTGATACAAAGYAAGCCCCAGCAGAATTGTAATGGTCAAACATCTGATATTTACCAAAATATCTTTCTGACCTAAAGAAGTTGCTGTAAAACATTTAAAATTAATGGAATTTCATTTTTAAAAAAATTATCCTTAACTTCCTGCTATAGAAACATGCTGTAAGTTGTCTATAAAATTAGAAAGTGGTCACTACCTTTAGCATAAAATTTCCTGAACTAGATTTTCCTCCATTAAATCAGAGGAGCTTATTTCATCTACTGATTTTAGGAGGAGCAAGAACAAATCCTCGCTTCACTACTACTCTCCTCAAACATCTTTTTTCATAACCATGTAGGCAATAGTTTAAAAATAAAACTTTCCTACAAATTGTGCTAGTATAYAATTCTCTTTCCTACCAGAATCCATACATTCCCATTGACAGGGGTTTACCACAAAGCCTCTCTTAAATGACTATCATCTGTAAGGAATGCACACATAAACATTGCATTCTTCTCTGGGAGCTTTCTTTATAAACTATAATATCCTTAACCAAAACCAACAGCTGTCCAGCCTTCCTTTCTCTCTCTCTCTCTCTCTTTTTTTTTTTTATTTTTATTTTTTTAAAATTCTTTCATTGCTTTAGGAATTATGTGTATTGACAGGGTTGAAATGTTGGCTCTAAAAGGGAAGTGTGAAGTTCTGTAAATCTGCAATTGTATCTAGCAGGGAGAAAAAAAATTGTCATGCCTGCTTTTTATCTCGTAACATGCTAGGCAGGCATTAAAATAAAGGAAACAATGGGTTTGGGGTTGTTTTTTTTTTTGTTTTGTGTGGGGGTTTTTTTGTTTGTTTGTTTTTGTTTTGTTTTGTTTTGTTTTGTTTTTTGTTTTTAAATATGTTTCCCATTTTTCAAGGCAGCTACTTCTGTCATCAGGAGAAATCTTAAATACAAAATCTTCTGTTATTATTGACCCAAGCCTCCTCTTAAAATTACCTTTAACATACTGAAGATAGCTAAAGTTATTTCTTGATTCCTTTTCTATACACATTGTATCACTGTAGGTGTTAGTGCTCCACCTACACCTGTAAAAATAATTGGAGAAAGATCAAAATCTGTTACATTCACTTGCACTTTTTGCACAAAACACAAACTGTGGTAGTTCCTCAGAGTGTTATCATTTTTAGCTATCATTACAATGTTACCAAGGGTGAGTCACGTAATTTATATGAAAGATATGATATAGCTCTCTACTACTGATCTATATTTTATGAGATACAAATCTTGAATGAACAGTTCACCTGGACAGGTGAATACACCACGTAAAGAGTAACTACAGATGACTTGTTGAGTAAATCCTCATACAACTTGGATTCCTGTTATTACGTATGAATATAACATAAACTAAATTATATTAAAATTATGCAAAAATAAAGAAAAACTAGAGTAATCTCAGCAATTATTTTCTGTGAGCGATACTGCCTACAGATTTTCCTAACTGCCCATGACAAATCTTGTCATGAACTCAGTTTGAGAAGAAAATTTATTCCAATTTGGTTCATATAACCTGTGTTGAAAATGGAGTAAAATAATTCTCCTGTCACCTCTGCTCCACATAAACATACACATCAACTGTTATTACTTGAAATAGTAGGGTAGTATTCTGTGTAATTTAGGAAATTAAATTGGGTTTTAAGACATGAATTTTACTTAACTCTCTGAGTCCTATTAATTTCTTTAACATTGGTAGAAAACAAGTTTAGTGCAGGTAAAAACATCTTGAGACAGGAAATACAGACATAGATGTGCTTAAACTGTATCAGAATTTAAAACGTCTATGCATTTGGTGCATTTTGGTTTTCTCCTCACTCTGAGGTCCTCTAGCATGGGCTGAAGGTGCCCATGCAGGGTTAAAACTGGTTTGAAAGAGATTTCAGTAAAACTTAGAAAAGATATGAGTCTAAATAGGTGCATAGAACAGTGGAATAAAGTGCTTGCTTTAAATCAAGTAATTTAATAGTGATTTATTCTATAATTTCTCTCTGAATAGCAGAAATGTGTTAAGTAAAATTGGATCTGTTGCTGTAATCTTGTAAGTGCTTTATTTGAAAATAATGAACACCATTATTAAAGAAGCACTGGAACGTACCTGTAAAGATAAGGATTTGATTCTCATCGCTGTCTCCAAATGAATGTAGTGGAATAAAAGCAAAACCAGACCCAATAGTAAAATCCATACTCTGGATAATAGGTTATCCAGATGCTGTATATTAGCTAGGGCAGTCAGATTCCAGGACTATTAACAAACAGTGGAGTTAGTCTTGTAATGAAAAAAGTTTTTATTCTCAGCATCTTTTTGCATATGTTCATCTTAATGTCAGGTAACACCAACATGGCATTTGCCAGTAACTCTGCTTTAGACTCAGCCCTAGAGTTTTATAATTCGTCATCAGCTCCTTTGAAATTTTTCCAGATTATAGGAGGAAAGACAGGAAAACTCAGCTTGACTCTGGGTCAGCAATTGTGGCATACAAATGTCTTAGTTTTAAGAAGATGCTCTATAAAAGATTTCCCATATACTTATTTATAACTCAAGACCATACACCATGGCAATTTAGCTTCTACCAAAAAAGAATAAAAGACAATGTACCTGAAATACCCAGAATCTGATGTATAATATAGTACCTCTCTCTCTATCCTTCAGTATAATATAGTGCCTCTTTCTCTCTCCTTCAACACTCATCTCTAAGAAATCCTAAGAAAGAGGGCTCTTTTGAAATGAAGCAATGATCAGATATTGATTACAGAAATGGATACGCCATTTTAAGATATTACCAGTGTTGCTGCTCTTTGTTATTGCCAGTCTGCTGGAAAGCTGAAAAGCTCACATAATCATCTCACATCATCTTCCGTGCAAAGACAGCTGAGTTAGTTTAAATACTGTTCCCCATGCAGGGCAAACTAACTGGACTGACCTTGAAAAGAAATAAAAGAGCTAATAAAATTGTTACAGACTGAGCATTTCTGACATTTTTTTCTTCTTCTGTTCAAGTTGTTTTATTATTTAAGGGACTCCAGCCATTTTTCAACCTAAATAACAGACACATGGATATTATTTAATGAAATTGTAGATAATAATTTCATTAATTGAAATAGCATGAACAAAATATAATTTGGAAGAGCTCAGCACTGTAACTGTCAAGCAATTTCTTTCATAATATTTGCAGTGCTATTGATCTAATTAATACTCTGTTCTGTTCAGTTTCACCATTAAGATCCAGTGATCACCAGAGTATTCATTAAATTATCCACATTCATACTTACAGAACTGCAATGCATTAAATGGCAGAGACGATAATTCCTTTCTGAAAATTGTGGACAACTGAGGTAAGAAATAATAGCAAGCACCTAGCACAATGCTAAATCAAATCATTAAGAGAAAACAATCCTCAAAGCGTATGTTTCTTTTCACACGTACATTTGTCAACCAGAGAGACTATTTCAACACTCTCAGAATTTAACTTGAGTCCATTTTATATGACATTTACAACTATTTGGTAGCTGGGTTATTTGGAACAAAAGCAGTAAGCCTCAAATCAAAGCTTTACAAATACAATATCAAAATCATATACTGTATTGCTCCTTTTTGTTTTACTTAAAAAATAGAGTATATGCATTTAGTGAGCTCTCTGTTTTTCTAGGATGCATTTATTGATGATGTGGAAATGTCTTAGCATTGGTGGGCTGTAATTTATAAAAGTGACTGCCCAAGTATATCCTAAAATATCACAGATAGAATGTTTCCTATATTGTCATCAGTCTCTGATTTACCATAATTTCAAATCTGTACTTTCTCCATAATTTTCCCAATGAACCAGAGAAATACAGTAATGATCAGTTTTTAAATTCAACTACTCTAATCAGTAATAGTTTGCAGAAGTGAACATTTAGTTTAATAAAATTCTGGAATAGAAATGGCTAGCGATTAAGTTCACTTTAAGGAATCTTGATTAAAATTTCTTAAGAAAATTTGAAGAGGGATTATAAATATAGGACCAGACTGTGGTGCTTTTTCTACAGGTGCTATTTACTACAGAACCACTGAAAATGTTCACTATTCTTCATGAATATGAGGATCCCAGTAAATATGAAACATAAGCAAGAATGTACATATACACAGCAAGTGTGATCTGCAAGCTTTCATCATGGGAACAAATAAAACCCCCAAGACTGCCCACAGCTGCAATCTGCAGCCTCAAAAAGGTCAAAATGAATTAACCACACACTTTCACCCTTTTGTTTAACTTACTGCCTGGGCATTTTTTCACTAATTTTAGAAAATAGGGTAAGATGTCTAGTTATTACTAGCTAGATAACTGAATGAATTTTTAGCTATCAAAGTAGTCTCTATCATAACCTCCTTTACCCTGTGATATTTAATAACGCAAGGTACCATTGCATCCCTTTATCATAGATGTATTTCTAACTTTTAGGGATATTGCATTTACATTTTATCTTTAAACTCTATAAAGTGAAAACTCATTCAAGCAGATTTGTTGAATGTTTATGKTTTTTTAGCAGATAATAGTAGATAATAAGAAGATGTCACTTTGAAGTGGTTAACAGTAAAAATGAATATATTTTGCTTTTTTTTTTACATGCATGTAAATAATTCTTAATGACCCTATTGCTTACACTCATACTTTATCAGAATTATACCCCATGTATCAGTAAGTAATGTGACACGAGAACTTCTTTATGCCTGATATAAATCAATGATTACTGCCTGAATTTAAAAGCTGAGTGATGATAAGATGCTGTGACTCAATAGATTTGAGCTTCTAACATTGTGCGGAAGAACATAAAACCTGTTTGTGCATTATAATGTAGCAATAATGTATCCCTTCCTAATCACTGGCATACCTATCTTTTCTAGCTTGCCTATAGCATGCATAATAAGAAGTTTGCAAAATATGGAGAAATTCTAATTTTCATATACCTGCATTATTAATCCCTGCAGCTATTACAAAAAATACTAAAATCCTTAAACTATGAGGATAAAATACAATTTACAGAGTACATTTTCTTATTATTGCCTTTGAAGATAGCATCAGTTGTCTACACAGACCTATAAAATGTTTTAAGGGTTGAAAGATACACCTTAAGGTACTTATCTTTCCTTTCTTAATAAAAGATAAAACAACAACAACTCTCTGAATGATAAACAAACAAAAGCAAGCAATAACTTACTGCTTGCCTAAGTTGACCCTGGGTTTAAGAATCAAGGATTGCTTTTTGCTGGCTCTGGCATTAGCTGAACTAAATCCTAAAGTGTATTCTTAGATGGTGTGAAGTTGGCCTAATTGTATTCAAGTGAAGTGAAACTGATTTGCACTAGCTGCAGATCAGGGCCCTTACAGGACTAACCACCTGCCCATGTTTCGGAATTAACTGAGGATAAGACTGATTGCTTTGTAACTGTTTAGTAGAGGATTGGCTACTGATTAGTTCTTTTTGACCTTGTCTCTTTAACCCTGTGCAGATATCTTAGTGGGAGAAGAAACGGGAATGGAGAAGGTGGAACAGGATGATAAGGAAACTGTGATATTTTCTAGTGCAAGAAATTAATCATTTAATATACGTTCAATGTGAACGTTGTGATCTATGCATGATGTATGGGTGTTTCTTTTAGCTTTTCAGAAATACAGTCCCCTTAAGCTTATAGATCAGCTGGAAAAAGAAGAGAAGGTACAGATTATTGTAATCTATCTAAGGCAAGAGTGAGAGGGAGGGGGTTATTTTTTTTCCTATATTGGAATCACTTGACAAAGAATACTTTTGAGAAGTTTCTTCAATATAAATCACGCCATTCTAGTTCAAAGCAACAAATTTAAACAAACTTGCAAAATATACAAACTAGTAAGTTCAGGATACTAATTTAGATATGGTTGTTTACATTCTCACCCCATTTTGCTAAGTGTGAAATGTTGAAAGCAGTTGTAGAGACCACAAGCATTTTGGTCCTGGCTTTAAGTAAAAGAAACAGTGTAAAAAGGGAGTTATTGCCTAACTTAACAAAAGCTTTTGCGATACTTGCATTTTCTTTTGAACAGAAGTTTCATACACTTAAAAAAATTGTTCACTGGTGGAATACATTAATAAAATCTTTTTTTTTTTTTTTTTTTCCTAGCAGTGTAAAAGAATAAAAGACCTCATAAATATGTTTACAGCTAGTGTTTACAAAATCTGCTAATGATCTCACTAATGGAAGCTAGATTATGGAATGTATTTTGCATCAGGTTTATGCCCAGAGCACCCATTTTAAAAGGAGTCCCTGACAGATTTTAATTTTTACTTTTGGATCTGCAGTTCTTCAATTAGAAGAACATAAGTTATGCTGGGGAATGAATCTCTCAGTGGGTGCATTTACATGTACTGGTTTTTGTTGGGTTGCCTTTTTTTTTTTAAATTCTGTGAATCTTCTTTACACATGTACACTTCAATTATGAAAAAAATGTTCTGAAGATTTCAAGCTTAAGTATGTAAAACTCTTAAAAGAAACCGTGATACCTAGTTACCATCAGTGTATGATCCTAAAAATGTCAAGTGTATTTGTATGATGAGGTACTCTTCCACCTTTAAACACTGTGACCTAGAGCAAGTCAAGTTTTAGACTGATGGCATAAATAAATAATCCCCCTTTTTAGTGCARTAGCAGAGCTGAACAAAATGACTCAGGTGAAATGTTCAGATCTGATATTCGTATGATCCCACTGGTGGAAAAGAGATTGGAGAAAGTATTTTACAGCAGGTTTATTTAAAGACTGCAGGGCCCAATGCTGGTACTGTTTAAGGCAATGACAAATTTCCAATTAATTACAGTTAAGAGAAGATCAGGTACAGAACCGGTAACCTCTATTAGATTTTATTGCTCACCTCTTGGGCTGTTGAAGATACACACTAACTTTCCATTTTCCCCTGCCCTCCAAGGTAAGTATTTGCAGTATTCATCCTTGATGAATGCAACATGCAACCAAGGACTATGACCCGTGAACCTCCCCCGCTGTGGGAGGTCTGCACCTTTGCACACTGGCTTACAAGGCTATCATTTTGAGGACGTCAGCAGCACCAAAGTGGAGAAAGCAAGCTCCCAAGCAGRGGGAAAGATGCCTTGTGCTCTGACTCTGCAATGATGATGGTGATAATGATGATGATGATGTTGATAATAATAATAATACTAACAACAACAACAACAATAATAATAATAATAATATCATCTCAATATTATCCTTCAGTTTAATGGGAACACAAAAAAATCTTAAGGACCTTATTCTGATTTCATATAATTGAAGACTAAACTCTGGAGCTCAATTTAAGAAAAGACTTTGACATTTCAAGTTGCAGAGACTTAACATCATTAGAAAGAGGGAGATGGCTAGATATTGATGTCTAAAATTAAATATATTAACTGTAAACCAACATTTATTAATTAAAATATAAAAAGTTCAATATTAGACTGTTAGGTTGGAAGGGTATCACAGCCTGAAATCTAATGTAAAGATAGAAACAGCAGGATTTCAAGCTTCCCTCCATTATCCCAAGAATCTTGATCATTTAAATTTTGATGTTTTTATGTTATTGCCAAAAAAATAGCATCTCTGATACAGATAAACCCATAAAACAACTAAACCCATTAATTTAATTTGCACCACTGACAAGCTAGCCATCTCTTGGAAAAGTTTTGGGTTTTGAAAATCTAGACAAAATTAAATAAGTAATCTAAAAATTTCAGGTTTTTTAACTCTGAATCTCTTCCTTTGCCTATCCATTGATTTTCATCCACGAAAGTAAATAAATGCTAGCCATTAGATTTTCTTTACAGTTACTCATTATACATTCCTCATATACTTTTTACTAATTATAAAGTAAATATATCTGTTTAGAACAGATTTCCCATTCACCAGGTTATCATCCTTCAGATACTAGAATTTTAGAATCCTACCATATTCAAAAGCAAATATTTATTTTAATCTTGTGTGCTCCTTTATTTCTCAAAATGTTGTGACAAGCCTTGGAGAATAGGGTGGTTTTTGTAAAGCAAGTATGAATGTAAAAACTATGCATACAGAATGAGATAAGTTTAAACCTGCAGAAGACACAGGTAATGGAATTAGGAAGAATTCAGCTGGGATGCAAAAATCATTTACATTGATAAGTGGGAAGGAAGTAACCTCTGGGTGGATTTTTGAGATACATTTCCTATGTTAACTTTCTGAGAATATTTGGGGGTGGAGTGTTATAAATATGGCTAGCAGGGTCCTAGGAAGCAAATATATATTGTATTGATCTTCAGCTGTTTGCTTTAGTTTTCTCTCTTCTTATATCCTGATCACACGGCAGTTCTTTTCCTATATTAATTCAAAATTTGAGCCAACCTTGGAGACAGTTTGCTTGTTTCCCTCACTGTTGACAGCCCTCAGCCAGTTTGTGTGGAATGTCAAAGAAGGAGCATTAGAGAAACAGCTAAAAGAAGTGATGTTTAATAGTTGATTTTACCAGCTATCCAGGGGATCATGGGAGGATTCATGTGGATTTGTTTCTTATTGAATAAGAATAGAAAAATGCCACAAAACTTAAGTTTTTTAATTTCTGTTAACTCCTGTGTACTTTCCTTGGAGACTGGACCCAAACTAACTTGTTGTTATGGGCAAGCATATGCATGTTCCTAACACCTTACAAGAAAATGAAATGCTAGATAATGCACATTAAAAGGATGAAGAAGATTGGAAATGAAATGAAAATCTGCAAATTCCAACCGTAAATTTGTACTGGGGAGTTTACACACTTTCATAGTGTATCTATATATTCTTCATCACAACCTATAGGTCCCCATGTATAATAAAGACTCATGAACACAAACCTATATTTATGCTCAGTGTTAAACTTTGATTTCTTAAAATAATCCCAATCATTCTCTGAGGGATTCCTTTGCCACGGAAAATCTACCAATGCATATTTTTACAGGATGACTCATTGATTTATCTTCCTGTATTTCATCTTATTTCTTGTGTGGAATCTGCACAGCAATTAGCTGCTGAGGTTTCTGACTGTTTTCTTTTTCAAGTTTTCCTTTTGAGGATTCCCTTCAGCCTCAGTTG
Source organism: Oceanodroma leucorhoa (assembly GCA_030449065.1). Classification (NCBI taxonomy): domain Eukaryota; kingdom Metazoa; phylum Chordata; class Aves; order Procellariiformes; genus Oceanodroma; species Oceanodroma leucorhoa. The sequence goes on from JASVER010000005.1 coordinate 10,339,096, forward strand.
GATTTAATGTATTTCTTTGTGGAGCCCTTAAGCTGCAGATATGAAGGGAAGACTTAACATTACCATAGTACGTCCTGTCTGCCTTCTTTCGATAAGTCCAATCCAAGCATGTATGGGAAAATAAACTCTTAGGGTCATCAGTGATATAACAGACTGTTTTGGACTCATATGTATTTTTTTAAAGCTCAAGAATTCAAATGCCCAGATATACTTATGCATGCCTACATGCACATCCACAGTCAACAATTAGAGGTTAGACTGCTGAAATCACTGCAAGATGTTTTTAGTTGTTTCAGTGGAGTATTTAGTATTACAGTGGAGATGTGGTTAAATGTTAAGTCATATTTTTTCTAAAGGTATTCACCTAAAAAACTTGTAAATTTTTTCAAATCTACTGAATGTTCACAGTTCTGATTGATTTCAGTCTATATGTTCCTTTAGAAAATCATGCTAAATATTTATCCATGCTGAGGTGATGATTCTTAGGCTTCTTTAAAATGTAGAAAAACATTACAGTGGAACCTTTTTATTCTTGATGAGGTTTACCACATATCCCCCAATACAAGTGTGCCCTTTTTAATGAAAAGAGGTGAGGCAGCATGGGAATTCATAATAATAGTGTGTTATAGCAAATGGGAACATGGCTTAGAGAAGAGAATGGCTGCCCGAGGCAACCAAACTGCTGTTCCCAGATCCACTGCAACAGCACATCCATTTAAACATTTTGGAAGACTGCAAATATTTCAAGTTGTTGCATTGATTTTTTATGAGAAATCAAAATTTTTACATCAAATCAGATTTTTATATGGAGGTATAAAGCATATAAAACTATGTAAAAATGACAAAATCAATTTCCATTACTTATTTCTGAGGGGTTTTGGGGGTCGGGAGAGGTATTTGGGYTTTTTTCACTGCAGTACTGGAGTTTGATGCATATGGGAAAAGCTCTTTAAGCTAAAAAACATGTATGTTCAAAATCATCTTTTATATGACAAATTGTATAGCATAGGCAGATAAAGGGATAACTCCATGCATAAAGTCCTCAATATGAAACAGAGGTCTTCAGGAACCTCAATAAAGTCAGCTCTCAGGTAAATAYGGTTGGAGCTATGAAGAAGCGGACAGAATGCACCAGATGGAGAAGCAGCTGGTTTATGTGCAGTAGGAGAAAGGTGTTTTGTTTTTCTGCTTGTTTTAAACCCTTTATATAATTTTTTTGTGTGTGTAACTAAATATTTAACAACATGCACTGAATAATAAATGTTTCAGAAAACACACATCTTAATAAAAGACCCTTTGTTTTGCTGGTGGACAACAGGAATCAGTTTCAATTGTCTACATGACCTTAAGTGCTTCCTGTGGATCTGTGCCCAACACATATCTTTATTATTTCTGATACCTCCTAGTATTCAAACAGCACTATAGATAGAAAATATTTACAAGGACAGGTGTATTTGGCAGCCATTTTTGGGTCAGAGGATATAATCAGATAGAAATATGTATTTCCTCCCTGATTAGGGACTTTACCGTTAGATTATATATTCTGTTCCTTTATTGATTCTTTGAAAAAACAGAGGACATCATCATTATGCTATGCGAAGGGTCACAACTCATATGGATCACAGCAATGTAGATATCCATAGGTTTGAACATACAAACCTATATACTGAAACAGATAGAATGTGCCTCTCAGCCATTTTCCAGTGTCATGAAATGTCAGGAAAATGTAACAATCTCTGCTGAGTCAATGCAATATCTGCAGCAGGAAGAAAATAGAGGGAGAATTGTTAATAACAAAGTGGTAAAGAATGAAGRTGTGCTTTACTCTTTACATAAATGTAATTGTCATGATCTAATTCTAAGAGGTTGGCAAGACAAAATATTTTAGAATTGCTGCGATAAATGCCCTGAAGCTTACAGTTTCATCTGCCTGACATACATCATTAGCGTGAGCGGGTACCACTATGTAACTATTAAGGAAATGTGCCAGAAGAGTAGGCATTTGGGTCTGATATTGCCAGGGAAAGAAGACTGCCTGCTTAGCTATATTATACTTAACGTTGCAAGACAAAGTTGTTCATGATCTTGCAGATTGGAGGCCATCTGGTAAAGGCCTGTGAGTGAACAGATAATTAATCAAGTTGAGAAATATTTCCACTTTATGGAAGCCATTGCCCTTTGCAATGAAATCTAGTTTCATCAACAGGTGGGAACAAATATAAATGTACACTGAAAAGTGAAGGTGGAAATGTGGAGCCAAGCAAATTTTCTGTGGAATGGAGAACTGAAATCTTGGCAACTGAGTTATCAGCTTCAGCAGACATCGGCTGCACAGGCAGGCATCATTTGTCATGAAATTGTAAACAGCATTGAGTTTATAAGGCGACTGAGCCCTATGCTTGGAAGCAAACAGCTGCTTTATTTTAAAAAATTAATGTTTTCTATCTGTCTACCTGCCCCTTAGTGACACATTCCCACTTCTTAAGCAGAGGGAGTAGAAATGAACACTGAGCCAACTCTAAAAACAAGGTATGTGGCTTCCTGTGAAGGGAGAGGGCTGGCAGCAACAAAATGACTGTGGTCTACAGCAGTGTCCTGGAAAGCCCGTCTGGCTGCTGAAGCCGGTCCTGAGGCAGGCGATGGTGTGGCATGGCGCCCTGCTTTGGACAGTTAGGAGACAACGGCAGAAACTGTTGCTTCTGGAAGGAATCATCAACATCAGCTGCTGCAGTGAGTAGCTGGGCTCTTCTACTATTTTTTACTAGGTTCAGCYGCTTTTTCTCCCTTCTCATCTTCCAACCCAGAAGTGACTCAATGGTAGCCAAGCCCTTGTCACTGTGGCAATAAAATTCAGCTTTGTCCTTTCTGTTCAGAAATCTTTGCACCATTTCTGAGTGAGTTAATAAGTGCCCTGCAGTGATTAGCACTTAGGTGTTTTAGTGCAATACCTCCTTCAGTTACGCCTTCAACTAAGATTTGAGATGGAGAAATAGGCTGAGCTGTGATATTGTAACCCATTTTATTTTACAAGAAAACAGTTGGGGGACTGAAATATATTAATAGGCCACAGCGCCATTGTTGAATATGTTAGATCACATAAGCTGGACCAAAAAAAGTCCAAATAAATTACATATCTGACAACCCTAAGGCACTTGATGTAAGCATCACCTTTTCTTATACACGAAAATATTTACAAACTAAGTTTTGGCATTTTAAAATTTTTATATTTGGAATTTTCATTTGAATAGTTTTTCTGTTAACTAAATTAATTTTTAATCTAAACCCATACTTAAATATCAAAACAAGCAATCCTTTGCTTGTGCAATAGGAAATTTTTGAATTTTCAATTTAAAATGTTGACATTCCGCATTTGTTCTGGGCCAGTGTTATTTTTTTAATTTAGGAATAGCTAATAAACTAGAAAATCAATTTCCTACCCTAATAGAGGACACTGTGAGGAACACTGAAGGAATAAAGAGAAAGAGGGCATCTGTTGGCTTTTTAAAATGCCTTCTAGCTTGAGCTAGAATGCTCTCACAACTGGCACAGAAGTCATGGATGCCATTGATTTTCATGCTTCTTTCAGCTTTTAATGTGATTGTACACAAGCGAATGCGAGAGCAATAAAACGCATAAATGTCATTGAAAGTTTCCTATTTAAGTCTGGTGTTTCAAGGGAAGTTAAAAAAGTTGTCAGTAAAGGGGAATAACGTGAAGGACGTCATGTCTAGTACATAAAAGCTTTAAGGAATCGTCTCTTTTTTAAAATGTCAGGTTTTGGTTAAATATAAAGAAAATGTGCTCTGGGATCTGCCCTGTTTCACAATGAGTGCTGTAATGGAACACGTGCTCTTCTTATTTATTATAAGCAAGAAACCCAACAGATCATTTCAGACACAGAGAAATACCTGTAATTTTTGTCATTTTCTGTACCATGCTTAGATGTTTACGATATTTTCCTGAGGGAATATTTATCTTAGAAACCACCACAGAAAATCACAGGCCTCAAAAATCGAAGGAAAGGACATGGATATGAAAAACTAAAGGCACAGTTGTATATAAAAAAAGCAACTAAAAGTAAGTGAAGTAAAAAGAGCATTTCATTGCTAATTAAAAATCTTCCACATTTAAAGGCCAAGTACTGGAATCTCTACTGATGAGGAAATGTGTATGTATGAACAGATGCAAAGAAAGTAATTATATGTCTTGTTATATTTCATCTAATTAGGAATCATGATGACTTTAAGGTATGCGTTTAGGAAGAAATGTGGCTAAAAAAACCCCTGAAGTATGTACTCTGACCAATGCATTAGATTCAGGAGAAATGGAAGCTTTTCTGTGGCCCTTGTGTAAATTAGCTCGCAAATACAGAACAGACCCGAACAGTGTTCTTCCTTTGTGCAAGAATAATTTACAGAAAGAAAGCTGCTGAAATACATATTAACACAGAACAAACAAAAGATGCAATATAATGTTTCAATAAAGCAGAAACTATGTTGTAAAAGAGATTATCTTCTGTTACAAAAAAAAATCAGGATGTCGTTCACTGATCTATACAGAAAGATACATAAGTAAATATGAGTGTTGGCATTTTTAATTATTTTCTTTCTTTTATAATGATAACATTTTTTACTTCATTAACTAAATCAATATCTGTGTTGTAATGCTAACAAAGAAAGCAGGAGGAAAAGGGTAATGATTGGGTGGCCGATGGCTATTTCATGCTCACTCTACCTTCTCTGCAGGTAGGGAAGACTCTGGCCATCTGAGTTTAGTCATGTTGCAGAGCCAGGGCAAAATGCATGCAGCTTAGGAGATAATAAAGATTAATGACTAACAATGTACAAGTGCAGGTTTTTTGTGGGTGTTTTGTTTGTTTGCTTGGTATTTTTTCTCCCCACTGCATTTTTAATTGATTTACAAATTATTTTTTCTGGGATAGCCAAAGGTTCTCAAAGGACAAAATTAAAATCCAGTGTGCTTAGAAAGTCCTCCATCTTGGGTTGCAGAAAGAAGCGACCCTTAAGAGTTCCTTTCTCTTACTCATTTATGCTTTCAACATTTTTCTAGCAATGCTCTTTTATCAGCGATAATACTGCCTCTGACATCTGCTACATAAATGCAGAGCGTCCTTTCCTAAGAAGCAGCCAGCCAGTTGTGAAGTGTGCTATAGAAAGGTCAGAGCAGAATTAAAGTTCTGTTATTTTGCCATTACCTTGGTACAGAACCAAAGTGCTTTGGAAAACTACTTCTTTCCACTGAAACTGGATATGGTCCCTGTAGAAGAGGTCTCAGTAGGCCTGATCTTCCCAGCAATCCATCCTCTCCATAACCTCTCCAGAGAGCAGTGGCCATTTTGGCAAAGGACAGACGCATTTGTGGGACAGATGCGTTGTGCTCCGGGGGCTCAGAGACCTGGTTTGTGTCTTGGTGCTAAGTGGCAAGTCTTGTAGCACATCATAATTTCTTCATGTGCCTAAAAGCACACCTTGCTTCCAACCAACACTGGGACTTTACCTTTAGGATTAGTGATAATTGTGGAGTGACCTAGCAATGGCACCACAGAATTTAGATATGAGCACATGTGCATGGGTGTGTGTGTGCATGCATGTGTCTGCATGTGTGTGTGCATGTACAGATGCAAGGGACTTTCACAGCCTTAGGAACAAGGAGAGCGTACAGTAAGGTACCAGATTCCTCTTTCATTCACTAACTACCTTTGGATTCTGTTTGTGTGTGTGTTTACTGCCATGCAACACTAGGTAGTTGGTCTGTGTTTCTCTAATAGGGTCAAAATGTTTTTTTGTTATGAAAAATAAAATATTAAAGAAAAGGTAAATATAAACAGGCGCGCTTACTTTTGCACAACCAATAAGAAATTACTTTCTCTTGCTAAGGAATATAATATCTTGACAGTGGAAAACAGAATAATATTTAGGGCCCGTTTAATGAAAAAATTAATTGCCTGATAACATTTTTGGTTAATTGCAGTGGAAGAGTACAAAATGTACCATTTCTATATTTATCAAACTGCCTTCTGACCTGCATATAATAAAACTTGACCACAGTTATGAATACAAAAATAAATAAAAATCATGTGAGTTAATTTATAGGTAAACCCCAACATATTTCTGATAACATTTTACTAAATCCAAAATCCTTTCCTCTAAGTATGATTTTTTTAGTTAATAGTGGAGTTATGTGAGAGCGTAGGTTGTCCTGGTTCCAGCTGGGACAGAGTAAACTTTCTTCCCAGTAGCTGGAGGGGGTGCTGTGTTTTGGGTTTGGTAATGAAAGGAACGTTGATGGCCCATTGATGCTTTGGTTGTTGCTGGGTGGTGCTTGCACCAGGGCTTTTCGGCCTCCCATGCTCTGCCAGGTGCAGGGGGAGCTGGAGGGGAGCATAGCCAGGGCAGTTGACCCAGCTGGCCAATAAGGTATTCTATACCATGTGACATCATGCTCAGTGTAAAACTAGGGTGTGTGTGTGAGGGGGGCTCTGGTGTTTGGGACATGCCAGTTTGTTTGGGACACGTGGGGGGTGAGGAGTTGCCTTGTGCATCACCTGCTTTGTGTATTCTGTTATTGTTGTTGTTATCATTGTTATTATCACTGTTCTACTTTGCTTTATTTCCATTATCAAACTGTTTTTATCTCAACCATGGGTTTTCCTTCATGTGCCCTCCCGATTCTCTCCCCCATCCTACCGGAGTGGGGGGGTAAGCGAGCGACTGCGTGGTGTTTAGTTGCCGGCTGAGGTTAAAGCACGACAAGGTGTATACCTGTCAGTTATGTGCTGCACTGTATGACGTGTTTGACGTATGCCATGAAGATGAAATGCAGTGTTTTTTGTAAGAATTCAATACAACAGTATTATGTGTTATATTTGAACTATAGTATAGCTATGGTGTATAACACTCTGTTAAGAGACCAATAGGAAAGTAAAGTCCCTATTACAAACAGCCCTTACAGTTCTATCACTAGCATGCTGGCTAGTAACACATGTCAGAAAGAGCAATGTATCTGAATAAAAAGCACAATATGGCCACCATCTCAGCGTGAAGTAAAATGCAGTTTGGATGTTTATAAAGCTTTAAGAAATACTAGATATTAATAAAAAACTCCATCTGAACTTGACAACCAGTGAAGTTCCTCTGTGACCTATCTCAGCTAAATCCATTTCTTTACAATATGTGACTCTGAGGAAAATTTTGCTTATAGGGATTCCCTACATGCTTACAAAATCAAAGTAGGTAAAAGCATTAGATGCTGGGAATGAATGCTTGTTTTGGATTTTTTAGTGTTTCAACATCCACCATGAAAACATGAAAAATGCATTTTGTAGTGGCAGTTGCCCCTATGGGAACAGTTAAATTAAAGATAGGAGTGGTTAATAGAACAACAAAGGCATTTTTAGTCATGCCACAGCACTGACTAGATGCTTATGAGGTCCATAAGTCCTATATGTACATGGGTCCACCCATGTGCTATTGAGGCTCTCTTGAGCAGGTAGTAACTCTTAGGACATAGACTCCCTGTCTGCAACATTTCACTTCTCACGTGATTCCCAAGACTACTGATGATATCTGGGCTCCGCAATAGTTCTTCATGAGTGTGCTGGATTTACAATGCACTCTCCAAGGCTTCTATTAGTTGAGAGAAGACATCCAGGTTTTCTAAGAGACTTTAACCACAATTACCTTTTACTTTAAATGGCACAGAAAATAGTTGTAGCCAAAATAATAAACATATCATTCTGTATGGTTTTGTCTGTCAGGAAATTGGTCAGCTTTTACGAAGTGAGGCGAAGTCCTCTAGGAGTCTTTTGTGCCTGGTACACTATTTCTCCCCTAAATCATAGAGCCAGAGATTCTCATCTACGCATTGATTACTCCTTTATTTTTCTGTCCAAACACCCACAGGGTAAAAGACACTTTATTTTATAACTCTTACATATACCATTGTCCTATGTTCCTCTAGTCAGCCTGTTCAGGTAATTAAATTCCTTCCTCACATGCTGGCTACCAGCCCAAAGGCAGAATAAGATTGATTTATCTACAGAACTGCACAGTTAAATCTATTCAAATGTCATTAAGCCCAGATAGTTCACCCTTCCAACCTAGACCTGGTAGTGTGCCGCACATTAGTTCATTGACTGCCTTTTCCCCAGTCCCAGAGAGTATCTCCAAACAGAAGTTAATCCCTTGAAGTCAGTTAAGCAACCAAGATCACACAGTTACACTAAGTGACACTTAATATTTCATAAAAATACTGCCAAAAAAAATCCCCTATGGTCTCCAACAGCTGACATTTGTTGGAATAATTTATGCCTAAGCTTCTACAGGTGTTCAGTGGGGAGAGGTCTGCCCACATGAGATTTTAAACATATTTTGTCTAATTCAGACATCTTTAAACATTCCTCAAAGGCCCTAGGTATGCCTGTGAGCCCATCATTTCTGAAGGATTTGGAAGTCCAGTGGTAAATAATGAGTTATTGTAGTATTTTCAGCAGTGAGGAGTGCAGTCTTAGGCTTATTCTTTTCATCACACTTGTACTAGCTGTGTTGTAAAGAACTGAGAACTAATTTACACTTCCAGCTCTTTCTGGGGTTGTGTTTTCCATGAAGTTCCACTTGCCTTTTGAGTCTTAGTATTCCTTCTCTCCCCCCACATCCCTTTCCCCAGTGCTCATTTTATCTCTTGACGAGAGAGATCAGACAGCCAGCTTGCTGTGTTAGTAAATGTTAAGGGCCTCTCTCAAAATGACATGCAGGCTCTCAGAAGAGTAGCCTCGTGACTGTAGGCTTGTAAGGACTTGGGTGACCATATGAACCCTCTGTCTTCATTAGCCTCTCTGCAGAAAGGTGTGACGAGTGTAGAAAGAGTAAACTGTGCGACACAATATGGGTGACTTAAAATTACAAATACTCAAGACATCAGATGTACGTTCCCATTATAGAAATTGTCCCATAATGTAGAATTTTGCTTCAGAGATTATTCAAAATGCTGAGTAGGACCTCTTGAATGAATAGATATGTTGTTGTAGCACCTGAACATTATGAGGTGCCTGTTCAAACATATCTACACCCCAGTTTTATTTGGTTTGAAATTTTGGGAAGCAGTAGCAATATGTAGTTCTGAAGTATATTTTGGGATTCATGAAAATGAAAACACATAGCCAATGTTTTAATCTTTGGAGGAAACCCTGGCTTCATTAAAATTAATAGTAACATTTCTGTTGGCATTGTTGATGCCAGGTTTCTCATTTTCTTGTCTTTCACTTTTCAGCAGAAGATGTGGTGTTTAGATGTATTTAGGGTCTTGTTGCATAATATCCTGCCTGCATAGAAAAGGTTCTATTTTTAATTTTAAAAACACTCTGTCTGTAAGGACATCAAAAGTACACATGGATCAAAGTGAAAGCTATTTATCTGGACATTTTTCTCCTCCATTGACATTGGGCACACTGTGGAAAGCAGAAGGCATAAATAAAAAGAGAGCTTGACTTAAGCTACAACTTACTTTGATTTTGTAATATCTAAATGTGAGGCACCAAATGTTTGCAGTCAAAACCAGCCTTGTTCCATACTGGGAGCAAAATGACAGTAAATAATGTTAAATAATTGTGGCTATTTGTATGAATAAAGTTAAAAAATGCTGAATAATAGGAGAAATGCTTTATTCTTTTCAAGGTTTTATTTAATGAAGGACTTATAACAGAGAAGAAATATTGAATTGGGAACACCTACTATCTTGTGCTACTGAACCAAAAGAGAAGATCAGTGGCAAAGTTTAGCTCTAGTTTTTCTGATGCAATCATATCTGAAAATTCAAATTTTTCTGTTTTTCCCTCATCCACTTTCTTCCTCTCACAGTGGTCAAGCTGTTTTATCTCATCTTCAGTAGATCTTGGAAAGAATCCAGGGCCACCCACAGGTTATTCGGAATTCAAGAGAAGAACAACTTATATTCCTCCCAAAGAAACAACATTTTCTAAAACTGAAATTTATTGCTTCATTATTTAGGAATCAAGAACTCTAAATGGGAAATTCTGAAAAGATAAAGCAAAGACAGGAAGGAGTGTGTTGCCACTAATTAATCTGATTTCAAAAAGGTAAAATAGAAACAGACAATGTTTAGGAGAATTGTCTAGGACTCCCAGCCCTAGCAGAAATTCTCTTCCCGGGTTTATAGCAGGGAGAAGTGTAACTAATTCTACATGAATTTGAAAGAAGAGGAGGAAGAAACTCATATTTTAACCCCTCTATGCAAGGCTCCAAGAGGGTAAATTCTTTTGAAAGTTGTGAGGAAAAAAGAGGGATCATATAGATACGATTCATCAGCTTGAAGAATATCCCCCATGAATTACCATGTGGCAGTTTTTGTCCTCACCCATTAAATAAAGAAACAAAGCAGTGGGTAGTATTGAAGAGAAAATAGGTAGAAGTAAAGGTAAGAAGCAAAAAAATCCCATATAATTTTCTGACATGTCAAGTAATGGTACTGGCATACTGTCAAGTAGTAGGATTACATGGAATATAAATATGAATATGCTAAAAATATACAGGTTTTTTTTCTTGTTGCTAATTCTTGTTTTTAGTTCAAGACTGGAACTTAAAAGTGTGAACACTCCATACCTCAGTGTAAGTAGCATTTTCCTGCAAAACAGGAAATCATGCAGTACGCTGATATTGGTCTAGCTCTGTGTCTTGCTTGGCTGGTTCACAAATCAGCTAATATGATCCAAAAGGATGCAGCAGCTAGTATAATTTATAGAGAATACTTTTCTTTTAAGAAAAGTAGAGGCAGAAGTGATATGCAGTGCATGCTACCTAGCTACTATGCAAAACTTGTCGTGAACGGACATAAGTTTGAGTACACTAGTTGTATAGTCACCTACACATAATGTAATCACCTGCCTGCTCTTCTCTCAAGACTTGGCATTTAGTCTGGAATGGTGAGGGAAATATTTCGGAACAAAATCTCAYCCTGAAGCCCCAGCAGTGTGCAACACCATTGCCCAAGTATGGATCGTTTTCTGCTGTGGGCAGGCCTCTTTGTGGGAGCTTTTTGATGTTTACCCTTAAACCTTCAAGCTTCACCTCTCACTTTTTCTTGCATTTGAGACAGCTTCTAAATTGTTGGTGCACTGGGTACAAAACCAGGGGCTTTCATGGGTGAAGGTGAAACAAATAGCTGGATCTACTCACATTCATTCTGTGATTTGAGCCACGAACTCACATATATTATATACACTGTCAGGTTATACACCTGCCCTTGGAAGGGAGGGTTTGTCACTAACATCTGAGAATGAGGTTCGCTGTTTGGCAGCAAGGTGAMTGTGGCTGATCCTTCTCTCAAGGGTTGGCTTACGTCTGAGGCAAGGCTAAGAGCTGACCCTGGGCCACCCTGAGCTGATTGTGGGAGCATGATGCGATGTGAGACAGACTGGGCACAGCATACAGGACACAAATGCTGAGAACCAACATTCCTATTTACAGAGGACCAGGCCATCAGCTGATGCAAGTCAATGTTGCTTCATTAGCTTCAATGGAGCTCTGCGGGTTTATGAGTTGGGAGTTCAGTTTTAAATCCTGCTATATCCTGAAGAGTAAGACAGGGGATGGAAAAAGGTCCAATAAGTGGGTCGTTGGACCTCAGACTAACTTCCAAGGGTAGATGAAACATAGTCAAAGTAGTCTTATAGTAGGAAGCCCAGAAAAAGAGAATCCCCTTGCTCAGAGACAGCCAGAAGACAGCTGGTTTAGAGAAAACGCTGTACCTGACTTGGGTTCAAATCTTTGCGTTTAATTCAAATCTTTTAATTCAAAGCTGAGCCAGGCTAACAGAAAGGTATGAGGTTCAAGCCGGAAGTTACAATGTTAGATTCATTTTAATCCACATAATACATCTGCTAGATGAATAATGCTTCAGATACTTTAAGTAAATTTGATTAATTAAGCTGCCTAATGACATTCYACTGTTTCTTATAAATCTAATTTTGTTTCAGAACTAATAGGAGAAGAGCAGAGAACTGAGACACTGTCTCTCATCTTGGCTATATTGCAAATCACTTACAAGTGCAACATGCAACTCAAACCCACACAGTTGATTTACAGTTATGCAAGCAAGCACTTCAGATAATTGTATAATGATACCTAAATTACTGAGGTACAGTGACATTCACTTGTTATGCTTAAGGATACAAATAGCAACAAAATTATGTCAAAATGTATAATTTTAGTGTACAGCTGGACACAGAGCTGAAAGAGAGATAATAAGTTCTTAATTAGTATCAAACTGAGCTGAGTTATCTCTTCTGGCCATTACAAATTGAATACTCACAAACACTTCTCAGTCATTACTTTTCTTTCTGCACACTTCAAAGCCTGTAGCCTACAGAGGTGCTTTAAATGTAATTATTATTACTATTCTTATTTTATTTTTTTTAACCAAAAATAATGCTTCATCTTGCCTTCTGCTTGTGTGCATGTTTCTGTTTATGCTTTCAAACAATCATTTCTCAACTAGCAGCATTTTGTATTTCTTCTGTGCTATTGGTCTCCCCCCATTACAACAGCAACAGTCCCTGTACAAACAACATATAGCTTTAGGAAAATTATGATAATGCCCCAAACACTGTGCATTTGTTTGTCACATGTAGTTTTTCTTAAGTAAAATGATAGTACCTTTTTTCCTATAATTTTATTGTTAGGCAAAAATAACAGTTTATCACTGAGAAATCTTGGGGGTCCAAAGCCCATGAGTCTGTAGGCAAATTTGGCTATGATTATAGAAGGAGATCAGAAAAAAAAAGAAGAAAGAAGTATATTATCATTACAACAAGCCATGTATTTTGGAAAATAAATGCTGGGAATAGAAAGTGCTAGAAAAATAATATAAAACTAAAATATTTTGACTACTGTGAAACCTGCTGTGGCAGAAAACCTGCATGTTGTTTTAAGTATTTTACTTTAACCTTTTCCTTCTGATCTGTGAACAAACCTAAATATTTTAATATTCTCTTGCAGATCACCCCACTAGGAAAGGTCCTGTGTCCTGACTGGGAGGAAAGAATTGTTAACTGCACAGAACAAAACAACTCTTCCATTGCAACTGTTCTAATTAGAAGTGATAAGGTAATGAATTAGATGCAGAAGCAAGCAAGCTGTGGAGAATTCAAATGAGCTGTTTTCTCAACTGGATACAAAGTCATCAACAGCTGAATGAAAATGTGTTATCCCAAACCAGGTGCATAGGCATGGAGCCCTCAGCATATAAAAAAATATATGAGGGGTAGTTGCTTAGTGTTCAAGGCATCTGTGTTCCCTCCTGAGCCAGAAGGCCTGCAGTCACCAGCACAGGTGGATGGGATGGTGCTGGCCTAGAGGCTATGAGTCTATGGAGGGAGGGGAGGAGGGACAGACAGACAGATGGACGGACAGACAGACAGACAGAGAATAAGAAATAAAGCAGTATATTGATTAAGAATATGTTATCTTCATCCATTTCTGCCAGGTCTTCTATAAATCCCTGGCAGATGGTGAAGCTTGCCTTGCCAGTGTATAATTTAAGAGCATTTAGCAACATAAACAGGATTTATCCTACCATAGAGGTAAACTGTGTCCTACCTTCCCTCAGGATTCAATAGCGCTTAACTGATGCCAAGTGACACTGTTTGTACCTAACAGGGTGTTTGATGGCTAAGGAGAAAGAACAGATAAAGAGAATGTAACAGACCATTTTCCTATGGTGTGTCACTGTCATACATAGGCTGGTTGCTCTTTAGCAAAACCAAGGTGCTTGTATCAGTGGGATCACTCAAAGAATAAGTTGCTTTGAGAAAGGCATCAGCATCTGGCTCTGTTCTAACTAACATAACCCACAAAGAAATGGCTGTCATGAAATGAACAGATGTGCTTAGAAAACTGAAGCCAAATTCTCGTCAGACCTATGCAACTCTATTAGCTTCAGCAGAGCTATATGGGAATACATGAGTGAAAATTAACTTCGGGTCTTTCCTGCAAACAGTTCAGATACTTGGGTGGAATTCTGGATAAGTTTAGCTCTGGCTTAAATAGTGTACAATTCCACTATGTAAAGCAGGAAAGAGTTTAGCCATTTGTTAGGAAATAGCTGCACATGAACACCCGTCTGTTACTACCAAACTCTAAACACAACTGTGTTTTGTTGATGTTTTAATTCATGTGTACTGCTGTAATGTGTAGTCTCCTCCAAATTGTTGCTATAATTAATGAGACGACTGCTWTGGTTTTAGGTTTGAATCAGGAAACTGCTATTTTAATGGTAGTACCAACTGATTTGGAGGCAGTAATATCATCTGATACTGTGCATGAGAAACATGTCCAGCTGGAGAAACTTTGAAGCAGTCTGAATAGGAGAATGAAGGTCTGTAGTATAATTAGTCTGGAAAATAAAGACAGTCTGAGTCAAAGATGCTATCACAATCATTTCTGTTGTATTTTTATCATGTATCATTGAAATCTAGATGAAAAGCGAAGACAAGTATTCCCTGAGGGGCAGATGCTGCTGCCATTCTTGATACAAAGCCTCTATAGATTTTTATAGGCATTTCCAGTTAAAAGAGGTGACAGGATGTGGAATTGCTCTGTCTGTGATCTGTGCATGGTGATAGGCAACAGAAGAGTTAACACTAGAAACCTCTTACAGTGGAGATAATGCTGATTCAGCCACATCACTTCTGGATTATCAATAAACAACGGTGTTGAAATCACACATAATGTTTTGCTCTTGCCTCTACCACAAAGCAGTAGGGACCACCCAACTCAGCATTTCAGTTGTGTTGAATGTATGCATATTTGAAAGAAGTCATGAAACAATTTAACACGAAATGCATTTCAGAACACATGCTTCTATGATAATGACACTTGGGAACTGTGTAATGGCATGAGCTGTAGATGGTATGAATGAGTGGCAAGCCCCTTTCAGCAATATACACTGTTAAGAAGAGGTAAGTCTGAAATGTTGGCCTATGAAATCCAGAAAATAACCCAAACTTTTGGGGCCATATACTGAAACAGGCTGGGGTGAATAGAAGCTGATAAGGATGATAGGGACTGAGGAGATCACAGCAAGAGATGAAGTGAAAAGCACAAGTTCTTTACAAAAAAAACTTCACCGTATTAAAACCAATGATAAATAGTACATGGTTAATAAATGAAGAGTCAAAACAAAGGCATAAATCACACTTTCCACTTACCATATAATTCATGTGTACATTTTAAGTGTCTTTCACTAATAAAAGCCAATATCCTTCAGTGTTAGAAACTAGAAGAAAAATGAAAAAATAAAAGAATGGAATGTGAAATTGCAGAAGGAGTACTGTATGAGAAACTGTAACTAATCAAAGCACTACTAGACAATTCGAAAGTGGTAAAAGCATTGGGCATTTAGGGCTTTCTTTGGACTGCAAATGTGAAAGTGAGAATAGGAGTACAGAAAAAAATCTATAACAGTTCTGACTGTAAATTCATCAGAGAAAGATCATACCACAGAATCAAAGAATGGTTTGGGTTGGAAGGAACACCTTCCACTAGACCAGGTTGCTCAAAGCCCCATCCAACCTGGCCTTCAACAATTCCCAGGGATGGGGCATCCACAACTTCTCTGGGCAACCTGTTCCAGTGTCTCACCACCCTCATAGTGAAGAATTTCTTCCTTACATCTAATCTAAATCTACCCTCTTTCACTTTAAAGCCATTACGCCTTGCCCTATCACAACAGGCCCTTGTAAAAGGTCCCTCTCCAGCTTTCTTGTAGGCCCCCTTCAGGTACTGGAGGGCTGCTATAAGGTCTCCCCGAGCCTTCTCTTCTCCAGGCTGAACAATCCCAACTCTCTCAGCCTTTCTTCATAGGAGAGGYGCTCCAGCCCTCTGGTCATCTTTGTGGCCCTCCTCTGGACTCACTCCAACAGGTCCATGTCCTTCTCATGTTGAGGCCCCAGAGCTGGATGCAGTACTCCAGGTGGGGTCTCATGAGAGCGGAGTAGAGGGGGAGAATCACCTCCCTTGACCTGCTGGGCATGCTTCTTTTGATGCATGATGGTTGGCTTTCTGGGCGATCTTTAACCCTTGAAAATCTTATAGAAAAGATAGGGAGACATTTTCCTTAAGGTGACTCAGAACTATGGTAGGAAGCTGGCCTTGTCATTTAGAAAGGCTACTGCTATTGTAGCGATGAGGATGAGCTACCATTGGAATTTGCCCTGGACAATATTAAGAACAATGCATCATTCTGTGCTAAAGGATTGAATGAGATTCTCAGATGAAAGGAGGATCTTATTTATATCATGAATGTCATAATAGTGTAGTTGTAGCTGCTACAGACTGAGGCTGTAAGTTAGCCTACCAGCTTGTCTCCCTCTGCTACAGCTATATCAGGTTTGTCTAAGAAATATACTACTTTTCCTGACAAACTTTACATGCTCTAGATCAGCCATGCAGCGATTTCCTCATATTTGCAAACACTAGCTGTATTTAATCATGCAAGAAAGACTAATTCCTTGCTACTCTGGGATAGTTATATACATCTCAACTTTTGCAATGAATTATGTCCTTACTGTAACATTTTTTCATATCCTCTTTCTGAATCAGTTTGTACTTTAATGGCCACACAGACTGCTCTTTATGCACATCTTCCTTCTCAAGGAGTCTGTGGGGAGGCTTTGTAGTTCCACATCTGTTTTTACACATTCTTCTCTTTCTGTTTCTCTCTCATACCAAAAGAACATATGCATCAAAAAAAAAAAAAAAAAAAAAAAAAAAGAGGGAAAAAAAGAAAATAAATCCCTTTATGTCTCTTTCTCCCTCTCTTTTCTAATCCCCCCTCCCCTGTTTTATTAAGATTCAGAATTGTTACCATCCAGATGATCCAACTGTGTCAATAGTGGCACTCTGGCAGTTTTATATACATACGTCTCATGGATTCACTCCCTCATCTTGCTCAGATTTTGTAAATAGATCAAATACTCTTTTCTGCAGGAAATGGTGATGCTGTGAAATTTATCTATGCCATGTAGAATAGGATTTACCTGAGAGGTAGTGGACTTCTGCTCTACGAACCCACCTCTGACTATAAGCACTAGTTCAGGACAGTAAGCATTCAGGCAATGTGACAGCATGTTGTTATACCACAATTGAGGTTTCCTTAGCGATGTTATAGATGCACCCAACCCTATCTCTAGTGTCTGAAATAACTTCTAGCTGAAATGTCAATGATGTTTTGGCTTGCATTACAGAGGTTTCTGGTTGGTTCCATAGCCTCAAAATAAATAGTTTTTTTGTACTTAAAAATTATTCTTTTCTAATTAGACAATCCCAATCATATTTATTTGTGGGTGTCAGCGTGCAGTGGTAGTTTAAGAGACTGACTTCAAATCCATTAAAACCAATGGTAATTGTAGAGCATTTTTAGTGCACAGGCTCCAACTTCGCCAGTGGTATTGCATGTGAGAGGTGTGCCTCTCCAGATCTAACTATATCCATGAAAAGGGGAAGGTTTTCACCCAACCTTTTTCTTCAACGCTCTCTACAAGCAGTTATAGGTGGCTCCCCAGATTAACATACTCATGTCTGTGGATCTCATTCTTTGGTGGATCATGCTGCCCTGTTCATGGACACACACATAATTCTCCATCCAGCAGAGTATGTCTAAAAGCATAAATYGCCATGCTTGGTTGCCTAGGATTTAGGTAGAAAGGACTTAATATCATGATACAAATCAAGGCAATGTTGGAAAAAAACCCAGCAGAAGCCCTGATAGCCTTTTTCTGTCATTTCTGCTCTATTACAATGTGCTTTCCATAAGCATAGTCTTTCAGTTTTATGCTAAGTATTTATTAATAAGACCATTTTTCCTGCTTCTTGCTTCTTCACAGGGCCTTTAATCATGTATTTGTGTCTGTTTATCCATATAGTTGTTAGGAATGTTCCTTGATGATGAAAAGTTCTTGAATTGGTAAAGCAAAGACAAAAACCGTGAATCTTGACTGACGAGCAGTTGTGGGAAATATGCTAATATAAGTCATTTTATTCTTGGATAATGGAGAGAAAAGTGTTTAGAAGAGAAGGAAACAAAGATCTTTTTTCCATATTGATATGAAAAGATAAATGAATAGGTGAATATAAACTGTATATCACCCCCCATCTTTACTTGACATGATAATTTAGTCAAAATGGAGTTGTTGTTTATGTAATTTCAGTAGTGGAATCTGAAAGAAAGAAAGTGAAGAACTGAAATGCAACTTGAAAGAAACTGTGTGCATCTTTCTCCACAGTACTCTTACATTAATATACTTCCACTAACTCAAACAGCTTTCTTGAGAAATTTTGTGCCAAGTAGAAAAGAGAAGGACCAGAATTACTATTTTTAGAGACACATTTTCCTGTTCTTGTTTATAGGAATGGTGTTAAAATAACTTTGTCACTTTCATTAAAGATCAAGAATTGGTAACAATTTTTTATTGATATTAAATTGCGCAGCTCTCAAAATCATGATCACCATTTTATGTGGCCCCTTCAATGAGAACAATATAAATTGCCTTTTTGCTGTCAAGCTCACCTATGCTCTGTGAATCTAGATTTTAACAGGATGCTGAAAAATCAGTGAAGAGGTGTGAATATTTTGCTCCATAGTCATCTTTCTAACAGTAAGATTTGGGGCCAACTATTTTTCTTTCTTAAGTGATATTGGCACAACTTACCTTTTTTATCAAAACACTACTATTTAGCATTTCTGAGCAAACTGTTGTTGTTCTGATCCAACAACCAGATTTAAAGTCATATGAATACTTAAGTGGCTAGTCTGAAAACAAAA
The DNA here is from genome assembly GCA_030449065.1 of Oceanodroma leucorhoa. Lineage (NCBI taxonomy): Eukaryota > Metazoa > Chordata > Aves > Procellariiformes > Oceanodroma > Oceanodroma leucorhoa. Next base: position 10,357,951 of record JASVER010000005.1, read on the forward strand.
GGGCCATTTGGGTCTCCCAAAAAACACTTGAAGGAGGAAGGCTTGTGAATGGAGCATACGCTACTTGCAGGATGCCCAGGTATGGTAGTATAGCTATGGCTTACGTTACGGTAATGTAACAATGGCTTGTTGGCTAGTGCAGATTTGAACTACCTCCACCTGCAGCCCCCAAACTTCACCTAACTTAATCCAGGGAAATCCAAGACCTACACGAGCAGAAGCAGGACAGGGTAAGAAGTCAGCTATTTCCAGAGGAAATTGGCATTTTATGTAAATTTATTAGTTATATTTAAAAACACTTCTCCTYCTTCTACAGAATCCCACTCTCCCTACACTGCCTGTAGAAGTGGTTCAAACCCGTTAGAAGAAAAGCCAGAGTTAATCCAATGGTCAAGAGTGGTTTCTTTACCGATTCAGTCCCTAGCTTCATCTGGCAGTAGTTTGTATGAGTTTCTTAAGGCTATCTGCCTTGCATATATACAGGTTTGAAAATAGAGAAAATGTCATTTAAATATTGTGTACAGGGTTTTATGTTTGTGGGGGGAAAGTATAGAAATAATTTTTGATTTTGGGGAGTAACTTTTAATCTATTAATTATATAACCTAGGACATGTAGAAGATTTATCTTGGGGTTCATATACCCTTGCACTCAAAGTGTTTACAAATATTGGCACCTTTTTATTTAAAAACACCTGTGAACAAGCAATCATTGATTTTATTTTAAAAAAAGTACACATTAAAAGCAATGACTGAAAGTGCAGTGTAGGAACTAGARAGTGGTGATGATCTTCTGAAAAGAATCAAGAGAAACATAAAKTCTTGGGAAAAAAAGAAAGATAGATTACGTACAAAGAAAAAGAGAACACGGCTCTCTAGCATCATTGGGAATGAATGCTACACAAGACGGAGCACAGTAGTATGACACAGACAGTCCACGGCTCCCACAGCCAGTTTAGATGGTTTACAAGCAGCAGGGCAGCAGGGCTGGTGGCTGTGCCTGAGATAAGGCTGATCCTGGATACAAGATCTGAGGTATGAGATAATATGGCCTAAGTGTCATAGAAGTCAYACACTGAACCTGTTTCCACAAATTAACATGCTATTGTGCATCCCATGAATCATGACAACTTACCCTCCATATATTCCTAGCTTACAGCAAGTCTGAGTTCAATAAATATCCTAGCTTAGATCTTAACTGATATTAAGTATGTGTTTTTCGTGGAAACTTGTCTGTATATCCAAGTATCTTCTTGTTGAAGCCAAAACTAAAATTTCTGTTCTTCAATGAAATCGTATTCATGTTCATATTCATTAAGTACACCACTAAGGGATTTAGAAGAATAAATATGAAACAGGTGAATCTCATGTACTTATGGTGTTAACTCTATTTCTTACACTCAGAAAATGTGTTCCTCTTTGCTTAAGGGAAGTACTGCAATCACAGATTCTGATTTACTTGCAAAATAATATTTATCCATTCCTAAGCTTGGTATACCATTTCCTCAAAAGCCTGAGAAACCTTTTCCATTGGGAAGTTACAGCTATTGTGACTGGGCTGGAAAATAGCCATGAGAAAAGGGATTTTGCCAGGGGAGGTCACAACACCTTACCAAACTCCAGTAGCCAGCAGGTCTTTTTGCAGGAGATATAAYGGCTAGCTGTTCCAAATAGCAGTCAAGAGTCAACTCTACGTAGAACGGTTCATAAAAGGTAACCTGTAATGAAGTTTGTACTTTGTCCTCTTCAGTTAAACTAATTGAAMTTTGAAGTGTAATTCAGGATATGGCCAGCTGATATCAGTAAGACCATAATGTCTGGTATCAGTATACTCACTCACAGTCTAAAATCTATTCTTTGTGTTGGTTTGCCAGGTAATCAGAAGAGACAGAATCCAGAAAAAATAGCCAGCAGTTATSACTCAGAAATGCCAAATGAGTTTTTACACTGGAAATGCCAATGCCTTAAGTATGATGTGACATAGCTATTCAAAATAATTTCCAAATACAAATCTGCTTTTGAATTAGAAAAGGGGGAGCATCATTGAATAGGTCTGTAAGCATCTAATTTAATTTTGCTTTATTTTGGAAATAAAAAGAAACTTTTTTGATAGTGAGTAAAACTGGAAGTCAGCTGCTTGCTCTAAGTTTCCACTAMAGATACGACTCCCTGAAGAGAGTTTATAAATTAACCTATAATTGGGACAATTTTATTTCCATCATTCTCACTGCAGTATTCCTGAAGACACTCTGGATCAATCACTTAAAAACCACATTAGGATAAACATTGCTAATTTAATATTATAAGCTACTAATTAATAGACATCTGTTCAAAAGAAGTTTAACAAATGAGCCTAACAAGTTCACTAATATTCCCACCGAATCTGTTGATCTGTGAACTTCAGAGGTGAGGTTGGCAGATAGCCAGTTGCTTCGCCAGGCTAAAAACATTAAGAGGACAAAAGTTTGGTTGAAGTGAAGGACTTCGCAAAACAGAAGCTGCACTCAAATTTTTACAAACATGCAAGTGGAACGCAGTGGAAAATCAGACCTTCCATCTTAACACGTATAAATATTGTCTCATCCGGTGCTCCCAGGAATTTGGGAGAGTCATTTGAACTGGTTAAACAAATACACTGTACTTCAGTCTTTAGCAGACAAGCGTTTATGGCTTTCATTGAAATCAATAGCAGTTTTACACTGGCTTCCAGTGTAAAACCCAGGAAGAGTSTTGGGCTGTAAAAAGCCTACAGTGCTTATTCCACAATATCATGACACAGTGTTTGTCACAACCTTCCCCTTTAAAACTGGCATTCCTGTTCCAGAGCTTTGTGATTTCCCAAGCAACCTGCAGGACAATGGAAAGAGAGGCATGCGTTCCTGTAAGGCACTTACAGCTGTCGTTTTATTCTTAAGACTTATGAACGAAGGTATCACTGAAACCAGCTGTGCCATGAAGAAATTTAAGCTAGATATTACTGCCTGTGGTGTTTGTGCTCAAAACACTTTGAACACTGAAATTACTGTTTGTAGAGGTAAAAAATACAGGCTACATTTGGTCTAGTAGCACTTTAATTCAGCTTATCACTTGCTCAGTATTTTCTACAGTACAACTAGTATTCTTAGCCATACATTCATTTATTTCTTAACCATAATCTATTTGTGAGAAATTATCAATGTATATATATTTTTTCTATATATAATGTGTCCTGAAAATTTTACACTGAATTTAAAGAGAATAATAGGAATAATAATATGTTTCCAGGACACTAATAATAGTTTATTTTCTTATTGTCCTTTTTCTCCCAGAAAAAAAATGAACCATCCTACTTAAAACAGATTTTGAGAAATACAAACCAAAAGCAGCAAGTAAAAACCATTTACAAAACTTGAAATGGCTGATGATGTAGATCACAGRCCTCAGTTTAATTGCATCTGTATCTTCTATCTGTAACATTAGTGGAAATATGGAAAAATTAACTCTGAGGTCAAAAGTTGTTCAGTTTCACAGGAACTGAAAACCCTCTGGTATACTATTAGCTGCTTACACCATATCTGCTTTCAAGACAGAGGTGCATGAGCTATGAGAGTAGTATGAAATAAGAAAGGAATCCTTTGCCCCTCTTTCCATAAATCACGTTTTTACAGTTCAGGAGGAATGCTAAATAAACAAAGTAGGAAAGAAATGGTGGCAAATTTTTCTGCAGATGGCACATTGTAAGAGAACAACCGAGWAGTAAATAGGGTTTTAATGCTGAGACTGAGACTTTAAAGGGTGTTTGCATTCATTTTTTTTTCCGTTCAACTCTATTAGATTGCTCAACACCGGCAACTTGTTCAGTTGTGTCTAGAAGAAAAGAAAAAGTCCTTTTAAAAGCATTGTCCTTCACACTTCATGAATGAGCAGAAGAACCATTGCCCAATGGATTTTCTCCTCCTACTTTCTGACTATTGTTTGACAGAAACATCTGGTTGGAAGCCCTTCCTTCAGCACAGAAGCTCCCAGACTCCACAAAATGGGGGATCAGTCTGTCCTCATTTCTGAAAAGGATGCGTGCAAGTACCTGCAGGGGAGGACTGGCAATGGACCACTTAAGGTTTGCTCAGGGATCCTGCTGCTAAATACAACTTAGAAATGAGCATGCTGGTATRAAGTGTAATTAGTATTTTATGCACTATGTAGTGAATGTGGTTTTTTTGCCAAGGTTCAGTCTTGCATTCTTTGAGTAAATTGTAGTCCTCTTTACCTGAGTGGTAGATTGGAGTGTCCAGGAAAATGGAACTATTGTAAATCATTAAGACAATATGGGAAAACATTACTAAGGCAATTATGACTACAGTCTTTAAATGGTTATACAGGGATTAATGATGCAATARCTTGCAATATTCTGTTTTATTACTAGCAGAACTTAGCTGTACTTTCCAAAGGAAAAGGCTTTTTWAATAAAAGAACAATATTTATTTTTACTAAATTACATTTATATTTAGATTATTTAAAGAAAAAAAATCAGTAACAACATTCTATTAATCTGCTGTCTGTAACAGTTTCCATATATGAATACTATTATTTGTTTCCACACTTGCTCAAAATACACCGAAGAGATGTTATTCATACTTACCTTTGACACAGTCTTTTTCTGGTTAAATGTCTTTGAGGTTTTTACCTTCAATGATTCACGTATATAATACTCAGTGACTAAATTCTGCTTAGTGCTTTGCTAATCACTGTCATACAGTCTGTTTACTTTATCGGTTTCAATTTGCTAAAAATCTAATTGGAGATGGTGTGATAGTATTATGTTCCTGAGATGGTAATGTTAATTAAGAAGCTTTTTTTCTAAAGCTTTATTCCACTGAGCAGTTCTCGTTCCTGACAAGGAGTATTATATGAGAACACCTTTTACTTCTGGAAAGAAATTTGAATCCTGTTATACCTGTTGAACAATGAGAAGATAATTTAGTCCTTTAAAAGATGTTTTGACAAAGCACCTCTTGATAGAAGCAATATGCCTTGCAAAATGGCACATAGCAAAGCCAGAGGAACTTGGTTCCCAATACGTCTTCCATATTTGTAGTGTATGACGCAGACAGAAACAAATCCAGAAATACTACTTATTGTGATGATATCTGGACTGRTTCTTTCAAAATTTAGAAAGAAACTGTGAGAAGAAGCTCAAAAGGAATCCAAGTCAGAGATGAAAGAAATAATTTATTTACTAGTAAGTGAAATGCTAATGAAGAAAAACTAAAGGAAAATACTTTCCTTCTAATTTACATTCTGTTTCTACCATATAATTTGTGTTTATTTCACATAAGAAGTGTGAAATACACAATAGGGAGCCACACTCTATATAACAGGAGAAAGAGATTTTTACTTGTAATGACCTTAGGAACATAATCTGATGCATTCAAAATGTTTTTACTCAGCAATTCAGGCAATAATAAAAGCAGAAATAATGTTATAGTTACACAGTACAACAATTTGGTGATTCTGTCTGAAACTTCCACATTGTGGTTGGTTCAATTGCATTGTTCCTTCTTTGCATGTTAGGGTATAAATTGAGCCAAGTTTTGCTACCGGTGCTTTTTTTTTTGCTACGTTTCATGTGTATCCCAGACCAGGGACAACTGGGAATCATTAATGTGACTCATTCACATGGGAATACATTGAAGAATGGATTGGCTTCAGTTTAAGAGGAAAGGATTGGAGTCATATATATTCTTAGCAGAAAAAACAACTGTGTAGCTTGCAACAGATTCTCCCTTGCTGAGCTGGAGAATGAAGGTCTGAGGCAGGGGACCATAGGTCCCTGCAGAACCTGGAATCACTCAGAGTGATCAAGACTGTGGTGGGGATCTTCCCACGCACTGAAGAATTTCAAATGGATCTGGGTGGAGCTTTTCAAAACTGTGAAACACGAAGGCCTTTAATTCCTACAAAATGTTCACATAAAGCTCACAGAAAAGTTTCTGGGATACAAATTTTCAGCAGAATTGAGGTCGGAACAGATACACATCAGATACAATCACATCTTTCATAATTTTTTATTGTATTGACTTACAACTTGGCTTTGATGTAGACTGACTTCCACTTCAGCTGCAGCCCTGTGGAACAAGTGGTACTTAAATCTCCTATACAAAAACAGTTCCAGTTGCTCCAGTTCCTTTCTTTCAGCATTTCAACTCCTCTCGTACTTTCCCTAAACTGTTTGAAGCACATTTTTTTGGTAGGACACCTTCTGATTTGTTGCCTTTTCCTTCAGAAGGGGTAGACTGAAGGTTGCAGAAACGCTGCAATGAAAAATGTTGGGAAACTTGTAAGTTATTCCTTACAGGATGATATAGAAGATGGAATACAGTCTAGTTCTCACCAGTGGGAAAGGCTGACAAGAGTAACAAAATACCCTTTAGCCATAAAGTAAACAAACATTGCATGGGTAACTACAGAGGGACAATTCTCCCGCTGCTATGGTTGTAGTGCCACTAAGTCAATAAGTTTTCAAGGTTTCACTTATAGCAAAGGATATCTCAGTAACTTGAACAACAGGAAACAGAAGTAATGAAAAATATCTAATTAGGTGGTGTTTGGATTACTGTGATAGGCCTAATAAGAAATAGGTGTAAAAAAGCTTTTTGCATGGGAAAACTCTTCTATTCTGGTTCAGAAGTGATTAAAAATATTACTATAAACAAAACAATCATTATTATGATCAAAAATATTATTATTATATCTGGTAGTACATGGAAKTATATGGAGTTAAGAAACTCCAGGACAGTGAGGAAAAGGCGATTCACAGCAAGGCTGGAGTCTTTGTGCTTCTGTCTKGAGTGGATAGGTTTGCATGCTCTTGTTTCTGGTACCCTCTTCGTGTGATAACACAACAGAGGCTTGAAGGATCTYGAGCCACTGAATTCGTTACCACTGTATCCATTTCAGTTGCCAGCTGTATTAGGTGCAGGTAGTTTGTACTGGAGCGGGTTTTTTTTCCAGTTTTGCATTGGAGAATTGTATTTGCAGAATTACCAACATAGCACATATCCATTTCCACAAGTCACATAAATTATATTCAGATGAACAATGAATGTGCCAGTTTCCAGATGAAGACTGTAGGTAAGACAGCTTCTTTCTTTCCAGGGTGACCACTGGGACAATATACTACCTCTTTTAAAAAATAAATACTTCGGTAAGGTTATAATAACGCTGAAAATACTTGTGTACATTGTGGATGACCCATRCAATCTTCTACTGCTGCAGGAAGTCAGGCATGTGACTTTCTCAGAACAGCACCAAGAAAACTAATTAGCTACTAAGAAAATAACACTAAATTAATACTAGCAAAGAAAGTGAATTGCAAATTATTTTGTAAACAATGGAAGAGTAAAGTCATGAATATTAAAAGACCAATTCAAATAAATGCACTTCTTGGTGCTATTACTTTTATGGCCTTCTTCCCAGGCAAGAATTCTGTATTAGAAACCTAAGTTCCCAGGCAATTCATGGGTAAAGTAAGATTGACATTTAGAATAACATGCTATGTGTGTAGCTGCTGAGTGTTAAACAATTGGGTGGGTGACTGAGTTATTAATCCTGCCCCCAAGTCAAGCTACCTGACGCCTCTCTTGAAGACAAGTGCCTGAGTCTTAAAGAAATACAATTGTATGAAGAACTTCAGTTTTATGGTCAGAGCATTTGGCCTAGAAATACAGAAATCTTGGTTTAGTATTTCCTTACTGCCTCAAAGAATTCAAACCCACACCACTTATTCAAAAAATTTCTGAAGATTATGGGTCTGAGACGGAACGTGATGCTGCAACCTAGTAGTCTGGACACTAGACTAAGAAAGTGAATGACCTGGAAGCAGCAAGGAGTTACTGTTTAAAGGACTGGAAAATTTCTAAAACTTGCTCAGGGAGGAAGCCCTTTTCAGAAACTATCCTAGGCACTAAATTACTCCAGCTTAGGTGTTTTTTCATAATTTCCTATTCCTTTTCTCATCATATTCATATAAAGAAAAAAAACCACACCAATACCTTTGAAACTGGCTAAGGAAAGGACTGTGTTAGAATTTCACAGCTCTTCATGATGAAGAGAGGTCATGTTTTAAAAGACTGTGGTTACTTGCGGCTGCATTTCAGATGAGCTTGAAAGATGAATGTGTATTAGGTATGCTCTGACAATGTCTCTCAAGTAGAGTTCCTTGGAGAACATATGTAGGAAATGACATAATTTTGGATCCTAATCTAACTGTATAAGCAAGGTGTGAGCCAAGCATTGTGAACTGCTCAGCTATGTCAATTGTAGGCATCTCTGGAATTTAGTTTTAAAATGTGAGTCAGCTTGGTAGTTTGGATGGCGACGCAGTAAGGGTTTTTCTGAGTGCTGTTTGGACTTGATTTCCAAACTACATTGCAGTCTAGGTGGCTCRTTCTTTTGCTGCTTTTGACCCCTTGCCCTTTTGTTTTCGGGGACATTACTGCACAGAAGGACAGAGAGTTGGTTTATGTTGTAGAATAAGAGTAAACATAGAAGTGGATTTGGTTGTGTATAAAGCCACTTTACATGGCAAGTTTTCTCTTTGGCTTTTAAGGTATCTAGGTATCAGGAAGTTTTTTCTTCTAGTTCAGATTAAAAGTTTATTGTGCTTTTGTATACACAGCAGGAATATATTGTAGGCAGCACAAAAAGGGCATTGTTCCTAGGCTATTTTTCATTGTTCTGTTAGAGCATGCCTCAAGATAATTTTCTTCCTTCCAATTAGGAATCTGGCGTGTTTCAGAGATATGGAATGTACAATAATTATAATGATTAAGTAGTTGAGTGTTTGAATGTGTGCCTAAAATGTATGGGTAATTGGTATAAAATGTGCAAATATTTGACTAAGTGCCCTGAGACACTCTTCCTCGCATCTTAAAGACAATATTATGGTATCAAGACTTCATGCAAATAACACCTTGTGTGATATGCTTTGTTCATATCTATTAYATACTGTTACATTTACATAATTCACTGACTGAGTTTCCTCAGAGTAACTGCTTTCCATGCTTTAGGAATATAAACTAACATAGGAACCTGAATTTGTACTGCACATGTCAACCTATTGCTCAATTTATTTATGCAGATTATCTGTATTGTGCTCTTACTTGGAGCTGGAAGCAACACATCTATGTTTGTGAGGTGCTTATCAAGTGAACCATCTGGACCTAGCTGACCTTTATTTTCTCCATTAGTCACCATATGTTCTTTTATCTTAATTTTTACCTACTTTGCAATATYCATGTTTTGAGATTACTCAGCTTATCACATCTAAAAATTATCCCATTTCAGAGTTAATTGACTAGTCTGAATAACGTTGTTGTCCTGGTCCTGCCATTATAGGCTGCCCTTTTTCAGATGCCACCTTGCCTTAGAAAGATTCTTTTACTCTTTCCATTTACAGACTGTACCAGAATGAACACAGGGAAATGAGAAAAAATGTATAGTGCTTTGAAGAGGAAAAGTAAGTTGTAACTAATATACCTGAAAGACTCAAGTAACCAAATGAATGAGTCTGAGGAAGAGAAGCTCGATTAAAAGAATTCCCTAAAACCAGAGGAAGGGTACTTCACTGGTTAAAAACTTCAGGTGTATAATTTTCTGATTCTGAATCTTTCCAAGGAGACATCTCTAGAATTACTTATTTCAGTACTTTCCAAACCTTTCAAGTGACATCAGGATGGTTGGATAAATCCTGCCAAATAACTCTGAAAAGTTCTGTTTGCTTTATGTAAATATCATTTTAACTGTGTTCCCTCCAAAAATGAAGCCTCCTGAGGGAGAATTTCACTGAGGAACACTGTAATAAATGCATAGAAAATGCCTTGTGTTTTCTGAAGGTTTGCATAAGTTTTTTGTGAAATTATGAGTCACTTTTTTTTTTAAATTACCCTTATTTCTAATCCTACAACTGTAAAAAAGAAATCACATTTTCCCCTAATGATAACAAACCGAGAAATATTAACTCTTTCTTTGTTACTTTATGCTCAGTGGATTTTTTGTATGAGAAAGATGGCCATCTCTCTGTTTCTCCATTCTTTCCTGACCATATGAACGGTACATAGTTCACTACCTATGCTTGCTTTTTTTCTTCGTCGCATTCTGAGGTTTGTAAGTGAGAAGGAGAAAGGTTTTGTGATAGTGCGCACATAGCATGGCTATTCAGGAGGCTGTAGCACAGTCTCATTTTGAACTTGCTACCTAGCAGCATAATTCTATCAGGTTAAATGAAGTCATCTGTGACCTATCACAGTGTACATGACATCAGATTCAGCCTGCTCTGAAAGCTCCTTCCCGGAAGGTCTTGATATTGAATCCTCTGTGACGGTATAGTGACAAGACAAGTTACTATTCTGTCATGAAGCCAGCTATCTCCATGAGATGATAGAAAAACCTGCAGATAAAAAACAAAGAATAAATGTCAATATATTGGTTATAAGATAAATATCACATCTAAACCAAACACTGGAAATGGTACATATGATTACTGATTATTGTCTGCTTTGAGGTCTCTTTCAGTCCACAGAAAATAAGAAGCATATAGTAAAAGTGAAGAGGAAAACACAAGAGGTTCAATATCCTTRTAAAAGGAGAGAATGGAGTAAAGGAACAGATATATAAAAGTTAAGTGGTCAGACTGCATTCAGTGGGGGATAAAAGGCTTTTAGGATAGGRTCAGCTAAGTGCCAGAAAGAAAAAGGTTACAGTGGTTATAGCCATACAGTGGGAGGTTCACATCTGGAGTGGTAACAGACAGCAGTAGAAACAAGAAGGTGATAAAACTGAATGGATGAAATAGGATTTAGAGAGCCATAAATAAATTAAAGCAACTGAAACCTTGCTTTGCTCCTGCCATGTAATTATATACAGTTATTTTACTGATCATGAAGCTCATAAAATTGCAACCATTTTCAACAAGCCATGCCTGTTTGAAAAAAAAACCAAACAAACCAAAAATGTGCCAAGCAAACAACATACACATGCAGAGAGAGAATGTATTTTTGCAGTTTTCTTGACCTGTCTTGAAATATTTTCTTCTCTATTATAAACCTTCCTGTGTCAACTAGAGGAAGCAGCTGTTCTGGGAAAGATATCACATCATRCTGCTCAAATAAATTTTATAACAAGAAAATTCCCTGGAGAAAGCTGACTTAATCAAAGAGGTCTTTTTGCTGGCTTACTGCAGGGCCATTTTTTTTTCACAAATCACCTGTGGGTAATCTATCCATTAAGGGAGTAAGATTTATATATATCTCCTATATTTGTGATCTAGTAGATAGTAGAATCTAGTAGTAGATACTAGTGAGGTTCATCTCAAATATTTTTATTTGGCTGAATAAGCATGTAGTCAAACTCAGTGTCATTTTTTTAGTCATTGGAGAGAGAGACTGCCAAAGTGCAGTTCATCTACTCATTTCCATAAGGAAGGAATCTAGACAGCTAATTTTTAAATGCCTGAAGTTAGGTGAGAGGAATAACTTGAATATCTACTGTTATCAGTGGAATTATTTATCAACACAGACTCTTGGTGGTTTAACTTCAGGATAACAGACCCACGTTTGTATTTCTGGCCCCTGTTCCATAGGAGTTACAAATTTTCTGTGGAAGATACTGGAGAATCTAAATGCTATCCCAGCTGCATGAAAATAGGTTAGGTTAGGAGAAGCAGAGAGAAAATTAGTAATAAACTCTGTCTGTGATGTCTGTCTTTTATTAATAACAGGTGTGAATGGCTGCAGCTGTGAGGGAAAATTTTTACCTGATGGTAAGCCCCACCGTCAGCTACAGCCTGGGAAAAGTGGCCTCAGGAGCTGCCTACTGAGCGCTAGAAGCACTTACGCTGATTTGTGCTATAAAACATCTTTACAGAGGACTGTAGCCAATAAATTCACTTTCTTATCATATTTTTATGGGCACAGAGTGGCATGCACTGGTCTGTCACACAGGTCTGGGTCCTAGAGAGGCACAGTAGCAGGAAGTTATCACACATTTTCCAAAGCCATCCTCAAGTGGCCTTTGCTACTACCTCTTATTATGTCATCCTTCCTAAAAGTTTTATTTTTCCACACCAATTTGCAGTACACACTTAACCAGGAAATACCATGAATAAATATGATAGCAAAGAAGTTAAGTTATAGTAGTATTAAAAAAAAAATTACATAAATCGTAGATGATTTGATATCTCTTCAAAGTATAACAATGTTCTGATCTGAAGCTCAAAAAAATTATTAGGATGTCACTAAGCTTTAAAGAAGGCCTTAATAACTTTCTAGTGCCTTGATAACACAATTAGTTTTCCCCTGAAAGTTGGAGATAGTTGCGAATTTTCTATTGGATCAGTTAAGGTCATTGCTTTAGAATTTAAATCCAGCTTGTCATTGAATATATGGGATTTGATTTGCTTATTACAGAAAAAGATACTTAAACTATCCAAAGAAAAGACTGGATTGCTGTTCCAATCCATGTTACATCCTCCTGATATAGCAACTTCAGTGTTATATCTATTTGACTGAAAGGAAAAAAAGCCTACAAAGCAAGGATTTTAAGTCTGGGTTAAGGAAACTGATATTACATAGGAACATTGATTTGTTATGAGTAGATAGTAAAAGATTACATTCTAAACTCATATTTTGTGAATTAAGAGGGCAAAATACAACAGATCTTGATCTCTGTCCATAGGTAAACAGCAGTTGCAAATACAAATTGCTATTTCACAACACCATTCATGCAACGTGTCCCAAGGAGCTTTAATTGCTATCAGTAAAAAACCAACAAAACTGCTACTGAACTAGATAAGCGTTAGAAAACAGATGTCTCTTAAATAGTATTAAAGTCAGAAAGCCAGCTGCTTGGGCCCAGCCAAAGGCTGATGCAGGATTTGAGAAAGGGAAAAGCATCTGTCTTTAAGTCACAGTCTTATCTGGGATTGGCAAAGGCCAGGTAATGGCTTGCTGCCAGTAAACCTACTCTGCTGATATGGGGAATGGGACAGATGGAACAAATCTTTCAGATTCTCCCATCCTTCTCCAGATTGCTACCAAGGGCAACATCTTTTTGTGTTACCTAAACAGCYAGAGTCATTAGGATAGGGGTCTAAGAGTCAAAACCAAAAGTGGGATGAAACAGAAGTACCAATTCCAGGCCCAAGGGTGGAGCGAAACACAAATCCCTTGAGAGGCTATACGAGGTCCCACAACTGTGCTATATCCCCTTGGCATTGCTTGGCAAGATGTTGCTTGTGCTAGAGAAGAGTTTTAACACCCCTGCTCCCAGGCTGCTGCTGTTTAAGTATTCTGTCACCAGCTTGTATGGGTTTTGCGTAATCTATCAAGCCAAGAAGGAAAGTGGATATGTACATAAAGGATTTTGTTTGACTGAATGGAGGATTTCCTACATCAAATGAAATAGTACTATGCCTATGTGAAAATATATCAGATCACTGAGAATTGGTATTGGCTGGTCTTTTTGTTATTTTGACTGGTTACGGAGTGACTGGTAATTTGTCCTACCCCGCTCCCCCCCTGACACCTGTCACTTCTCTCTTTGCCTTCTCTGTCCACTTCCCTTTGTTCACATTTCTTTCTACTCAGGTTATTTTCTCTTAAGTAAACCTCAGTTCTTACAAAATAATGCATATATACATATGAACCAAGAAGAAATTGATGGTGTGTTTGCTGGTCTATTTGTATGTCATACTTCCTTCTTTCATGTTTATCTTACCAGTCAGATGACAGCTATTGCTGGGTGAACATGAGCCGGCAGTGTGCCCAGGTAGTCAAGAAGGCCAACAGCMTCCTGGGCTGTATCAGAAATAGTGACCAGCAGGAGTGGGGAAGTGATCGTGCCCCTGTACTCGGCACTGGTGAGGCTGCACCTCAAATACTGTGTTCAGTTTTGGGCCCCTCACTACAAGAAGGACATTGAGGTGCTGGAGTGTGTCCAGAGAAGGGCGACGAGGCTGGTRAAGGGTCTGGAGCACAAGTCTTATGAGGAGCGGATGAGGGGTTGTTTAGCTGGAGAAAAGGAGGCTGAGGGGAGACCTTATCGCTCTCTACAACCACCTGAAAGGAGGCTGTAGAGAGGTCAGTGTTGATGTCTTCTCCCAAATAACAAGCAATAGGACGAGAGGAAATGGCCTCAAATTGCACCAGGGGAGGTTTAGATTGGATATTAGGAAAAATTTTTTCACCGAAAGGGTTGTCAGGCATTGGAACAGGCTGCCCAGGGAAGTGGTGGAGTCACCATCCCTGGAGGTGTTCAAAAAACGTGTGGATGTGGCACTTCAGGACATGGTTTAGTGGGCATGGTGGTGTTGGGTTGACGGTTGGACTTGATGATCTTAGAGACCTTTTCCAACCTTAATGATTCTATGATTCTGTTGAGAACAGGGACTACCTGTGATGATGTTTTACACTTCTGTGAGCACCAGTTTTCAGTTGGTCTGTGGAACTATATATTACATTTATTATAGTGTCTAATGGTGTGTCCCATAATTAATATAATTAATAATTCTGAGTTTAGAGAAGTACCAACGTTGCATCAAAAATGCAAAGTATGGAAAAGACAAGAAACATATAAGGCTATAATATTTAAAAATAATAAGCCAATAAAGAACTGTCAGGTATACAGTAAAATGAATGGTTGTCAGRAATAAATATACTTTCAGGCAGTCACAGCAAATTATGTATTTGGCAAAATACATATTTTAGTAAAATATATGTTTATGAAATATTGCATAGAAACCAAGCATTTCAAAATACTTTATGAAGAAAATCAGCTAAACAGTAGTCAAATGCCACTGACACTGGCAATATTTACCTATTATTAAGGATGCTTCAGGAAAACAAAAATCCAATTGAATGTCATTTTTTATCTTACATACAAGCTTTCCTAAATGCAATGGAGAGCTATGATGTTTAAAAAGCACTTCAGTATGTGAGAACATCACATAGCTTAATGTCTTCATCCACTGAATTTTCACATGAAGTAGAAACATCACTTTTTCTGTATACCTTTCAGATATAAAATGAAAGACTTCGCAACCTGTCCAGACATGTGAGGTGACTGAATTTGGGCAGTGATATGAATCTCTGATTTCTGATTAGTGCCTTGTCGGTTTACGTGCTCTACAAATAACTCATCATTTACTCTGCAGGTCTAAATATAATTTGCAATCTTACTTATCCAAAGGAAATGTTTGTTGATGAATGGTGTATATTTGTCTTTCATAACATGCAGGAGCTTTCTGTAGGTAGTTCACTTATGAGGGACTCGACATCCCTGTGCAGGCACCTTTTCCTGAACAGAAGACAGTTTGGCATATGAAGGTGATATGCCTGCAACATAATACAGACTATACCAAATTGTAACCTCCCACTTGTTTTGTGAATAAGGTTTTTGTCATTATCTCTTTGCTAATTCCTTTAGCTGGGAAAATGCAGTTTAGAAGTAGATCTCTGGGTGGTGGTGAAAAACAGTGACTTTTTGAGATTGACAGTACAAACAATTAGGAGGCAGGGCAGCCCGGGACAGCTAAGTGATTGAAGCCTTCCTTACTGAACAGCCATTCTTCTGCAGAAGAATATCTTGTATTTGCTGCCTACAGGGTCACTGCTTTGAATGCCTGCTTTTGAGAGGAACTAGCTTGGAGAGGGGGACAGTAGAAACTGGTAGTCTAAACTAGGCTAGGAAAAAAAAATAATCGGTTTCTTCTATTTGACCAGCTAACCCCAGGTGACAAAGAAAACTTCACTGGATTTTGAGATTGGCTATACTTAAGTGATTAATTATTTGATTATTTAATATATGTTATTCAAATGTTTGGTCAAAACTCTAGGAAATCTTCGGAGGAACAACTAAGACTTATGAGGYGCATCTTAAGGATGATCAAAAAGATAATTACTTTCTTTGAGAGTGTCTCAACCTTAGTGTAGCAGAGGTGATGCTGAAGGGAGAATTAGTGTTATCTGTTAGCCAGCTGAAGGTAGCTGGTAAGAGGGATATGGTGAAGAGGAAGGGGAAAAGGGGGAAGGGGAAAATTGGAGCAGACAAAAAAAGAATAATTTGAACACAAATAAAATGTGTTTTGCAAATAAAAAAAAAAAAGAGAAAAAAAGGGAGTAAGAGCAGAAGTGGGACAGATGAAATAGGATGAAAGAAAGCCTTTGAGGCYAGTACACTATTTTGCAGTAGACTAGTATTGCAAAATAATCTGTTTCAAACTGTCATTGATTTTGATAGAATATTAGAATATTTGTGAGTCAAGCTTCCAAAACTGACTGGTAACATCTGTTTTCTATGAGTCTCTAGCACTCAATAACTGCATGTTACATGCTCTGGAGATTCATACACATTTCTAAGATCAAGRTCACTTCCCACATGCCAGAGATTCTGAATCAGCTATGCTGAGTATAAAACTAAAGGAAAAAAACTACTAGCAGAAAAAAGTGGTGTAAGAAAAAAGTCTACTATCATAATAATTGAACTACTCYGTGAAATTACATCACAGAGAGATAAATTTTCTGCCACCTTGTCTGTTCTTAAGCTTGGCTAATGCCATTCCTTATGAGTCTTGACCTCTTGAATGATAGCATTCAAAAGTAATACAAGTGAAAATTGCTTTTTCTTAAAGGGAAATTTCGTACCCATGATGTTGTCCCTGTGAATCTACTTAAAGATAAATGCAAATACTACGTTTTTGGCTCAGTTGTGGTTTTGGATACAAAATATCAAAGCCTCCAAGACTTTGGGATAAAAGAGCTATTGGAAAGATCAGCAGTAAACCTATTTGGATGTCTTGTTTGCCCAGCTTTCCAAGTGGGTGTGTGGCAGAAGCAAGAACTAAGACACTGAGAGCAGGATTGGAGTCAGGATTGGAAGCAGTGCAGAGAGGAAGGCCAAGCCATAGGCAGAAAAGAGGGGTCCGGAGAGAAGGGAAACCTGTCGGTGATTTGCAGAAGGTTGCATTGCACAGCTAATGGCYGTGCAGCCTTAAGGATGTTATGTACTCCATAGCTTCCACAGTAGGAGCTTTGATAACCATTTCCAGGAGCTATGCCTGTGAATTGTTTCTGCTGAGTTGCGATGAGTCATCACACAGCGATGTGTGCCAAATGTCACCACCAGTTTATTTCATTGTAAATTTGCAGTAGGTTACTGGAGGTAGAACGTAAAAGCCAACCAAATCAAAAATTAGTGTCAGCATTTCTTTATCTGATGTTGGCTGATAAATCAGCATAGCCTAACTGCTTAACCTAATGAGAACTGCACCTAATGCTTATGTAGATCTTATATCTTTTTGAAGGAAATTATTCTATATTGAAGTTACTTGACAAATATTGACTTGGGAGATACATTTTAGGCCTTGATATTTTCCAGTTGTAGATGATGATTTAGTTTAAGTTTTATGAATAGGAATCTGAAGAGAGAGGCAGCTACCACAAATCTTGAATCCCAAGGCTATTCTATCCTTTTTTAACAAAAAAGAAATCTGTCCTTTTGGAAAACATGCAGTATGAATTTATTTTTGGACAAAAAAAAAAGATCAAGATTTGTGCATAAAATTAACTTATATGTGACTTTAAATGAAATTAAATGAAGAAAGTATTCAAAAAGTCACCTGCTACCTTGTGTACAACGTATGCAATTCTTTCGTTACTGCTACAGATGTAAATTTCTTTGCCAGAAGGCAGAAGAGTTTTTGAGAAGACGTGTTTAGGCACAGAGTCTTTGCTTTTAAGGGATCTTTTGACATCTTAAGAAGCAGTTTTACATTAGCTGTGGTATTAACTTTGCTCTTTGCTGTGAAATGCAGTAATAATGCAGTTTTAATTGGTCTTTGAAAACAGTAGTTTTCAAATAGTAGTCTACAAGGAGGCTTAAAATCCTAAAAAAATGAAGGCTGGTGTTTTAATTATAATGGAGTCTTGCTGGAAGAATTAATACAAGCTAAGTGTTTGTCTAATTCATGTGATTAAGCAATCACAAAATGGCCCCTCTTACAGTTTGCATTTTGTGTGGTAATCATGCATATTTTAAGAGCCACTGAAAGTGACTACATAGAAATGAACAACAAGAAAAATCTCTCTTTTCATTGCTCATATCTATAACCTCTTTCTATGATATGAAGAACTTCAACAATGATAGTCAACAAATGGAAACATTTCCTCCCTATTGTTTCTACTTCCAGGATGAACTTGTGTGAAACTGAGTTCTGCACGCTGCAAAAGGGGCAAGGATTTTTAGAAGTCTGGACAAGATAAACCACAAGAAGTGCGATATCYTTTTTTTCTCAATGAAAATACAGAAGTCTCAGAAATGTTTCATAAATGTGTGAAACAAACAGAATTTAKAAAAATAAGGCACTCTTCAGGTGTACAATATTACTGAGTTACGATAATCTACTTGTCCAAAACCGAAAAATGTTGTTTTGCCAAGATGAATGAGTGTTGAATGAAAACGTGTATATTTTTCAGAGCTGAAAAAGACTCATGGTCTCATATTGCAGCTGACAGAAATGAAAATAGAAAAAAAACATGCTCAGTGAAGCTCCAACACAGCACAGTTTTCACCACGCTGATAGCTTTAACACCTGTGAACAGCTAAAGGAACACTCTTTCTGAGTGCAAGAAACAAAAAGTATTACATCTGTAAATAAATGGGAGATTTTAGAAATTAAATGTCAATTTTATTTAATTCAAATAGCTATTAGAAGGATTCATCCATATGTATACACAGCACAATCTCTCCACAACTATAACCTCTTGACAGATGTTATTGTGTAGAACTCAGTTCAAAAGGGCTTCTCTTAAATACAAAGTAGGTTGATAATATATACAAAAATCCCTCTACAAATGCAAATGTAGTGGTTATCAGACAAGAAAGGCGTTTTCTTAAAAGCATTGCCATCTGTAGTATTTAGCAAGGACAACAGCACAAGAAAACGCTTGTTTTAGAAATTGTCCTTTTTTGTGTTTTATTTTTTGAATATTGTTGGTATTCTTTCTAGCGTTTCAAGGCAAACCTTAACCCAARCTTATACCTCTTTTTAAGTTATAAAAATGAATTTACTTGTTTTAGTTGCGTGCTATTAATTTTCTGTGGAAGTTGGCAATTTTAAAGGTATTGCTTTATATAGCAGCATTTAAAGGCAATGCAATTTGCAAACATTTCCAGTAGCCAAGTTAGGAGTTGGAAAGAATGTTGCAAGCTGTAATGAAAATTCCAATTTCTCTCACTTTTTATCATGTTGTCCCATTCCGCATTCTTGAAGCAGACTGAAAATCATTATGCAGCCTTTATGATACAGCCACTATTTTGCCAGGAAGTATAGTGCCATCATTTTAACCGCAAAGCTTTTATACTGTACTATATTCATTTTTTTTCAGCAAGGATTTACAAACATTCCTACCTGCATATTAGGCCAAGGTATAAACCTAACACACAGTTTCCAATCAAAAACAGAATAAAAGACAGGCTGAGCAACAGCTATAATTACCTGTCTCATGCAAAGAGAAAAAAATAGTCAACACTCACATCTTGGAAGGTGCTGAYGCACCTCATTTTCTGCTTTAGTTCAGTGGTAGTCAATGACATGCGGAACAGAAACCTGAGAAAGGGGTCTGTTTTAGGCTAGTGCTTTTTCCTATTTGATGCAAGAAAAAAAAGCAAATGAGGGCCAAAGCTCATTCAGGTGTGCTCAAAGTGGAAATTCTTTACAGACCACTAATTTAATGATTAGTGAGCCTTTGCAAAAGCAGATAGTCCCATTCACACTTGAAAAATATGTAATCCATATTATCTGGCAAATGATACAAAACCTAAAATGAACAGCCTTTCCTCTTTCTGTACAGTTGCTTTTCATTGCTATGCATTTGCCCAGGCTGGGTATTTTAAAACTAATGCACCAAACCTGCTGAMTTCCTTGTTACTCTTATATCATGAAGTTACTCAACTTCAGTGATTTAAGAGAAATATTTGTAGGCATATCTTTGCTGCAGAATCAACCAGGAGRCTCAGCACATGAGTTAGTGGAAGCTACACTTGAGTTACCCTCTCCTGCCGTGAGTGGCCCTGTGGGTTGCTGGGACTTTTGGAGTCGTATCTTTTGCTCCATATCTTTGAGGTCATATCTTTTGTTCCATATCTTCAGGTTCATAACTKTTGTTTTGCTGTGTACAGCACAGCAAGTCTGAACCTTGCTGGGAGAATGTGACTTGCCTTTGAGGGCACAGAGGAGGGAGTTTTGGGAAAGCAGTGAAGGACAGTGAACATAGGAGCATTTTACTCAATGTACTGCTTCTAAAGAAGCCATTGACAGTGAAAACACAGCCCATGCTCTCAGCCAGGCTAGCTAACCCACATTCAAAGGAGCTTTCCATTTGAGTGCCTGGCCCAGTGCTTCAGACAGGAGAACCAAGCAAAGAAACTCCACAAACAAATAAACCCGACTAACTAAAACTCAAAAAAATTCCTTAAATCGCAAATGAAATAGTGGATTTGGGTCTGAATCCGGAAATTATAACCTGCTGTATCTGTGATTGTTATTACTGGTTGCATTTGGCTGAAGGGTGACAGTGGTTCCTGTAAGGGAATGTGCACTGATATAAATTCAGAAGCAGATCCCGTTATATGTATGTCTTTTGAACATGGGCTGCAGAGTCTTGATATTCAAGTCAGCTTCAAAATGTGAACTAATGTTAAGAAACTGGGAATGTTTGCTGCCAGTGAATTAACTCATTAGGAAGTATGATTTGTTAAATTGGGTTCACTGTAAAGAAATAAACTAATTTGCTTAAAACATTGTCAGAGAAAAATACCTAATATTGATCAAGTTTTTGACAAATGTAGGCACTGTTTGGAATAAACAGTTCATAAGATGGTGAAGATAGGTGAATATTGGAAAATTGCACACTGGTCATATGTTAATGTTTTGTTTTGACTTTGTTAATATACCTTTTGTAACACTTTTCGCAAATTCTTTGCTGGATCTAATTTCTATTAAAATACTGCTTTGGGCTATTTTTTTTTTTTAAGCAAACATTGCAAAACACTTGTGGAAAACTAACAGTGAATTATATATGGAAGTATTCACACTTAAAGATTTCTATTTAGCAGTATGTTCATCTGTCACAGAATAGAAACAAAGCTTCTGCAGATGTGCAGAACAATATTCAGCAAATACTTTAAAAAATAAATTATTTTAGGTAAATAATAACTTCTTTAACTGAAAATTCAGTTAGAAAAAACACCTATTTTTCACAAACCAGTTTGAGTACATATATCTAAACCAATGCAGGTACTTGTTTCACTGGGTGATTGGCTGACACTCATTTCTCATAGTCCTACTTAAGTAGATACTTAAAACTTGTTGTACAACCACTAGTGGCTGCTAAGCCCAAGATGAGCTCAGTCTTTCGTATGGAATATCAGACCTTCATGCATCTCTGAATCATAACAGAGTTTTGTTTTTGAGCTGATCCTTGGTGAAAGGTTAAGGGGAAAGCAAGCTCAAGGTCAGGGATAATATTAAGTCCTACTTAAGTTAGCTTCCGAAGTAGTTATACAAGGAGTGTCTGTCTCTGTYAGGGTGGTTCTGGAATTCTTTCCTCCCGGAGTCTCAGTATACACACCACAGTGTTTGCCAATAACGCAGATCACTTTTGTTAGCTAGGCAAAAAAAAGTAGATGTCATGACTGGTAAGTCCCATACTGCTCACAACATACAGTGAAAAGCACCATGTATTTGCACCCTGATCTAAAAGTTATATGGGTTCCTGTCTTGTGCCTGAATTAAATGGGTYATGCAAAATTCTTTGAAATACTACTTCACAAATGGCTGACTACATCTGACAGATCCTTTATCCAAACACCAGATAACATCATGGTGTTTGGACACTAGTACTGTAGCCTGTCAGCAGCAGTGTGTTTAGGAGAGAAGTAGGATTATTGTTTCATATAGAGCAAAGCAACTCTTTTTTCAATATACCTGATGAGGGGAAAAACCACCCCAAAAAGAATGAATAAAGTAATTATCACTTTAATTACTCTGCCCCTACCAGACAGAGAAGAAATTAAAAGTGACTCATTAATGCTTTCTATAAAAACTGAAACAGATAATGGTAGGTACCCAATCAGGTAATTCCTCAGCAAAGGAATTCCTCAGTATAGCAATTCCTCAGATTAGAGGAACCTGTGAATCACAGAAAATGGATAGCAACACTTCTGTTCACATATGAGGGAAAAGGGTTTTAAGAAAGAGGATGGGAAACCTTAGCAGGCTGGACTGGAGGACTGTGAGGTCCCCCAGCTCAAGGTTTGCTTGAGCCTAAAACTGATTGCTGGTTGACAATATATATGTAAAACCACTCTTGTGTGACTAGAAGCTATTCTTCAGTGTAGAGACTGACCCTACTTCATACATTTAGTGTCCCTCATCAGGCCTTTCCTGCCGAGGGCATTCATTACAACTTTTGAAAACATACAATAATTAATTTTTCAACCAGATTCTTTTTGTTTCTTTAACCAGTAATGAAAAAACAAAGGCCTGTGTGAAAACAACTGTAGATCCTGGGGAAACCAGTGAGTCTTGCTTCTTCACCTAAAATAAGGAGACAAGCTTTTAAATCTGGTTAATAAAACCAAATATGCTTTCTATACATACACTCTGTTTATGGAACGGACAAAGCACGGGTAATCTTTGGTTGGGTCATAAGGTCTGTCTTCACTGAAAGACTGCTTGCAATGTGTCATGCAGCTGTCCTCTCCTTACTTGGCAGAATAATGCAATCCATGTCGGCTATTCCACTGCTGGATAAACTCCCCTCACTGACCCCTCTGCTTACCACCCTCCACCCCCAGATCCGTAAACTAACCATATCTGTACTGAATGGCTGATCCAAGCCCTCACAGCAAGGGTGGAATGTGATTACCAACTCTTGAAAGCAGATCATCAATGCAGTTTTACTGTAGAGGCAAAATTGTTGAACATTTATGCAGGATAACTTGAGCCAATTGTTCAGAAGCTCCAATATAAAAGCCTCCAGAAGACTGTAAAAGGAAAATGGCCRTCTCAGACTGAGAAACGTACCCCCTCAAAACAAAATCTTTAGCTGTTTTCTTCTATAAAAAGGGCAACTATGCTCCAGTTCCTACAGCTGTAAACAACATCAGAAATAGTTCAGGCAGACCACTGTATAGAATGAAATCATAGGCCACAAAAATTTCTTATGTTTTATATCCTGAGGGTAACAGCATAAACACAGTAATGCTTTGCAATTATGCAATGCCTTTGAGCTGAGGAGCCCAAAATGTTTTACAAAGGTGGGTAAGAACTACGCTTTTGAAAGACTTACAAACAGCTGTGGGGAGTCTTCCATGTAAAGCTATGTGAAAACCTGATTATTTTCTCTATGGTTCTCCAGCTGAAATGAAAAAGCAGAACCAAAAAGTCTGTTTGGGTCAATAGAAGGCTAATTTTTTACTTTCTTGGTGAAGATGAAGGTCACACAAATTCATTTTTTTAATCTAAAACAAAATATTCTCTTTTATTTTTCAAGTGGAACCCGTTTTCTAATAYATCCTTTATTCAAAATAAGTTTTAAAACAAATAAATAATGCTATATTTTTAGAAATACTGACATGATTGACTTCCAGTTTTGCCTATTTTTATCCCATTTTGAGGTCTCTCTTGAATTTTATATAAATTCATTAAATATTTCTGTTCTATTCCTTTCTAATTAATGCAGCTCTGTTCCGCTCTCCTCCCATTTATGTCATTAATACATCTACATCCTGAATTTGCACCAGTAGCTGGTCCCACTGTGTAATTATTGATGTAACAATTCAATCTGAAAGCAGTGTCATGATGCCCGAAATACTTCATTGCACTGCAAGCCAAGCCAATCTTGCAGGGGATGGATGGAGTTTCAAGGCAAGCAGTAACTAGTTATTAAGAAGCTGTGAGTAATGCTGATAGTAAAGGCTATCCATATTGGGAGTCACTCTTAATGTAAATTGAAGTATCTGAAATAATCCTTGTTAATCTTCTTAAAGTCTGAGACAATTAAATTAAACAGGATATGAGAGAAAAAAGCTATGAAGAATTTGACTGAATAGTGTGTCATTAACATTCTGAAATTTCCAGGTTTTTTTACACTAGCTGTAGAGTAGATGGAAAATTGGAAAAAAAAAAAAAAAAAAGAAAAAACGAAAAAGGGAAAATAAACTCTTTGGTTCTCCAGCTTCCAGGAAAGCATTGCTGTTGACCTAGAAAAGCCTCAAGCACGTAAACATGACCATTATTCTTCTATTGTACTCTGGGAGTACGGCATGTGCCCAGTTGTAGCTGTAGCTCTCTCCACTTATAGAAACTTTAAGGACAGAGGCTCTGGAAATGAGTATGGCATCTAACATTTGTGAGCTAAAGTTCTTAATTTTAGCTAAATCTCTCCTAATTCTAAATAAACTGACATCCACTAGGATATTGCTTCTGATGGCTTATGCTCAAGTACAGTATTTGACCATATAGTGTTGTCCTCGAGTCATCCCCTCCAGACTTGAGCTTTGGAACAATTAAGGACATTACTGTTAGGGAATCAATCACAGCTTTTACACGAGGCCTAGTGCCAGCCATAAAACATGCGGAGTTTATTCCGGATGGAAATTATAGCTAAGGACTTGGAAGTAGTGAGTGTTAAATACAGGAAAGAGCACGAAGGATGAAGAGAAGAAAGACCCTTCACGAAGGAGTCATCTGAAACAGGAAAAGCTTTCGACTTTGGCTGTCAGTAATACGTGGACTAACACGTGCAAATGTAACTATACACACAGGCACACACTGTATTTGTGATTGGATTTTCAGATGTGTACGGACATCTCCTCAAAAAACTTTCTCCAGACTGAGCACCTTTTAGTGCACAGGGAGGAAGCAGCAAAAATACAGGCCTATGATACAAGGGATCAACTTCTCAGACATTGTTGCAAACAGMTTTCTTGTCACTTAAATATCATGAAGTCAAGGCACGTCTAATGACTACACACAGACACAGTCACTGAATGCTATCAGCTATTCTTATTTCTTCAGAGTCTGATAATGTGAAGACAGAAGGTTTTCCAGAGCATTTCTGACTTCCCTTATCTACTCACATCTAAAAATTATTTTATTTTTAACTCTAAGAATCCCTATAAGATTTGGATTTGGGTCAAAGGTATTGCAAGGTTGTTTTCATTGTGCAGATTTTTTTTCTCATTATAAAGTTTTCATAGAAGAGCAATCTGATTTTTCTTTTTCCTCAGGCTGGTTGGTAAGTCTTTTTTCTGAGGATTCATCTCTGTGAACCATACTGCAGAATTTGTTATTTATATATGGCTACATATATAATATGAAAGATCAGAATATGTTTTGCTACTAATATTCATGTTTCAAAGAGCAGATCCATTCAAGATGCACTGCCTCACTATTCTCTTTTGTAGGGAAAGTATAATGTGTTTGTGGTTAAATATCCTCAGAAGATTCCTCCTCCTCTTCTTTTTTTATAGCTTTGTTTCATATTTCCCACAGCTAGGAAAGACCACACAAATAAAATATTCCTGTAAAAATGAATAGCACAATATCACAGAAATTATCTTAGTTAATTTGAGCACAGAACAGTTGTCAAACACGGTATTCATTTTTAATGTGAAATATTTATTGTCTCGTTTTCTCTTGTCTTCAAGAAGAAAAGGAGATGACGTTTTGTTTTAAAAATTAAAGAGGAAATGCCATTAACAGTTTGTATGGCTCTGTATAGAACCAAAGTTCTTCTGTAATCCAGGAGAAAAATGTAGTTATTTACCTAAGAAATAAAGAGTCTTTCCACTGAACTATAGAGCGGGATAAATACTGTAAAAAATCCCAAGTATATTCATACATTTTTAAAAAGTACCATAGCTGTGACTACATTCTTTTTATATCCGGTTTCCAAAAATACTCCAGCAACAGTGTTTTCTGGCAGGAACATGTATAAAAATAGCCAAATGTTGGCATGACTATTTCAGAATGTGTGTGGAAAGAAAATTTTAATTTCATTTTGCAAGCTTTTGTATATAAAATATATTTCCTGGACTCAATATAGTACTTAGGCAGATGCTTAAGTCTCATTATTTTCAAAATGTATGCTAAAATATTCTCTTCTGGAGTTAAGAAATAACTTGAAAGTATGATATTACTCTAAAGTTTCATTCACTTATTAGAAAGATGTATTTCTTTTCTGTACATAAAACCAGAACACAGACAGTACTGTAGTGGAAGGAATAAAACATAGAAACTAGGTGTCACATGAACTTTTTGTCTTCCATTCAAAATTAATGTAATTCTGAAAGTCTAAGTCGCATAATGGACTTGTAAACAAGCCATAAATTATGATTTTTGAAATAGAAATTACTCAGCAGTTAAGTTTAAAAACCACAAATTTTGATATGTTTAGAATTTGTGAATAGGCAAAAAAAATCATATCAGTTATTTATGACAAATTTTTTCATCTAATAGTTAGCAAATTATCCACTTAAAAGGAACAGAGGATTTCCATCCATTAATAACTACTGGTATTTTTTTCTRTATTGTGTTTTTCAAATAAAACATATACTACTGTTGTTTTTAAAAGAGGTGTGGAATTAACTCCAAGGTTTTCTTCTTTGGTAGTGATGAGTCAAATTTCTGTTTAAGGGCAAATGCTGTCTTGTTTAAATTCCTGATTAACCACATTCAGATTTTTGATATTTCTGGCATTTTTATTACTGTGTTTTTTTTCTGCTTTAAACAAAATGACTGTGATTGTTAGCAGATTAATTCTGGTGATAGGCAGTGGCGACCAGGGCCAACCCAGGCCAAGGTTGCAAGTACATCACATAACTCGTTTGGGGCCTTGTCAGTACCTGCTCAAGTCATTAGTTCAGCCAATACCTGTTGAAGTCAACAGAAAATCTTCAAATAGACTTTGGCTATATCCCTGAGAAAGGAGAATCTGTATTTTTCTAGGAATCATGACTGCATCAAGGACTGAAATAGTTGGTGGGTGAGATATCTGCGAGTTCCTTGTTCTCTGAAGTTACCACATTCTTTAACTGAGATTTACTTCCCTGATAAGTTCATTACTTTTCTTGGTAGATGATTCCATTTTTATCACAAACAAACAGTATTTTAAAATATTTTCTAAAAGTTATAGAAGTGGCTGAACTATCTATTYATTAATGTTCTGTTGTACAGCCCGTGTTTGTGTCAGACTTTCTTCGGTTCTTACGTTCTGGGAAAAAAAGCCATTAACTTCTACAGTGTGACAAAATGATCACCCTTTCAGGGCTACTAAGTTCAGTAATTCTCATGCTTTCTTGTTATATTTAGCTGTGGGTACCATTCAGACTTCTCTCTGTTGCTGGATTTTCTTTCTTCTTTTTCTTTTTCTTTTTCTTTTTCTTTTTCTTTTTCTTTTTCTTTTTCTT
>JASVER010000005.1:10385794-10429942 GCA_030449065.1 Oceanodroma leucorhoa
TTTCCTTCCTTCTTTCCTTCCTTCCTTCATTCTCTCTCGCTCTCTTCCTCTACTTAAGAAAAAATGTAGACAATTTTTTCTTAAAATTTTTGTGCAACAGTAACAATTATTGCTTGATATAATTCTCTTTTTTTTGGTACTGATTGATATGATATTGCTCCTGTGAAAGCAATTGGTTCTGCAGATCTCAGAAACTGAARGGCTTTTAAAATAACCAGCGATAAATCTCTAGTGTTTAGTTAACCATCAAAGTAAGGAAAACACAGGGCAGGCTTTTTAAAGCAAAACAAGTACACAAACCATGGCCTTTGGGATATTTTCCCATGATTTACTTGTACTGGAATTTTCAAGCTGAAATTCAAAAGCTGAGAATATCTTTTCTTATTTCCTGCTACTCAGAGTAGAATAAAAGCTTCCCATGTAAGCATTCTCAGTAAGCAAAAATATCTATAGCTCTGTATAGTTGCTACCACACTCTAGAGTTCTACAGTGTTACGTTTTTTCAGACCTCGTTTCTATGTTTTAGATTCTGAACAGTCCTAAATGGTTTCAGCCATCATATAATTTAACAGTGAGTCACTCTACATTCCTGCAAGAAACCTTCTCTTATGCATGATTATATATTGTGAAAATGGATAGGCTAATTTTGCAACACGAATTTTCTATGGTAGCTACTATTTTAGTCTGTTTTTAATGATATACTTACTGCAACAGCCCTCTTATATACAATTACAATTTTGAAAAGTGACTAACTTTGGTTACAATTATATACATCAACCCAGACTCTCTCCTGTGGAAGAGTGTGAACAGATATTTTTGTGTGTTTCTAGACCTAAACAAAGATATTTGAAAGAATGTGCCACACTACAGGTATTACCATTAGGTAGAGATGAAAATGAGAAGGCTCTGACAGTATCTCAACAGTCAAATGTTTCTTTCATSTGTGCTCATTTGCTTCAGTTTCTAAGCCGATGTGCAGCTGAACAGGGTGGAGCTGCTTTGGATTTATATAAGACAAGTTATGGGTCCAGGAGGTCCGTTTGGCCCGAGGTAGTCAGGAGCCTGCTTTTATCTCTGTATACTAAAGAAAAAATAGATTTTGCTGTTGCTGTCAAATTTAACAAACTTAAAAATAAAATTCAGCTTAAACCTCTGCCCTGTTTTTGCTTTGTATCTCTCAACTCTGAGTAAAGACAGAATTGATATTTGGTAGCCATCTTTTGCTTGCTCAGCAAAATGGAGGGCTAAATTAAAAGAGAGTGAGAAGTACTGAAACAGTCATTTAAGCTGAAAGAGAAAAGACATATTAATGGGGCTAGAAGGTGTTGTACAACAGCCCCCTTAAAGATGCAGTGAAAAGGATAAAGGTTCTTAAAGAACTGAGTCCCTTATTCTCAAATTTGCCAATAGGTCAACACAAAAGCTGCTACACATTGAGGAGCAATAACTGAAAGAAAGAGAAGAGGTTAGGCAGACAAGAGAAGCACAAAAAGCTTCTGCATTGGAACTTCTTTTCTTTCTACAAAGGAACGACTTTGGATCATCCCCATGTGGAGGATGATAAAGATAAGAAGCTCTCTGGTGGTAAGCATCTGGGATGGGAGGGAAGATCATAGGATATTGTGGGATTCTCTTTGTTTCTTTCTTTAACTGTGTATGTCTCTACTGTTTTTTTGAAGCTTTTCCAGACCCCAAGGCTTCTGAGGTTCTTGCATCACTCATTTCAATTTTTTTTTTTTTTTTTTTTTATATAACAATGTTAGGGCAATGTGTATATATGTTAACAGAGGAGAATATCAGTGTTGGGCCCCTAATTAGATTCATATTCATATTGAAATTTTAAAAAGTCCCCAGCATAAATGAGTTACTGTAATGATTACTTCCCTCCTGATAGGAAAAGATAGCAGTTGTTGCTTTATGTACTAGTCCTGAGCCAAGAATATCCATAGATTCAAGTTTGATTGAAGCTCAAATAGATGTGACATAATGAACTTGATTCATCAGTGCTGCCTTGAACAAACCAAGGCTCCCCCACTAAGTTTCAGATTGTGTCTTGGGAGACCCTTGGAAACTTACTGTATGTGTGGTKGTGGTGTCTGAAACCAAGTTATAGTGTTCAAATCAAAGTCTTTAGTACCAGAAGATGTTGTTCATTACTGGAGAATGACCAAGTAAATATTGGAGTGCTGCCATGTAAGTCAAGAGAGAGAGAAACATGTTAACGGAGACAATTTGCTGCAGGGAACTACTTGGGAATAGTTTAGGGGGTGGGAGGAAAGAGTTTAGGGCACAAGGGAACAAACCCAAACATGCCTTATATTTATTCAGCACTCTGTAGGCCATTCTCCAGTGGCCTTACCTTTAATGTTGAACATTTAATTTTTTTGTAGGCAAACAAGAGCTCAGTAAATGTTCTATTTTCAAGGTCTCTGCTCATCCCACTCATCATGTATTCTTTGATCAGTGGGAAACTGAAGTAAAGGCAATGCTTTAGGGCCTGATCCAGAAAGCTAGATAATTTTATTTACATGAATAGAAATAGACAAATGTATGCTAATGGGTAGGGCCTGTATATGGACATATTTAAAAGATAACTTAGGAAGTGTTAACTTGTCTGTATGTGAAGGCTGTTCAAACAACTCCTTTTGCTAACAAGGAAGTAAAAGAAACCAGTAAAATAGTAAACTAATTATCAGCATGGATRGGAAAGGAATCATACATTTGACATCTCTTTTATAGGCAATTGGTATAGCAATTTGTTGAAAACTGTGTTGAAGAATATGATTTTCTTTTAGTATCTTTAATTCTTTTAGTGATTTCTAACCAGAGCACAGGATTTGAAATCAGAATTCAAAATCCAGTGATTTTTTACGCTTGCTTCCATAAGAAATCAGGTCTTTCTCAGCCAGTTGGTCTGCCTTGCTGTCTATTAAAATGGCAGTTACTGAAAAATGTGTTTTTTTACCCACTGGGACTTAAAAAGGGCTATAATTTCTCAAAAAGCCTAATTAAGTGTGAAATTTTAAAATATGTTAGAGTATTCCTTCAACTTAATTTTGTATTGAGATGTGCATGTGTAATATATCTTCATAAAGTTTAAATAAAGGTTGATAGATTAAATATAAAAGTAGTTTAGAATGTCTCATCAATCATGAAAAAAACATGGCAAAATCTTGCTAGTTTATTTTATTAAACCAAAGTTCTGTACAAGACTTCACTTGTATAGACAATTATGTTCATAAAAGCTGCTTTTACTTGGATTGTGATGAGCAAAACATTCACAAGATTAAGGCACTTCAGTGGTCATTGCTGAAGACAAATGCTTGAGTTCAGCTTAGGAACACATTTCTATGGCCTGTGCTTTATAAAGTATCAAATCAGCTGAACATTGTCAAACCTCCATCTCCATTTTCTACTGCCTTACCTGCGTTTTCAATGACCCTACCATACACCAGGAGGTGCTTTTCTACCCGTAGAAGTTGGTTTCACTGTCTAAAGACTATAATTGCTTTGTTTATGTCTGGAGTAGCATACGTAAGATCCAGTGCTGCAACTCCTTCAGGGTACAGCTTATATTTTTTTTTCAATATCAGTAGCTGCAAGTTATTCTAAGTTATAACTTGCACAATTTTTCACACTATCACTGCCTATTACATCCTCACTGAGTGTAGCTGTAATCGCTGGTCATTTGCCACATACAGTGACATGACTGACTAAATATCAAAGTTATCTTTCAAGATTTAAGGCTATATGCAATGAAATTATAAACTGTATAAATTCAAGGGAATTATGCATGCCTACAAATGAATATGATTTACAAGTGCATGGGTCATAATGGGTGATAGGAAATATCAAAAGATTAATAAAATGTTGTAAATAAAATGCAAGATAAAATATAGAAGATCTGACATTTGCCATGCCTGCTTGTTGGTGTTTTTTTTCTGTTGTTTTTCTACTTTTTTCAGTCCTCTGTGTCAATTAATTTCTATATTATAATTTTACATCTTTATTTGTAATTTGGCTGAGTTTGGCAGCAGACACAGAACACAAGGTAGGGGCCCTACCCTGACATTTTGGTTTTGAAATACTGAATCTTGGCAAAAAATGTAGTTATTTGCTTATTCACTGTCATCATTACAGTAAATACATCTTTTTATGGCTCACTGAAATGTTTTAAACACTTACATTTTCTCTGATAGGCAGCACTTTTCCAAATATAATTTGTAGGAAAAACTTGGTGTATTGAACAGTGACATTTCACCATTTTACAATATTTTGTGATTTTTTTTTTTCCACCAATAGCGCTATTGACTTTCTTTTGCTGAAAAGTGACCAACGTCCCTTGTGTCAGAACCTTTACCAAAATTGCAGTGGAGCCTGGAACGAGGAACGTTTTGACAACTGGACATAAATAAGTTTCATGATTCCAAAGCCATATTTTATCTTGGCAGCTACCCTGATTGTTTTCGTTGGAACATTATTTCAGTTGTGTGAGTGAGGAAGAAGAATGTGACTCTGGACTATACAAGGATTTTGGATTTGTGGTGGTGTGGTGTTTTTTTTTTTTTCCATGCTGTTAGGTTTGAGACTTCTTAGGACACTTACACAAACTGTTTTTGTAAAATGCCTTGATATTTCTGGATTTTTAGGAGCAGTATACACAAAAAGAGGAAGGTTGATTCAGCTACCAAAAGAAACTTTTTGTTCTAATAAATACTTTGATTTGCTTAATCTGTAAACTACAGGGGAATACCATTCAGTGGGTTGTCAGAGTTCACATGATTCTGTATGTAATTACCTTGGTATTATAATTGCCCTCTGTAAATGCCTATGCTGGAAATGATGTAAGTTTCTGACCAGGGGGGATGTTTTTATATTATTGCATTATTCATGTTTAAAGCAAGTTGGTGAGGAGTATATTGGGAAAGAGAAAACAAGGAATTTAGATTAAAGCCCTTTATAGTAAAAGAATTTGGGTTTGGAAGATTTTTCTTTGTATGGCAGAATTGTTGTGAGGCAGATTAACACATTCCCTATCCTATGGAATCATTATTTCTACTTAGAAAAATATTAAAATTTAATAATTGAGAGGATTTGGGAAAAAGTCTTGACCTGATGAACACTTCCTGAAAATAATGTGTTTTGGAACAAAACACATGTCATTGTGAGAGCCTCCAAACTTGTGTGCTACATTGCAAAATAGCAGCAAATTAGGGAATGAGATTATAACACTAATCAGCATGCCATGTAGTTAAATGTGGTTTCAATATGCTTGTGGACTTGTTTCTGCTGCTTCTCTGGAGGAGGGGAATCTGCTTCTTCAAATGTCAGAGGAAAGGTCATAAAATCTGCAAGATTAGGAATCTAGCAAGTTCTACACATCTGCACTAACAGAACTCCCTGTTTTAACTACTTTCAAGTAAATATATAATTTAAATTAACAGTTATTCTGAGTTTTCATCACCTTTTCTATTAAAATTCACATAGTGAATAAAAAAAGACTTCTAAATGATCAACAAATGTTTCAATAGGCAATAATTAGCTGCTGTACAACAAATTAATATGTTGATTCTCATTTGAAACATTACCATCTTGTATTTTCTCCTGTTGTGCCCTAAATTATTTGTACTACATAGACCTTTTGACAGCTACACAATTCTAAAATCCATCATTCAAATTCTGAAATAAATCAACAATTTACAGCAATTTTAAAACACTTAAACACTGAATCCTGAGTTTAAGGTGTTTTTTTTTTTAATTCTGATTTACCACCTTCCTGGTGTTTCACCTTTCTATATAAGCAGAAACAGCTATCCATTCTCTCAATTATTCTAAAACTAAATGCTCATGAGTCTAAAAAAATGGATACAGTACTCTAACCACAATAAGACACAGATATATTTAATTTTAATTAAAGGTAGAACACATTTTTGAAGTTTATGTCTTTGTGAAGGATATATCCCATTATATGTTTTAGCAGTTACAGCAAAAAAAATCAAGAATTGAGGGGAAAAGGGAGGATGTGTTTCCTTACAAATTAATGGTTATATTTTAAGCGCTATATAATATTTCGTAATGATGATGATATTCCTCTCATTTATACATTAAATATTTATACTAAAATAAAACCGCTCATATGATTTCCCCTGTTTACTGCATGTCCACAAAGAGGTCTCAATTATCTTCACTAACATAATTTATTCTTGCAAAAGTTTCTTTTATGACTTCACTATGAACAGCTGCTAGGAGTATCTTATACCGAGTGCTTGATCTCTGTGAAGTAATTAGGATTGGTCAGAATTATGCTTTAGACATGTACAAAATAATCACAAGCTCTCYGAATCTCTCAAGAAGAGGTAGTAGTTTAGTTGAAAAAAATATCTTGGAATTTTATAATAGTTTTAATGCTTTGTGACTTGGCTACACTGGCTTAGCCCACAGCATCATTCCTGAATATATTAAGCTACTGAAAGATTTAATGACTGAGTGAAGATTTTAGATTAAATTGTATTTTATCACATTAATGTGTGTAGTTGTGTGAGCATGCACAGCCTCAGTTGCAAAGAAGAGCTGAAAACCATGGCTGAGTCATCAAATGCCTTTGTATCAGGTCTCTGGCAAGGGGTTTTTAAAAGAGCAGTCTCCTAGTCTACACAAGGTTATCAAATGCATTGGTTTTTATTTCTCTCATTCTCTCCACTTTGTATTGCCTCTTCCATTTTGTAAAGTCATTAACAATGCTGTCCCAAACTGATCATGAGTCAGAAAACTCTTCTAATTCAAAATGGGAAAATACTTTCTTTCTAAGTAAGAATAAGAAAGTTCAACAGCTTTTTTTAAAGAGGACTAGCTTTAACTTGTGCAGCAGCCTATGTAAACTGGTTCCGTACCTGAATCTCCCAGGCTGAGAACAGTGTCCACCACCTGCACTAACTGTTGACATAAAACAACAACATGCTTCTGCTTGGTCTGAGCTGCAGAATGCATGCTCACATACTTGCCTGGCTTATTTAGTTACTTCCATAGATATGATCTTTGGAGGAAAACCTGTCTTTGGTTTTACCTGTGAACATATACTACCACTAATGTGAATAATTAAACATGAACTTAAGCCCCACTTCTTTTTGGACCAAGGGGGTGGAGCTCTTGGGATCCAATGGCAAGTCTCTGCTTCTTGTCAATGACTGCATTCACTCTGTATCCAAAGTAAATATGAACAGCCTCTGAGACACTCTAATTTATGACCGATAGCCTCAGTTTGCAATAGGTAATATACCACTAAAGAATTCCAGGAGAAGAGCACCCACTGGACGTCTTTTTTCCCAGCCTGTGACGCATTGTCTATGGCAGTGTAGTTTGGTAGAGGCATTGGAAGGAATTGCACTTGGTCCACTGCCACTATTTTCTGTCCTTTATACACTGCTTGTACACTGTAAAAGAGCAAAGAATAGGTGAGAATTTGGCCTTGTCTGTCTTTTTTTTTTTTCTTTCTGGTAATAGTTCTTGTGAAAAAAATTCACTGAATGTTCAAGTGAATGGGGAATAAATACAAACGTAGGCTGAGCACAACTGAAAGCAAGTTGAAACAGCCAAAGATATAGTTTTGGTGTTAGTCTCCTAATTCAACACTTGTTCATATGCTTATTGAAAAAGTCATGAAGATGGAACATTCTCAGCTAGTTTCTCTGCAAAGATTCCAGCATTCGCTTTAGGACTTGAGCAATACTCCTTAAAAAAGAAAAACAAGCAAATGAGTTTGTGGTTGTTTTTCATCATTCATAAAAAGAAAAACTAATAATGAAAATATTTATTTGATGTTTTATTCAAGAGCTAAATGTTATAAATTGGTTGCTGTAATAATATAGTTATATACCTTTTTGTTCTGTTCCAACAGTTTCTTCTATTTATAGTCATGAAAGATAAAATATAACAGTGCAAACAGGGATGAGTGATTAGCGTAATGGATGTACTGATCAAACTGTTTTTCAGAAATATCCTCTCTCTACTTTCAATAACTATAATTATTTTTTATTCAAAGTAAATTGCAGCAGCAGAAAGTACATCCCTTTTGTGTCTTTTGCATTTTGTTTCAAGTGAAATGCCTGGCAATAAATGTTGCTCCCCTTTGTTCTTCCTTATTAAATACAAGCGAGTTTTCACACTTGTAATATTTCATGGTCATTCAAATGATAATCTTTAAGTAGTTTAGAAAAATAAAGATTTTGACTAAAATTTTATTTTCACGTATTATACAAAAATATATTTTCATAATGGAATCTTATGATCAATAGATAAAAAGGCTTTTTCTTTAGCCTGAAGCATTTTTAGGTTTTGAGAATGGATTAAAAATATAATGAGATTATCAAAATCAAAAGATAGTTACAAAGTAATTTTTTTCAAAATTAACTTATGAAACAAAACCAGCTTAATCACCATTTTTTTTCCCCAAATTGGGTTCCTTCTATTCACTTACATGGTCAAGATTCACTGTCTGCTTAAACTGATGGAATTTGAATCCACTCCTATTCACAAACAAAATGAAGAAGTAAGGATGAACCTAATATTCCTCCTAAACCATCCTTAAACCCTGACAACTGATAAAATACAGTTCAAGAAAAAAAAAGCCTGAAAAAATAGTTTTTGTGGATTTCACTTCCTAATTGTTGCATAGGGCCACCTCACTGGCTGATTTGTTGCATTCAAAATAATGCTTATGGCATTCAAAAATGAGAGTACAAGAGAGAAAGTGACATTATTTCCACTGTGGCTTAATTAAGAGGAAAGGATTTGATTTCTACAGTTTGTTTTTAATAACCCCCTTGCTGGTACAGTACTGAAAATGTGTTACATGTAATTTTTCCCTGCATCAGTCATAAATAAGCTAACCAAAAATATGTGGTGAGGGTGAGGTAGGGAATCATAACAGCATATAAAAATGAGGACGAAGTCCTTTTTGAGGCAAACTTCCTTATCTTATAAAATTAATTCAAATGGGTTCCAGATCCTGCAGAATCAGATCTATAGCCCCTTAATGTGGGCCCAATATTAATAACTTTATAAGTTGTGCCTTACATTATATGAACTCCTTTTAAGTGAATGAAATTGCTTTCATGTGAACATACAATTTGCCAAAAGCAGGAGTTTCAATATCTGGTTTTAAAACCTGGCAGTTTATCCTTTTACCCTAAGGCCTTATAGGTTGGAACAAACTAACATCTGGTCCTTGCAAATCAATCTATGAAGCAGATTATAAAATTTTGACTATAACATTTCTGCAAAAGAGTTCTTAATTTTTCTTTTTGTTTTTCAAAGTTGAAGTGTTCATGATTGYCTTTTAGTGTATGAATCTCAGATGAAGACAAATCCTCTTGGATGAGTTAGTTGGCAACAAACTTCTTCACGACATAGTTTCTCTTTTGTCCTCCATTTTTGTAATTTAATCTGGTTTAAGTTCAAGTATCTTTCCCATTTAGCTACCTTGAATATCCTGTCTTTGCAGGTTAGGAAAGTGGTTTGTGTTCTTCTGCCAAACAGTATGAACAATCAGAGCGAGTAGGAATGTTGCCATCCTTCTAATACTTATATTCCAAAAGAGTAGGAAGACTTCCCAGGATATTAATTGCTCCTAGCTGAATTGTGAATGAAATTCATAACCAGTTAAGCCCTTCAGTTTTCAGAAAACCTTTATTAATTCTACTGTAATTTTAATTGAAAAGCATAGTATAGTAGTATTGACTGGAGTTCCATATAACTTTTTTTTGCTAAAGATTCTTCTTATCCAACAAGAAYCTCCATTTAAACAGATAATTTTAAAATGCCTATGTGATTAAGCGGTGCCTACAATATAGTCCAATRGCTAAAGTAGAGAGACGCAGAAGACCTAGATGTTTTTCTTAGCTTAGGCTCAGGCCCACAGGGTGTCTTTCGACTATTTACTTTTCCTCTCTGAGTCAGCTTTCTCACCTACTGGAATTTATGGAGTGTCCTTCTTTTGTGAAATCGTTACTAATCTATAAGGGAAAGGTATTATGTAAATGACAATTATCTAGTTACAATATTATTCAGTGGATTAAAGTTACAGAACCACATTTCAGACTTCATATTTGCAGTCCAGCTCCTATCAAACTACCATTCATTTTCCAATCACATGTACAAAGTAGGTGYGGTAGGTGATCTGGAGGTATTTCTCATAAACCACAAACACATCTGACGAAATATGCTGCGGTATTTCTCACATTAGCTGTGTTTTGAAATGGCATTTCCCAATGGAGACCGCACAAAACCATGGTGAGTAAAATAGGAGAAAGGGGAAAAATACCCTGGTGAATCAGAATCCATATGGATTCTCCTTCATTGTGGAAAGTCTTCAGAACTTCTCCATGTTTTCTTGGCTACTAACTGAAGGAAAACTTAGTTACTTTAATGGTGTCTTTATTTTCTTAGTTAAAAATTGGTATCTGTAATTATGTTTGTATATAAGCACACACACACACAGTTATCTTGATGATATATTGATGCTGAGCAATCTAATTTTTGTAGGCATTTCCTTAATATCAGAATTATCTTTCAGATAGTAAGCACAAAAAATGTTGAGTTTTTCCTTCAGACAGTAAAGTCCAAATGCCTAAGGTGGAATTCAGTCAGCAGGTTGTGGTTCTTAAAGCTCTGGGCAGTGCTACCACTCTGCTTATTCAGTGAGTCACACATATCTTTTTTGTTTCTTGTCTTTTTGGRGGGGAGAAGGGAGGCTGGGATATTTTTATTTTTTGCGGGGAGGGGGATGCCTTCTTGTATCTCTTGGSGTCTTTCAGTGATCAAAGTGCCCTTAGCTCTCTGTCTGAGGAAATGTGGAGGGTCTTCACACTACTTACCTGCTGAATACTGAACACTACTTACAGCACTGCCAAACAAAAGACACACCCTTTTAAATTTTACATTGGAAGCTTAGCACAGGCATGAAGAATTCTGCTCATCAGTTCTGTATGGAATGGTATGTGAGAGGAGGCTGTATTTGTTTGGCTGCCTTTTAAACAGGCTAATAAGCTATTATTAGCTTTTCTTCTGAGAGGTCATAACAGGGAAAAAAGAAGGGGGGTTATTAAATGYTTTGGCACCAATTTCAATGCAGCGAGAATTACAGGTGGTTAGATCATAATATTGCTGGAAGGGAATTCAAGAGGTTACCCAGTCAGTGTCCATCCACCTACTGCAGAGCAGGGTCAATTATATTTAGGTAGAGTCTGAGAGACATCTGTGCAGCCTAGTCTTAAATACCTCCAGCACTGGTAATGCCATAGCTTTCCTGAAAGATGTGACTCAGGCTTTATCTTACTGCCCTATTATTAATATGGTTTTGTTAATATCTTGTCCATTATAATTTAAGCCTATTGCTGTTTTTCATATTCACATGAAAATGATATTAGGTTAATTCCTTCCCCTTCCTGAAGTGTTTATTCAGGTGAATACCTTTTTTTTTATTCTCCCCTTGTATCTCAGTTTCTCTACTTCAGATTAAACTCATCCATCTCTTTATTCAATATTCTGTAATAAATCATGCTTTAAAAACCTCTCATATTTCTGCCTCTCCTCCAGACTCCCTTCCTGTCACCTTTCTTGGAATATGTTGCCTCAAGCTGTGCTTCCACTTTGTCCTTACCAGTGCTGTCTAAATCGAAAGATCATTGCATTTGTCTTTTGTTTACATGTGACAATCCAAGGTTTAGTTGAGTGATTGCAAAAGTATGACTCCATTGACTTATGTTCTGCTGCTTATTAAGATAACTACTAGATCCATCTCTCAGAGTGATTTCCTACTCAATTATTTCAGACCATGTATTTAGGTAAAGAACTGTCCTTTAGTAAGTTCTACTTCTTTCTGTTAAATAACATCCAATTATTTTTCAGGACGTATCTCCAATTTGTCAAGTTCAATTCTGTCTTTCAACATATTTGTAATCCTAATTTCATGAGTCACATCTAGTCTCTTAATGAAAATATGGAGTAAGTATGAGGACACAGATGCATGAGGAACAGAGCTCTGCAGAAATCCGTTTGCCATCTAGTTCACAGGGAACATTAAGAACCATTCCTGGAACATTGTTTTCCTCAGTTCTACACCTGCAACCCTCATCCAGATCATGATTTTACAGTTTGCTTATGAGAATGTTATACGTAAAAAACCACAAAATATATGACATCTGCTGATTTTTATCTCTCCACAGTGCCAGTTTTTCTGTTGTAAAGTAAAATCATACTGTTTTGACATGATTTATTCTTGATAAATTCCTGTTCACTGTTCATTTATCCCTTTTTTCCCTGTATTTGCTAAACATCCTTTGTTTGTTTTTTCCCAGATTATCTTCTGCAATTTGAAGTTAAGATAATAACTCAATAATTCCCCACTTCTTCCTTTCTTTCTCTTTTAAGGTATAGGATTTAAATTTTTTTTGCCATCCTTCTCAATTTCTCAAAGATCTGCAGTTTCATCAGTCAATTCCTTAAGTTATCAAGTGCATTAGGCTAAGATGATTTGGAATAATGAAAACTATCTAAGCACTCTCTTATTTATTACTTCCTCACCCAAGAACAAGATTTTGCTCTTTTGTCCCTGGTATTATTTATTATAGTCACTTTATCAAACCTGATATTTTCAGTAAAAAATGCCAAAAAAAGTTCTCCTTTTCTGCTCAAACCAACCTTTTCCATATGCTACCTCATGCTGCTAATATTCTTATAAAAGAATTTATTTTGATTCTTCACCTCTCTAGTTAGTTACATCTCTTGCATGCTTTTACTTTTCTGGTTTTGTCCATACCTACTTTTGTCTTCATCCTTAATGATCTGACCTAGCTTCCACTTTCTGCTAACTTCCTTCTTGTGTCTGTGGTCCAAAAAGAGCTCATTGTTTAGCTAATTTCCTAATACGCTCATCTTTCCTCCACAGCGGGTCGGCTTATAGTTGTTTCCTAAATGATGTTTTGCTAAAGAACTGCTTGGTCTTTATCCCACACCTCTCCAAGCTGGACTCCAAATATTTTAGTTTGTCAAAATCTGCCTGCCTAAGTCAACGGTTACTGTTTTGCTGCTATTCTTCTCTCCTGTCTTAAGGAGTTATTTTTTATGCTACTGTCTTCTAAATCACCTTTCTTCTGGATATTTAACTCATTCCATTTTACCAGTTAAAACTCAAATGATCTTTCTGTAGATACGTTCKCTATTTTTTTTTCTGTGATAAATCAGATCAAAGAAGAGTTTACAAAAACTTGAAAAAAGTAATTGTGCTGTTCTGGGTTCCTTCTCTAACAACTGTCTGAGTAGTTCATATCTCCCATTTCCCCAGTCCTGCCTTCTGCATAATTCTGACTGCTGATCACAAAAAACCTTTACCCACTTCTTCAGATTGAAGGTTTATAGCATAAACCTCGTGAGGTTCAACAAGGCCAAGTGCAAGGTCCTGCACCTGGGTCGGGGCAACCCCTGGTATCAATACAGGCTGGGGGATGAAGGGATTGAGAGCAGCCCTGCCGAGAAGGACTTGGGGGTACTGGTGGATGAAAAGCTGGAMATGAGACGACAATGTGCGCTTGCAGCCAGGAAGGCCAACCTGTATCCTGGGCTGCATAAAAAGAAGCATGGCCAGCAGRTCGAGGGAGGTGATTCTGCCCCTCTACTCTGCTCTGGTGAGACCCCACCTGCAGTACTGTGTCCAGCTCTGGGGCCCTCAGCACAAGAAAGACATGGACCTGTTGGAGTGGGTCCAGAGGAGGGCCATGAAAATGACGAGGGGGATGGAACACCTCTCCTATGAAGAAAGGCTGAGAGAGTTGGGGTTGTCCAGCCTGGAGAAGAGAAGGCTCTGGGACACCTTATTGCAGCCTTTCAGTACTTAAAAGGGTCTTGTGAGAAAGATGGGGACAAACTTTTTAGCAGGTCCTGTTGCGACAGGACAAGGGGTAATCATAGAATTATTAAGGTTGGAAAAGACCTTTAAGATCATCGAGTCCAACCATCAACCCAGCACTCATGCCCACTAAACCATATCCTGAAGCGCCACATCCACACGTTTTTTGAATGCCTCCAGGGATGGTGACTCCACCACTTCCCTGGGCAGCCTGTTCCAATGCCTGACAACCCTTTTGGTGAAGAAATTTTTCCTAATATCCAATCTAAACCTCCCCTGGTGCAACTTGAGGCCATTTCCTCTTGTCCTATCACTTCTGACTTGGGAGAAGAGACCAACACCTGCCTCTCTACAGCCTCCTTTCAGGTGGTTGTAGAGAGCGATAAGGTCTCCCCTCAGCCTCCTTTTCTCCAGGCTGAACAACCCCAGCTCCCTCAGCCACTCCTCATGGTTTTAAATAATGGTTTTAAACTAAAAGAGGGTAGATATAGACTAGATATAGGGAAGAATTTAGACTAGATATAGGGAAGAATTTTTTTGCGATGAGGGTGGTGAAACACTGGCACAGGTTGCCCAGAGAGGTGGTAGATGCCCCATCCCTGGGAACATTCAAGGTCAGGTTGGACAGGGCTCTGAGCAACCTCATCTAGTTGAAGATGTCCCTGCCCATGGCAGGGGGGTTGGACTAGGTGACCTTTAAAGGTCCCTTCCAACCCAAACTATTCTATGATTCTATGATAAATGTTCTTTTCCTCCACAGTCATTACTCTTCATTGGGTCTGTTTCTTTCTACAGTTTTAGTGTATTGCCACATGTTACAAATTTTCACCACATTCTGCTAAAACTGGGAACTGACCATATTCAAAATTAAAGCTCAGTTAGACAGAGAGAAGGTGTTGAAGGAAATAAAATAATCTTTGTCAATGTAGTTTAATGCCTTTGGGGTTTTTTTTAGTAGCATGTCTTATCTTGAATCTTTGTCTCTCATATTCTTGCTTATGAACAGTGTGCCTTTTCAAGTAAATGTGCTTTTTATTCCTTCTGAAGTATATCTAAGGAAAAATATATGTTAATTTGACCTTGAAGTCTTAATGGGTAAATGYGTCTTTTAAGTGTTCCACTTAGCTCTTGTTCATTTAAGGAGAATTTTGAATTTTATTTCTTATTGCTGTACTCACAATTCAGTTTGATGTTCTTTCATTTGACAAATTGATTAAGCATTCAAAAATCCCAGTGATTTTCATTATTGTATCATTTAAAATAGCCAGGTCAAAAATTATAAATGTTATAATAACTCACATGAAACAAATAGCTCAAGTGTCCATTTCTGAGAAAACAGGAAAGTTATTTAGTTCTAACGTCTTCTTTCCTGCTAATAAAATTAGGTAACTGATACCTTCTATATGTACAAACACAAGGTTGCAAGGAGGAGCAAAATCTCCAGATTAATTACATTTGAAGTAAGACCCCACTCCAGAACAGAAGCGATGTAAGTATATTAGCTTGGTTCAAGGATCATGTATACAGAATGATGCCCTTGATGGAAGAGTGGTGCTACAGAGAATGAGCTCCACAGAAAATCTAAGAAAGTGTCATGGAATTTTTTCATTAAAACCAAAACAAAATTCCTCCAAAATATTTCCACTTCTTTTTCAAAGAGAAGTTCAATCTGGCTACTAGAAGTAGTAGTCTAGAAGAAGAAGAGCTGGGATCACATAGGAATCAAAAGAATGGATGCCCTTTAAATAGATAATTATTGAATTAATTGTACAGTTAATATGGAATTCTTCTATTGACTATAATTTTCTTTCACATACCTATAAGGAAGATGACTAATTTCTTCATCTGTACATTTGGTGATTACACCAGTTCCAGTGTCAGCAGTGGAGGTGTTCAGTTTGCTCCACACCATCTTGAAATGCTGTATTTGCATCTTCCTCCAT
Organism: Oceanodroma leucorhoa; assembly: GCA_030449065.1. Classification (NCBI taxonomy): domain Eukaryota; kingdom Metazoa; phylum Chordata; class Aves; order Procellariiformes; genus Oceanodroma; species Oceanodroma leucorhoa. The sequence goes on from JASVER010000005.1 coordinate 10,401,638, forward strand.
CTACGCATCTTCCTCCTCCGGTGTTATACTACTCCTGTGATGGTGACAAGCACCTTGCTGTTTYGTCTAATGATTTCTCAGCCTGAAAATTATGGTATCATTTTTTTGAAATGCAGTGCCTGGCTGGGGTGAACCGAGTGGGGCTGCTGGAAGGGACTGGGGTTGGCCAGGTCTCCTGCATTGCTGGGCATGGCCTTGGGATGGGGTGGCCCTGGACCAGCTGGGGAGCAATCACTATTGTAAAAATGCATGACCAAAAAAGCCTAAAGTGTCATTATTTGTTGAAAAAACTATGCTTTTTCTAAACCCTTTGAACTGGAGAAACCTAAGCCAAAATACATCAAAATAACATGAGAGTTAACAGCATCATTTTGCAAAACAGATGTCTTCATGACGTCTATTTAGGAATTAGAATGGTAATTATTCTAGCAGAGTAAGTGTATATAGTTCATGGAATATTGTTGTTCTATTGTTTTATTTTGTAATGTAGTAGATTGACATCCGTGGAAACTAAATTTTATTTACAGAGTAGGCGTGACAACCTACATTTTCTCACCATTGTTTTAAAGAATATGTTCAGATTTTAATAAAGGTCCCAATAGTCCTAACAACAAATATCTTCAGTTTCTATACATTATGTATGCATTATCCACAAAAGTCTCCCCTTCTTACATAAAACCTATTAATCTATTGATTCCGCACTCCAGTGGACCTGTCTGTGTGCCTAAATTCACCACGCTTTCCGCTCCTATCCTTTGTGGTGATTACTTTAATTGGTGCCTGAAGTTGGTAGATTTTTGCATGGCTACAGCTGGCAGTATGCATAGCGGTGCGTAGCTTATATTTGCTTTTTTGGAGGTGCAGATATTATCATTTTCTAATTGTCTGCCTAGAGAAACAAGAGAGAAGAGTTGGGGCACAGAGATGGCACTGACACAGTAGCTTTCATCTAATTAAGGGCTGGAATCAGGRGAATACTGGTTGTTTTGTGGTTAGGGAAGGTCATGGACAGTTGCTGAAAATCCTCATTCAGCTCAGTAGAGGCTTGACCTCATTGCACATTCTCCTGTTGGAGCAGCTGATGTGATATGTATGAGACCATGATGGAGGGAAAGGGGCCAAGAGGTATTTTATCCTTACACATACACTTCTCTATCAGGGTCAGATTTCCTTGATGCAGCAATTGGTGAAGGTGTTTACCACTCTTTTTGATATTAGAGAATGACACAATAGGCAGAGCTGTCTTCATGTTTTTGTGTGGGAGTAAAAAGGTTTCTTCTGCTTATTTTATCCCTGCTGTGTGTAAACATAAGCAACTCTATCGCAGACACTCCAATGTATATAGGACATGAGAGATGAACTTAACAACATGTTTTTGGAAATATGAGAACCCTGTAAGACCTCTTTGACATACAAATGTGCCTGCACATGCACACAATTTAAATATCCTTTCTTCTGCAGAAGTGAGAGTTGCTTATTATTTCCAGATCTGGACATAGGATAGGAAAATGATCAGTCTGAAATGATTATTTTTTCAGCACAGCTTCAATGAAGTGATGGGCTACATGTTTACCCTGGATCTCTGACTGCTAGCTGTAGAACTTACAACACTGTTGAGAACCAGACCCTTGAATTGAATTTGATGCAAGAAGAGGGTGCTGGGTAGCCCTTGTGGTCAGATTCTGACATCTTTCAACAATGAGGTCAAAATCTAGTTCTTCTCCCAAGAGAACCTTGACACTAGGCCATGACAGGATGCTTTTAATTGGACAGGCTAACTCTAAGTTCTTGTGCTGTTTGATTACTGGTCCTACAATGACAAAAGAAGTTTTCAAATGTAATGGTAGTTTTGCCCGGTAGCAATAAATTATGAAGAGTTAATTATCAAAGCTATCAAGTCTGTTTTTCCTTGTACTATTTGATGATTAAATTAGAAAGCCTCTATATTTTTTAATTAGGGAATTAATGGAAGGTGTTGCCTTACTTTTTTTTCACCCTTCAGGTGAGATAATTAGGTTTTCTACTCAATTTTAATCACAGATAGAATAGTGTAGTTCTTGACTTGGTGCTATGAATCCATTCAATATCGTATAGCATGGATTAATTCTTGTGAAGGTAACTGCAATAATAGAGATATTTTTATAGTAAATATTCTTTATTTTTATTCAAAAAGTGTGGAATTTAGCTAGCTTCCCAATAAAAAAGCATTTTAAAAGGCTGAAGATGATTTAAAACTGGGAAAAGACAAGCATAGAGAGCTTCAAACAATGTTTTAAATAAGATTAATTTTGATCTACAAGCATCATCAATATATACTACAATTTTTATACCATCATATATAATATGGTACAAACTTATTAAACATAATTCCTGTCTGAGACACTTCCACATTCTAAGTAACACACAACTTCTCTTCCATTTATTTATAAAATTGCTATATTCAACAATGTGGTAGCAACCACTTTATTACTATTTTTTATGATACAGGTTTTCTTTAATGATTATTTTTTCAGTAAAATTCAAATGTCTTCAAAGCCAGAACTGGAGGTGGTATAATTGCTGTAACTGACTTTGGTGAGTTAAATTTGAGATTTTAGTTAAGACTGTGAAGAATATCTTTAGGATTTTGTTTTCACTTTCTTCCCATCATAGCATGTGTTACAGTTATGTGACTCTTCTAAAAGCATATGCTCTACTACAACTGCTGTTTCTCATGTTGTTCTTTGATCACCTGAGCTATAAACCAGCATAACTGTTTTATGTTGCAATCAGTAGGAGATAATCCTGTCCAAGTCAAAATTCACTTTGTGTTTCTGATTTACTAATGTCTTGATTTCAGTAAATAAAAGAGCAACCTGCTACAATATTCCTTTACTCTGCCTTTTTTTCTGTGTTTCCACCTCCAGACTTCACCAAACCGGCCTATATCATCATCACCTTGCGGACTTTTAGCTAGTTTTCCTGCTTGCTACTGGATTAGCTTGTGACTCTGTGTTTTCCGTGCTCAAGTTCCAAACTTATTTCAAGGGCACAATAAGCTTGAAATTACCAAGAGAATGTGAAGTCTTAACTGAATTGAAAGCCTGGAGCCCTTGCAATGCCTACCAAAAGTGGCAGAAGTTGACTACAAAAGGAGACCTTTCGGATTGCAAGGATTTGTATTCCTGAATGTATCTTGTTTTGTGCACATCCTTTTTAATCACCAATTGTATTCAGCAATACTCCATTTTATAGGGCTACATAAGCATGGCGACCTGGCTGTTGACTCCCTGCTATGAGTTACTCAAGATGCTCTTTTCTTCCTGAGCTTGCTGCTGCCTCTTGATACCCTGTTGCCGTTTAGGAGGAATTAATTCTGAAGAAAGAAATGAAGTAAGAAAAGAACAGTGAATATCAAGAATGAATTGGACCAGACAAGCTATGTGCAACCAGACCAAACAGCCAAGAATGGAAAAAGAGGAACAGGATAGATGAAAGTTTGCCAGATAGAAGAGGGGAAAGGGCCAGAGGCTTGGGAGTGCTTGGCTTGTTTTCACACCTCCCCTGTCCCCCACACTTTCTTCTGTTATTTTTCATTTTCACATGCATTGCAAATTTTTAGCTTGTTCTACATGGAAAATAGAAGTGCCAGTATTCTGGGGGTGCTGGCKGTTGGGGGTGGGGTGGGGTGGATTTTGTTCTCTTTCCAGTTACAGCAGAAGTACAACACTTATTTTGAGACCCTCCTTTTGAAATACTTGCAGAATAAATTTACAGATTAAAGTGATTTAGCCAGAACTTTTGAAAAGGTTCTGAACTCATTCATTTCAACCCCCTGGACACTTTAAGACTGGCTCAATGCTCTATCAAACTCCCTTGTTTTATCTCCAACCGTGTCCATACTTATACACGGATGCAAGAAGTTTTATATTCATCTTGCACTGTAATATATAAGCCCTAGGTGTGTAAGTGTATGTGTATGTTATGTACATAAAATTTTAGAAAAGTCCCTGAGGGAGTATCTTTTTTGAAAGATCCCTCTAGGGGAAGAGAATGATTTTATTCACAACCTTAATTGTCTCTGCAGTTCTGTTGTATTTTTCCTTATTTCTGTCAATAATATARTGCTGGTTTCACAGCCATGATTCAGAGAAAGCCTTAAGAGCCCTTTGAGGACACTCTTCCTCCACAAAAATTTTAATGCAACCCTTCGGTAATTAATTACAATTTCATTTGTTATTCTGCACTTCAACACGRACCAAGAAAAAGCCATTTACTTGCTCCTGGACTGTTGTGATCTCTTAACCTGAATGTCATGATATCGTGTGTCACGATGAGGAAAGGCTTCTTGGACATCTCCATAGAGATTGGCTTTTTTTCATGGGAAGCTCTGACTGCTAGTCACTTTCTGATTCCTTGGACCTGCTTCCAGATTACTGGCTGCTCACAACCATCCTGTGTTTATTAAAATATCACGCATAAAAGATCCTCTCTAAGAACCTTCTGAGGGGTAGAAACTGCTCTTGAATTTGAAACGTGCTATAATCCTAGAAAATATCTTTCTTTGTGTAGGTGACAGCCAAATGCAAGGGAAACTGCTTTACCTGTGCTGTGTTTACCATTGCCAGGAATGGACAAGAGGTGTATGTGGAGAGCTGGAAGCCCTGAGCTAAATATGCCACCTTTGAGGCACTGTGGTGTCCCATGACAGTTAAATGATTTGGGGTTCCCTCCCCAAAGTACAAAGTCATCTGTAGAACAGATCAGAAAATGTGGAATGTGTTTCAGAGAAATCGTCGACTTCCAATTGTAGTTTTAATGTTCATATTAATACAAAGGTCTGAATTATGTGCAGACTTCTGATACAAATACTCCGACGTGTTTTGTGTGCCTACAGAAACGTGTACACCTGCACATGAACCTAGCACATTGGTGTATCCTGCAGCATAGCTATTCCTTCAGTGTGTATTGTCAGGATTCTTGACAAATTTGGGCATTGTCATATTCCTGTAGCTATGAAGTTGGCTTCCCCCAGAAAGCTCATCAGTCTTTTCACAGTRTGTTCTCTGGTGACACTGGGAGCAGGTGGACAAGCCCTGTGGAGGAGAGACATTATCCTCAGCAGTTCTGCCAGAAACACTAAAGTGACACTTGTTCTTTTTTCAAGTATGAGCTGAGTGCGCTGTCATCAGAGGATTCAGTGATGGAGAGAAATGAAAGGTCCAACTTTTTAAAAATAAATGTATATTGAAATAATTTATGTCCAGACCCAATAGCTCAGAAAGGTATAGTATAAAAAATATAATGTGATTAAAACAAAAAACAGTGAGGAAATTTAATTGACTTAAATGTTCTTTATTGGTCTGTAAAATGTGATGCTAAGCAAGTAAAATAACTGTAGATAGCAGATTAGTTTGTAATTATTTGCATATGAGGATATGCAGCTCTATATCTTTGCTTTCAACCCTACTCACTTCCACCATACACAACTGCTGTAAAATGAAGCCTGTGCCATCTACTGCAACCACCCACAGAAGGGACCAGCAAAAGAAATCAATCAATAGAAGGGGCCTTTAGCTAAAGGTCAGACAAAATTGTAGTAGGAACCTTGGGGATTCTTTYAAGCAGTTACTAAGAGAAGTTGCCTTCTGAGCTGATGTTTATTACAGGTTTTATTATGCCTTCCTTCACCACCCATGTAGGCTTCAGAGGTCACTTAGAGTAAATTCCAAATGAAAGGTCTTTCCACTTTGTATATTTGTAATAATTTTACTCAGAAAAATGGTGGGATCTCAAGAGATGATGAGACCATGACTGCAGTCAGATGTACTTAAAATAACTTCAGTGGTATGGGTTTCTTTGAAAACCTCTAATACTTTAAAAGCAGTTAGTTAAAAACATTGGCTTTCTATATCTCATTCATCACCTTCAGTTTTTCTTTTACACAATAACATTCTTGTGGACTGATTGGGCTCTTGGGCACATCATATTCAGCTACGTCTTCCTGCGTTTGCTAAGCAAAGMAACTGAAATTCCCCAACCCCTTTTCATTCCCTTCCCTCTTCACGAATGAATTCCTTTCCTAATATTTAAGCCATACTTTTCTTGTGTGGGACATTTGTTTAATGCAGTAGGCTCTACATTTGAATTGGAATTGGAATATATTTCCCTGTCTCGATAAATAAGAGTAGAACAGATGGACTAATAACCAGGCTACAAGTAGATGCCTGTGAATCAGATGGTAACAATCTTACTGTAATGACTCTTTTGAGTCTCAGCTCTTTCTGGCATTTGATCACAATAGATTTTAGCTAAAAATGTCAGCAGTTTAAAGCAAAGCCTTTTCATTAAAGAGTTCTTGTGACAAAAATAAAAAAATAGACTCCAGAAAGACAGTYGCTGCTGCTCACTTAGGATACAAAATTGCCATCTTTATCACTGCTTCCTTTGCCTTTAGGAAATTTATAATAGGAATATATATTACAGTAGTGTTAACATCTAGAAAATATACTGTGTTGTTCCTGATCTCACCTGAATACTTCTCTACACAATTGAAGCCATGGCAAGTTGCCTTGCCATTCATTATATGTTGTATTTCTCAGACTTTGCTTGAAGACAATTTCTTATGTACCCCACCTTTTTGTCCTTCTGTTGTCCTGATTCTACAGCAAGACTGTATCTTTTTCATAAATACAAATGAAAGAGAGAGGAAGGAAGCAATCTTTTCTGGAACTGTTCACTGAAGCACTATTAATTAGGACAGCCAAATGCACAATCACTATGTACATCATTTTCACTGAAACCAAAATATGAACTAGATCTTTATAGACACTTGCCTGAGTTTCTTTTGCTTTTAAAAGCATGAATATTCTATTATGTACAATGGGTCATGCCATGCACTCTGCACTGATGCTTTTTCTTTTCTTTCTGGTTACCATGTTCTTGTTACAGTGGGCATAGGGCATGAGAAAGGTGGGGAAAGACCATTCACTAAAATACTATTGTGGGGCTGAGTTTATAATGTTCCTTCCATTCTTACTCAGACAAAACAGAAATTAACACAAGTGAGGCCTTTTCTGAATATATGGCACAGAATCAGTCTCCTATGTGTGCATGTTTGGACTTCAAGCCTTTCCATAATTTATATGCTTATTGCAGCTTGTATTTTTCTTGCAGTGTATCCATACTGGATGGTAAAAAAGTGCATTGTGCTTCTTTGCTTCTACACTAATAATTGGAGAAAGAATAATATAAGGCAAGCTCAAAGACATCTTTATGCTAAAGTCCATAACTGGAGGGTAACACAAATTTTGAAAGGCCCTTTAGGTTGATGATGAATTAAGTGATTCAGCTTTTCATGATTTGCACATCTGTCCCCAGATGAAAACAACCATAAGAACTCGTAAACAATTACTGGACAAACATGCTTTTTGAATGCTGTGCAGAACTATCTCTGATTGGAATGGCACACACTATTTTATCATATAAATGACAAATTACTTAATATTATATTTATGTCCTTGCTCCTGGCACCAAAAATTGTAATTCTGCTAGAAAAAAATATAAAGTTGGTATTCAGGCTTTTTTTTAAGCGCTCTTTCTACCCCTATCACTCCATTTCATACCTCAGCATGGCCTCTGTGCTAAGTTTTGAGGCAGTCTTCATCTTGAGAACAACATTTGGGGTACTCTTTTAGTTTTATTTTCCAATTTTTTGGATTTTTTGGAGATGTTTTATATTAATTTGGTCTTTTTTTTTCATGGAGTATACAAGGGACAAAAGAGGTGACAACACAATACAGGGGCAGAATAGGGATTGAAATAGACAATTCTCTCACAGTGTACTTAAGTCACTAGTGAAAAAATGTCTTTTGGCAGAGCCTGATTTGCAGATCAGCTGATCACTGGTTAGGATAGTTTTCCCCCTTTCGAGTGAGGTGTGATAGCATTAAGAAGGAAGAAATTTAGCTTTGCTTCTTGCTAATGTGTTGAACGTGTTACTGGAGGATGCTAAAAAAGTTACTAGTTTCTGCTGTGTTATTATACTAATAAATATGTTTCTGATGTTCTGTTTACCACTCTATGACATTATATTAACAGATGATAGTGTTGTATTCCAATAAATACATATTTAAATATGTCTCTCTAAATACTCGTACAAGACTGCTCACAATAGTATCAGAACACCTTACAAAGGCTGTTTCAAGTGAAGCTAATTAAGCAGGCAATTACTTTCAGCTTTGTCAAAATAAACTGCAATTTAGAATCTGGGTGAGTTTATTAAAAACTCATCGCATTTTACTTTTGAAGTTCTGTTTATTTGGCATTGTTCCCTTAGTCATTGATGTTTGCAGCTAGTGTTGGGGTTGCCTCACCCAATTCAAGACAAAGCTCCCATTAGAGTGAGATTGACGGGCTGTTGAAACCTGTGCATTAATTTCCCTATGGGGTAGTTTAGACCAAACTCTGAAACTAAGAGCTATGTACTGCACCTGATAGAAGTCTGTTCTTCCCACAGATGAAACTGATAGTGAGTGCTTAGCAAGGTCAGGTTTTTGTTAGACTTTTCGTTTTATTGCAAGTCTTTCAGACAAGTCAGTCCTTATTTTCAAGTTCTATGGGAGTGTTATGTTTTATGTAAAAAGCATTTAAGCAGGGGTATTCAAATCAGTGATGTTAAAGTGGTGATGGAGAGGGGCACCAGGCCTATTGTGAAAAGCCAGAAGGTATAATTCTACTGGAAGCAGATAGTAATTACTAACCTTGAGTGTCTTCATCTCAAGGTTAAAGATGTAGGGGGGGTACATCTTATTGCAGTACAGCACTGCAAGTTTATGGCTGAAGACCAGACAGTGCAAATTAAGAGTAGCTACACAGCTACAAAGACTGAGCTCTTCACTGATCTGACAACAAGATTTAATAACCACAGTAGCTTTTAGTTGATCTACACCAAATAGGCCTTAATTACATTGTTTCATTGTTTCCTTTTTTTTTTTTTTTCCTTTTCCCCTTATGCTCACTTTTACTATCATGGGGAGGGGAGAGGAGGTGGAAATAGACCTGAAACTTATAGTCCAATGTTTATCTCCTAAAATGCTGGCTGAAATCAATGATAGTTAAATAATGAGTAACCATTTTAGTTTTTATTTTGTTTTGGAAGGAGGGAATGTTTGCTTTTCCTAACACTTAAAAAAAGCAATGGCATAAATGGCATCTATTCTTGTGTCCCTCATAACCTCCATCTGTAATGTGTAAAAGCATTCTGACAGCTGAAGAAACACATGGCATCCTTTACAAACTGAAGAGACCTCTCAAGATGTGAAATTGGATACGGGCTCCTTTCCTTATTCTATAAAGTAGCAATCCAAACAGGACTTGGTTTGTAAAGATCAGGAATGTCTATGGGCTTCTGGAAAGGGCACATTTTTATCTGTACGTAGTAAGCTAATTCTCTCCGTGATAGACATAYTGTTGTGTGTTTTGTCTACTGGCCCTGCAAAGAAAGGGGCTGCTTTGTTCAGGGCATGGGCTCACTCCTTTTCTCTGTTATTGTTTTATGCTCTAATAAATGTATTAAAGTTTCAGCTTAAGTTTCTTCCTATCTCCACAAAAGCTCGGGTAGCCAGCTCCATTCTCTTAATCTCCTCGCATTTGGTATAAGAGAAAAGGAGAGATGGGGAGACAGGGTAAAGACTTGGTTACTGAGCTAGAGTGGCTCTAAGCTAGGCCAGGGGACAAAACCAAGTGATAATGACTTCAGAGATTGCTTTTGCTCTTTATTGTCATCTTTTCTGCCTTCCCAACCTGAACCAAATATAACTGAATGTAATGTTGATTGGGTTCAATATGTTCAAATTTTTATAAATATTTGTGTTATTGCCTTTAATTCTGAATATGATTTCTACACTTCAATGAGTATTATTAAAAGGCAAGTGCATTTCAACACTTGTCCTCTGATCTGTTGACTAAGGTTTGCCACTTAATGTAGTATGTGTATAGTAACAGTGATAGGAACAAAATAAGACAAGGTGCAGAAACCATTAGGTATTCAGAGCTTGTCACGAATCTTAAAGTACCCAACAGTTTTCAATGATCAAACAATGCACTTTATTTATAAGCAGAAATGAAAGAACCATCAATGTAGCACGAAGGCAACTCTGGATAACTGGTTGCTATGCTATGATGAAAAAAACCCAATACTCTGGGGGTTTTTTAAATTAACAGCCTGTCTGATGCTAAATGTTCCAAGTACACCCAATTGCTGAGCAGTTCTGTAATAATATACCATTGATCATAACAATAGGTGATGGCAATATAGTGGTGCAGTGAGTGGTTAAAAAAAAGCCACCAGCTGTCAATTGCTTTATGTGAATTTTCTAACTCTTATAATTCTGTTTGAGACTCTTAGAAACACAGTAATTAAGTTGTTTTTCTTCTGCTTTTTTCTTTTTTCTTATTTGTCAGACTGGTTTCTCTCATCTCCTTCTAACTCCCAGTGCAACTGAATTTAACATCATTCTGCTTCTTACACATCTTCATTTGTACAGAAAACTCACTGATGTTAGAAAAGCTTTTGAAAAAARAAAAGCTTTTAAAAGGAAGTGTTAAGCTCCTACACATTGCTTTCCTGGTTATTCAGAAACAGTTACTATTTATTAATTAATCTTAAATAATTCAGCATAATCTTAAAAGTTAACAATTTACATTATACTGCTAAAATTGCTAAATTTCAAAGAATGCATTCAAGATTGACTGCAGTTGTGAAACATTAGATTACTCCAGAGTAAATGTATGTTCAGGATTCTACATTAAAGATACTGTTTTTCTGAGGTGAAGACCTTACCAGAATTGCAGGACTGCAATGAATATAATTGGGGAAACAAGTTTCTTTACTACTCCACAAATAACAGATTTTTCACATTGAAGTTCAATAATTCTGGTTGTTGCTACTGTATGAATAATCTAGTGCAGGGTAACAAAACTTTCATTGAAGCAATTTATACTGAATTAATGACTTCACAAGAAAGGTCATATGGGTCTTGTTTCTATGGAAGGAGCTCATTGCTCCTGGAAGTATCCCAACACAATTAGAATTTTCCTCCTTTAACTGTTTGAAAATCCTTTTAAAAAGCTTTGACTGCATTCAGTTTTACTTAGTTTTCTTCATTCTTATGTCACTTATGATCTTAGTCTAACTAAACCTTACTCTTTAGTTACATGGATCACCTTGTGGTAGGTCCTAAGATAACTTCCCTCTGCTTGGAAACCTCTTTTATCCACATTTGTGGGATGCTTCCTCACTGCTGCTGACTTTCATAATCAAAATAATGCCTGATAGATCCAGATGTGGGCCTGCTTTGRGCACCACATATTTCCCACATAAGAAATTCAGACTTAGTTTCGTGAATCTATTTCTAAAGACACTTTGGCTCCCTTCAGAAATTTAAGGCTTTCAGAATATGGGAGGTATCGAGCCAAAACTTCTGTTTTTACTGTGTCAAATTTAACTACCCAAGAAATCGCTTGTGTTATTACTGCTTGAAAAGTTTGAAGCACTCACTACACATCTGTCAAACAGATTGGAGTATTTGTTTTGAAGAAAACATAGTCTGGTGGATAGCGGTTTGCAATGTAGGAACATTGGAGTCAGGTCTCTGATCTTTCTTGTTCAAGATACTTTCTGCCTTGCACAAGAGATTTGCATGTAGGTCTCTGTCATCTTTGATCCTGACTCCATGAGATTTGCTGTTAGAGTGCTGCGAGGATCAGCTGGCTGATGCCGAATAACACATTCAGCACGGAGGGAGCCTCACCAGCTGGGGTGAGCACCCCTGCCCCCATGAGGGAGCAAGGCAGGTCCGGGGGTGGCAGCTGGGGTCAGCCAAGAGTCTCCAGGCACACATACTGAAGATTTATTAGGACCTCGCTTGTAACAGAAATTGCTCCATTTAACAGCAGGTCTATTTTACCATAAGATTTGACTAATAATATGAAAGGCTTCCGGTCCACAGGTGTGAAGTATTTCAGATTTTCTTTTCCATGTTGAGATCATGGACTCAGAGGCCTTATCTGCATGATCCCCTGCATTTATGGAACACTAGTGTGGTTTCTTGAAAACCAAAAACTTCTTTTACCATCTCCATTTTTTTCCATCCCAAATTCCAAGGAATATTTGAACCTTAGACTTTAAAGAGAAAAGTGGTAAAGCAGATAAGCTAAGCAGTGATTTTTTATTCAAAGGAAGATGAATTATTAGCCTTTGTACAATATGGCTGTCATTATTAGTGGGCAAAATCTCTTCAAAAGAAATTGCAGCTGGGAAACAAACTTCTCTGAACACAACTATGTCAGATTCATCTTACTCAGCCCKGGGACTTGGTCACTGAAACACATGACAGTCCAGGCTCTGAAAATATTTCTGTGAATAAAAGTGATTAATTTGCTGCTGAAATCTTTCCTCCAGTTGCACAAAAGCTTTTACTCACATATTAACAGCCATAGCAGTCATGTAGCTAACTGATATACACGCTCATTGGTCATAACAAGTCTGCCAGGAATCACTGGTTCTGTGAAATTAGTATTTGCCTCATCAAGCAGAACCATAACTCTGTATTTGGTAAGCAAAGAGCGTATGATGGTACTGAGTAGTCTATATCTTAGGGGAGGCAGTAGTGTAGATGCAGTTATCCTCTTTTCTCTGAAAAAAAAAGGCTAAATTGGTGAGAAGCAATGGCTCACAACTCTAAAGTGTAATGGGAGAAACTTCTACACCTATTTTTTGAAACTTCTCTGAATCCGTAGGTGTCTGACTTTATAGGATATGCTAAGTTGCCAGTCTTTATGCTCAGGTCTAACAGTCCTTCTGAGGACAAGGCAGTGAGTTGGCCACACAGGCTGCCCACTAACCTGCAGCAAATAATGTGAACTGTGGACTTCAAAGATGGTGTCTGGTTCTAGGATGGCAGCAAAACGTTGATCTCCAGGCCATCAGTCTTCATCACTTTCTAGTGTTGCAGGTACAAGCTAAAGCTTATCAGTATCTTTCAAATCTTTCAGAATACTTCATAAGTTTGGTCTAATTCCAGAAAATAGCAAGCTGTATTTTCATATGCATTAAGATTAGTTTTCTTAAGTATCTGTAATGATAGGCATTTGGTTTGTATCAAGTAATATATCTTTAATTATTTTGTGTTTCTTTTCTTATTCTCGGTATCCTGTGTTCTAAGAGCAAGTTCTAGGAGTAAGTCTACCATAAATTATCAGTAAATATGTATGAAAAAATGTGTAGACTCATTTGGATGAAAAATTCTGGTCAATTGAAATAAGTTTTCTTTTTCGAGATGATTTAAATGTTTTTCTAATTCCTTTTTAACTTTCCAAAATCTTCAAAGTTTTTGTTATTTTCTTCTGCATTTCAGCACAATGTTTTCATCAATAACTTTTTTTGTAACTTGAACATTTTTTTCTAGAAAGTCATTGAAGTTTGAGAGTCAAAGTTAAATGAGATGCTCTGAAATCATGGAAGCAAAGTGTTACATTTAGATAGACTTATGGTTCACTATAATRAGATTTCAATTCACTATTCTATTCAAGACAGGGGCAGTATTTGAAAAATAAACTTTCCTGGCATGTGAATGCTACTTCTCATTGAATACTAGTTATGAGATCAGACACCATTTAATGTTCTTTTTGTTTATTGTACAATTTAATGAAACACCCTCAACTGGGATGTTCTGAATGCCAGGTGGTTTTTTTTGGTCCTGAAGACTTACAGCTAGGCTACCTCTAAGCACTAGTTAGACTAAGGAAAAAAGAATATGTCCAGTGGAAATTACTCGTTATTTTCACTGTAATGTCAAAGTATCTATACATATACATACACATACATATATATGCCTGCACATATACTTGCAGACACACACATAAAAAAATAAATGTACTTACAACTTTATATGTATAAAAGATTTATATCTGGCATGATTGACAGATAATTTGAGTTTTGTTTTCTGTTAAAGGGACCCATGGTGCCCGTCCTTGAATAATTCTGTTGAGGCTATGATCAAAAAGAGAATTACCAGCAAGTAAATTTTCATAACAAAACAACGAAAAAATACACATATAGAATAAATTGGTACATGACTGTTTCCTTAACTCTTATTGAACAGGGTAGGAGAAAAAGTGATATGAAATAAAACATTCCTATATATCCATTTCACACTTTTTGCCTTTGCACTTCGTACCTCTTAAATGTGAAAACATAGAACAGATGTCTTATGAATTATGTATATTTCATAACAGAAGCCAATTGTCACGTGTATTTTGATACTGAATAATTCATGGTGAATCTGTTACATCTGTAGAGGGATTTATCCACTTCTTATTGTAAAAGACACTTAGATGATCAAAATTAACTGAGTTAATTTTGATTTTCCCTTGAGATATTTTAGGCATGAAGCATACTAAGGATTCTGCCGTCAGAAGTCACCAGGGACTAATAGATCTCTGTAATAAAAACTTCAGGGATTTCTTATGCCAGGCCCTAGCATAAGGAATTTTCACAGGCTTTTCTTCAAAATARCACATTTTGGGAAAATATTATGTGGGGAAACTTATGTCAAACTCTTGAATTTAAAGAATAAACACTATGTACCAGCATTCCTGGGTGCCATATGCTCAACAGATATCAAAACAAGGTTAAAAAAACCCACACCACAAATGCCAGGAGGCCATTTCTATCAGTAACTTGGAAGAAAGCCTGATAGAAAACTGGGAAGGGTGTTTGAAATTATATTTGTCAAGTATATATATATATAAAATTTGAAATTGTCAATACATTCCCTTGGGTATGAGAGGGGAAGCCTCCAATGTAATAGAAAAAGTATTTTAAAGAAAACACAACCTTTAGGAATACTCATCTTGTTAGAAATTAGGTGTTACTAAGTTGATAAATATTTTATATAGCATTTCATGTGTGTCTGAAAAATTATCAGATGGAATATTATAAACTTCAGATAATTAAAAATGATTGTCAGCTGAAATCAAGAAATCACTTAAATGATTTTGCGTGCATTTGATTTACCACATTGTCAATCTTAACTTGCTTTTATTGTAAGTAAAATGGAACAATTGTATTCACTAGGACGTTAGAAACGTTTAAATTACTCTTTTCTACTTAGTAATGAAGACAGTTGATGGTGTGCTCAGGTATGCAGTGACTCCATTATAAGACATGAAATTAAAAAAAAGCAAATGACAGACAGACAAGACTTGTTTTATTCTGTATTTGTCTCTAAATATATTGCAGAGAAATAGATCCACAAACAAGCTGAATACTAGTAATGAAATAAAAAAAAGATAAATTTTACCACAGAATGCAACTTGCAGTGCAAACTGTACAGCAATGCAGGATCAGATTAATTCACTAATTTATAGTGTGCACTTAATCAAAGAGTTTTATTTTCTAATATAAAAACTAAGATAGAAAAGATAGTAAGACAAGGACTGACATAAATATTAACTTTCCAGACAGTGACCAGCATCTATAGTAAAGGCAATTTCTTTTCATTGTATAGAGAACTCCATAAGATCCAAATTTTTGTTCTGAAATGGGACAAAGAATTTGCTTACAGATTTTAGAAGCAAACAATTCAGTTGCCAGCACTTTTGTAAAATTGAAATCTTTCATAAAAATTTTGATATATAATAAAAATAAAAACAAAGCTTTGAAATAAAAATGGATTTTATTCTGAAAAGGGTGAGTACAGTAGTTTYGTACATTCAAATGTGTTTCTATTGTTTTTTTCTTTCAAACCAACCTTTACCTTCTATCTGATTTTCAATACCAACTATTTAATGCTTTCTAATAGTAACTCCTAATGCCTTTTTAGATTGAAAAATAACGTCATCTGAATTCTACCAGCCATTTGCAAGGTAAAAATGATGTTAAATAAAGGCACTGTTTCATTACAGCTTTTAAAACCTAATTGCACGTAACAGTAGAAAACATCTACATAAAACAAAGAATTCTGGTGTTTTGTGTCTTGCAGAGATTGAGTGCTGTTCACAGTCCTCCTGTTTTAGTGAGAAAGACTTGAACCAGGTGGCAGATCCTCTTTAACAGTCAAACAAGCTAGTATAAAAGAAACTTGTGAACAACTGCTAGGAAAATGAGATTGTTGAGGTTCAGGGACCATAGCAACTCATATATGCATTATACTTTTCTCCATTCTCCAAATCTGATCCAAAGCTGAGAAAGAAGAGGATGTAGGAAGGATGAATGAAACAAATCCACTTAAGACTATAGAATATTTGTGGGATGATCCTAAATCCTTTAGCATTACTGTGGTGGGATTTGTATTATCCCTGACAACTGTAGCTGGATAGAAGCCAAATCMAACTAAAATTAAGATGAATGATTCAAAGATAAAACCAGCTGTTATATACATGGTTGAAAGCAGTTGCCAAAACAATAAATATAAGCACAGAACAGATATGAAATCTGACAAATCAAACAGCAAGATGGTATAAAGTAGTTGGGATCTATATTAAAGACCTTAGTTTTAAAACTGTCAAAAAAAATTCTTAAAGAGAAAAAGTTCTTAAGGAGAAAAAACAAAGCAAAATGAAAATTGTTAGACCAAGTAGTTATTGAGCTGGGACAGAGCCAAAAATCTCTCAAATAGTGACTCATCGTTCAAGTATTCAGTATTCTGTACAAGGATCCAGAAAAAAAACCCTACACTTTCTCGTGTCTGAAAAATTGTAGGCACTTTATTTTACTGGGGAAAAATATTTATGATCCTAAGCGACTGCTGCTAATGACTTCATTATGGCTGCGCCAAAAAAATTTCTGAGTCACACTGAAGGTCATCTTTTCTTTTTGACAAGTTTCTATGCCGAATTCCCCATCTTTTTATTAGTCTGACGGTTAGACAACTGTCCTAAGAAGTGAAAAATTGTAGGTCTTCTACTGCTTTAAAGGTTTTAAAATCCTGCTTCTGAGCTTCCTAAACAGTGAGCTGTCATCAAGACAGAAGAGGGGAAAATATCCCATCTCTCCTGTTAGGTGTATGCAACTGTGGAACTAAGAATCCAAAATGCGTTAGGAAAAAGAGTTTTTCTTCATGTATAAATGGACTTCCTTTTGTTCCAGTTTTGCCTATTGCTTCTTGTCCTTTCACTGGATACCACTGAGAAAAGTATGGCTCTTGTCTTCTTTACTGTCACCCATCAATATATACACATGGTTAGGATCCCCCCTGAGCCTTCTCTTCTCTAGGCTGAACAGCCCCAGCTCTCTCAGCCTCTCCCCATATAACTGATGCTCCTATCCCTTAACCATCTTCATGGTCCTTTGCTGGACTTGTTCCAGTAAGTCCATGTCATTCTTTTACCAGGGAGCCCAGAATGGGACCTAGCACTCCAGATGTGTCTCACCAGTGTTGAGTAGAGGGGAAGAATCACCTCCCTTGACCTGCTGCTGATGGTCTTCCTAATGCAATCCAGGGTGCTGTTGCCTGCCTTTGCCAAAAGGGCACATTGCTGGCACATGTTCAACTTGTTGTCCACCGGGACTTCCAAGGCCTTTTTTACAAAATGGAGTTTTCCCTTGAATGGGAGATTCAAGTCCTTTAGTATTTCCAAACTTGTCACTYCTACCACTTTTATATACTCGTCTGTACATTACTGATACCCTTTCCTCTTCACTTCCACATATTATACTAAAACAATACTTATTTTAATGAAGAATGTCTCTATTGAGTTATAAAAGTAAATTGCTTCTTCAAGAGTTTTAGGAAGTAGACCATTTTCCTGAAAAATAATGATTTCCTCTGGATTAATCTGAACTCTTAATGAAGTCATGGGTTAAAATATTATTCTCTCTTCCATAGTAAGCCCATTGCAGATTTTCCCTTTCAGGAATAGAAGTCAAATCATACCAAACTAGGACAGCACTTCAATCCTTATGAGAAATGATATCTGGAGTTATAGATGGGTATTTTTTACAGTACTATATAGTGAAGTAAATTAATAACATACAATAAAACATAATAATTTCCAAAACATGAAATTTTACATGATCTCCAATGGAAATGTATTTTAAACTTTTAATTTATAATAATTGGTTAGTACTACTAATCCTGATTTGATTCTGAAGAACTTACAAGGAATGTGAATTGTAATTATATTTCCAGCTGGGGAAATAACACTACATTATTTTGCTGTTTTGATGGCAATAATTAGCTGCTCTAAACAGGTATTAAATGAGTGCTTCAGACATGCTGAGGCCAACGCTTAATTCTAGCTGTCTATAAATAATTTTGGTCGAAATTATTTCCAGCTATGAGTTAATATATATTTATATTAAAAGATGACAAAACCCAGTGACATTCTGGTATTTGTATTCAAAAATAGAAAATTAGAATGACATTGTTTCTGCTTGCATTGGGTTTGCATGGCAAGGTTTTGGCAGCAGGGGCGCTACGGGGGTGGCTTCTGTGAGAAGCTGCTAGAAGCTTCCCTTATGTCCGATAGAGCCAATGTCCCCTATGTCCGGCTCCAAGAGGGACCTGCCACTGACCAAGGCCAAGCCAATCAGTGATGGTGGTAGCGCCTCTGTGGTAAGATATTTAAGAAGGGGAAAAAAACCCTGCAGAACTATAGCAGAAGAGAGAATATGTGAGAGAAACAACTCTAAAGACACCAAGTACAGTGAAGAAGAAGGAGGAAGAGGWGCTCCAGGCGTTGGAGCAGGGATTCCCCTGCAGCCTGTGGTGAAGACCATGGTGAGGCAGGTTGTCCCCCTGCAGCACATGGAGGTCCACGGTGGAGCAGTTATCCAGCTGCAGCCCATGGAGGACCCCATGCCAGAGCAGGTGGATGTCTGAAGGAAGCTGTGACCCAGARGGAAGTCCACGCTGGAGCAGGCTCCTGGCAGGACCTGTGGACCCGTGGAGAGAGGAGCCCGCGCTGGAGCAGGTTTGCTGCCACGACTTGTGACCCTGTGGGGGACCCACGCTGGAGCAGTTMATGAAGAACTGTAGCCTCTGGGAAGGACTCATGTTGGAGAAGTTTGTGGAGAACTGTCTCCCATGGGAGGGACCCCACGATGGAGCAGGGGGGAGAGTGTGAGGAGTCCTTCCCCTGAGGAGGAAGGAGCGTCAGAGACAACGTGTGATGAACTGACCGCAACCTCCATTCCCCATCCCCCCGTGCCAGTCGAGGCAAGGAGGTAGAGAACTCAGGAGTAAAGTTAAGCCTGGGAAGAAGGGAGGGGTGGAGGAAAGGTGTTTTAAGATTTAATTTTTATTTTCTCATTATCCTACTCTGATTTGATTGGTAATAAATTAAACTAATTTCCCCAAGTCGGGTCTGTTTTGCCCGTGACAGTAATTGCTGAGTGATCTCTCCCTGTCCTTACCTCAACCCACGAGTCTTTTGTTATATTTCTCTCCCCTGTCCAGCTGAGGAGGGGAGTGATAGAGTGGCTTTGGTGGGCACCCGGTGTCCAGCCAGGGTCAACCCACCACACTGCTTAATGCAGATGTTCTCCCTGTGCAGTACCTGTAGCACTGTGTCTGGCACTTTTGCTAGTCTCGAGTGAAAGATAAATGCTGCATTTGTAAGGACTGTAATGTGAAAAAGGAAGTAATATGGAATAGGGACTAGAAAGAGAAGGGCTTTGATTGCTCTGTATTTATTCCAAATAAAAAGAGGATTGTCAGACTACGACAGGCTTTTCTGCTGGTTTTGCAGCTTTCTGGAAAGAATACTCATGTACTGGTGCAGTATGTAGCACATACGGAGATTTTGGTTAGTCCAGTCCAGCCTACTGTCGCTAAGGCGCTTCCTTAAAAGGATCAGAAACAGAACTTAATGATGAGATAGGAGCGCTGGCTCCTAGCCACAGGATCCTAATGGATAGTCCTGGTTAATGCTGGAAGAGGAAGAATGTTAGCAGAGGAAACATATAAAGAGAGATGGCTGAATCTCCCAACTCCAGTTCCAGGCAGGGCAGGGAAGGGGGAAAAAATGAGGAAAAAATGTGATACAGTGTTCTGGACAGCTGGAAAAGAGAAACAATATTATGTATTTTTTTAAAAGTTAGCTTTGTTTTTTTTTAATTTTAAAACCAATTTAATCCAGGATTTAGCTCATATGAAATTCAGATATCAAATTTGTACATGCTATTCACATAGAATATACATAGAAGTCACAAACTGTGATTTGAATACAAATATATTTGAGGAAATCATGAAGTGTTTTCAGACAATCAGATCAGTCCTCAGAGTGAAAAACAATGAACATTTTTTCTTCTTAAACAGAGACGATTGTTGTTTACTATTAGTGTATGTGCCATAATTTGCTTATTTCTTCAGGAGATGGATTTTACCGCAGAAGGAATGTGACCCACTTATTAACTTGTCGACCTGTAGGATCGATCATAGAAAAGTTTTATATTCTTATATAGAATAGATATACTAGTTGAACTTGCAAAGTGACTTTTAATGCAAATTCCATAACAACACTGTGAATCTTTGGAACAACAGCTTTCAAACACGTTATAGATTAAAAAATTAATCTATTTTTTACCACTCATTACATTCCCATTTAGATTTTTGGCTTTCAGAACAGAAAGTTGTACCTGTGTTTAATGATAGATGAAATAAGAAGTGTGCGAAACCTAGCAAGAAGCAGCGTATATTTAGTATAGTATAAAGTGCCAAATTTATTGCCATTAGTTTGTCACCTTGGGAAAGGAATTCCTTTCACAACCAGAATAGGAAAAAGGTCAGAGGAAAGAATAGTGAGAACAACTCTTACAGAACCATCTGATTTTTTTTTCTAAGTATAACATTGTAATGATGCTATTTACTCAGGTGATACCTTGAAAACGGAAATGAATTGCTTTTTCCAAAGGTATTTTCTAAACTTCAAACAATACAACACTGTCACTTTGTGTGTTTGTAAACAGCTGAAATGCACATATCTCATCATCTCCTTTCCTCAGTTTTCAAATTACCATTTCTAGGTATTTGGCAATTTACCATGGTAATGAAAATGCTGGAGCTTGGCAATGTGCCATGAAATTGCAATAGAATTTATTATAATTGCTTTTAATGGGAATAATAATGATCAAGAATGAAAAATATATTTTGAATCTACTAAAAGTTGGGCAACATTAATTTCTTTCTCTCTCTTTTCTGCCTGTTTTTCCTTCTAGCTCATTTTAGGGATAGGAAACTAATTTGTCTTCTAGACAGAACTGATTTACTAGCAACATGCTCCATGCAATGAGGTGAGGCATTATAATGCCAAAACCAGACTTCAGTTGTATCCTTGTGACACTATTAATTTTATTATGCTTTCCTCCAACACTTTTACTTTGATAATTCTCTCTTTAACTTTCAGTGCACCATTCAGAATTTTGCCCATATACTATAGTGTAGGTAAATCAGACATGAATGTATTGATTTACAGATTTTCGGTTTCTGGGGCATTTAAAGAGTTTTAAGGGCAGTGAAACTGCCAGGAGTTCCTACCCTGTATTAGTACATATTATAGAAGTCCATAGAACTATTGTCTCAGGAAGAGCATTCAGACCATGAGAGCCAGAAACAAGTAGATATAAAAATAGATAAATATTAGGCTTAGGTAAAACCAGGTCATTTTGTCAGCTGGTATACCAAAGAATGATTATGATACAACTTACTTACTTGTTTCTCTTAAATTTTAGACAGTCTTTAACATCTTGCCCCACACTCTGGCTACAGTGTTTTAAATGGCAGCATATGTGAGCAACCAAATTATCTTCCAGGAAAAACACTGCCCAGTGATATCACTGTTCATAAAAATCTAAGGTARAAATCCCATTGGTCTCAAGGCTTGTCCAGCCTGGAGAAGAGAAGATYTTGGAGGGGAACCTAACAGCAGCCTGCCCATGCTGCTGAGGAGGTTATCAAGAAGATGGAGTCAGGCTCTTCACAAAGTTGTACGGTGGGAGGAAGAGAGACAACGAACATTGAAACGAGATTCACGCTGAATATAAGGAACACCTTTTTTGTTATGTGATAGTAAGACAGCTGAAGAGGTTGCCCAGAGAGGTTATGCAATCTCCAWCCTTGGAGGTTTTCAAGACCTGGTAGGATAAAGCCCTGAGCAACCCATTCTGATCTCATAGCTGACCCATTTGAAGCAGGAGGATGGATTAGAGACTTTCTGAGGTGCCTTTTGAAGTGGCTTATCCTGTGATCCCAAGATCTTCTAATAGGTAATTCCTAAAGCAGGGAACTCTTCACAGAAAGTCTCTTCTACAATAAAAAAAATCAGAAAAAAATTAAATTATTCTTAAATTTTATAAATTCTGGAAAATTTTTCCAAGCTCACACTACACTAACATGGATTTTAATATTATGCCAGACTGTAATTTTTCTGCATATAGACATCCTCACCCTTCTCTCAACAGGAAGTCTCATAATAGAGCAGCTAATTTAGAAATGCTCAATTCCAAAAATCCTGTATTTGCATGCCAATTAAACCTTCAGTAATATATTCCAAATAATGGCTAGTGGAATTCTTGTGGGAAAGAAAGCTTGTTTTATTTTTCTCCAACTATAATAGTTCATCTTTTCAAAGATTACCTTTCCCTCCAAACCTTGCCTTGCTTATACCCCCAGACCATCATGGGTATGGATGCAACACCACTAGCGTTACTTGTTTCTCCTGAGTTCAAAGACTGTTTGTTATGATCTTTTGAAATGCAAAGATTCAGTTTCAGTGTTTCTGCTTGATTACTTTAATAAAATATAAGGACATATTTCATTAATCAGTCACGTACTAGACAAAATGGATAGATTTACATCTGGYATTTGCTATTGCATACCTCAAAAGCAAATAATTTTTTTTGCTTTTGGTATTCTTGAAAGTACCTTTCTAACTGAGGGGAATTCCAGTTCTCCAGGAGGGAGGAATTTTGTAATTGAAGGAACAAAACAGAGTTGGCAGGAATGAATAATTAAAAAAAACCCTCTCTCCTAATTAGATAGCGTATACTGTCTTCTTAACTTCGTTAAAATTTAGAATTCACTTTGTGAAGTGTAGGCTAAACAAGGTTGGGTTGCATAAACAGAGTAGATGTTATAGCCTGCTACATCCAGAACATTGGCTGCAAGCCCTGTGGTAAACTGCCTCAGTTAGAAGTCTGACTGCAAGAAGCTGGGAAAAAGAAAGAGGACAGGTAATCTCATTTTTTTTCAACATAACTTAAGAACATCTGTGCTGGATCAGATCAGTAATTCTGCTTTAGACAGTGGTCACTAATAGGAACAGACTGTAAGAGACAGGGTAACTCTAAAATAYACTGTCTTCTTGTTTACTTTCTTGTTTTCTGGCAATAAGTGGGGCAGAGCCTTCCTGACTCAAAGGGTTGCTTCTAGATCACTGCATTAGTAGCCAACAGTCAACGTCTCCTTTTGAACTCATTTATACTTTTACACACAAAAAGATACTGTGGCAATAAATTATTCTGTAAAAATCTAAAAAAATTACACCATTAAGATCCAGAGATATTTACTTTAAATCTGGACCTGCAAATTTAAATAGAACTTGGAGAATCACAAATGAAGTAATTTGCCTTTGGAGAATGAATCTGTTCTTCTCCAAATAAGTAACTTGTACAGTGATGAAACATGTTTTAATTAACTCTGTTTCATCAACTCTGATAAACTAGATCCAAATCCTAAACTGGCTTGTTTCATAGAATCAGAAGCAAAAGTCTCTGCATTTAATGCTTTGCTTAGTGAACACATCAACTTTTTCAGTTTTCTCCAATATTTTCAGCTCATTATGAAAAAATTGAGTTTCTTTTGTTGTTGTGTAAGAGCAAGAGGACAGCACCAGTTATGTGGTGTGGTAGTGCATGAAGAGCTGCACTTGGAGAATCCACTTACCAACTGCGCAGCACATCCTGCCTTGTGCATGAGAGTAGAAGGTGGTGGCGACCCAGTAGGTCCATGTAGTGCAGTAAACCTCATGCAGCTGTACTAGCTGACATTCAAAAACAGTCTTAACACTGGTCAGTTGTCCAGATTTACCTGCATCCGGTTCAGGTTCAGAGATCTCTTTGCATTTTTTTCTTAGCATCAGCAGTAGATTATTAAATGAAAAGGGAAAATAACTCAGTAAGTCACTTTGATATCTAGTGACAAAAGGTGATATGTAAGAGCCTGACATTATAGCTATTATTCCATTAAGTTATTATCATAACAACCTCTGTATTGGATACAAAACATAGGTTTTTGCTTTTCTACAACAAACATTTCTTCTATATGTATAATTACAGAATGGTTATCTCAGTCTAACTCATATCTAATTATGTAAATAGACATATATGCCCTCAACTACTTTTTGCATACTGTTCTGACCTAGGAATCATGCCTTTACTTGCTTATATTCATGGCTTAGAGGTGTTGGCCCAAAGCTTCTTTACATGCAAGTTTATAAATAAAGATTGCATAGAAGTCTTATTATTCTTTTTTAAACTTATTTTTACTTTCTTTCAAATATGAATTACTGGCAAATCGAAAGTGATTAACCTGGCAAGACTACAAATGCTGCAGTGCTGAAATTTCTTTAATTCTGTACTGGAATTCAAACATGTCTTCTGGAATTTTATAAAAAAMTGATATATAACAAGGGAGAGACACAAATATTTGTTTTAGTTTGGTGGGTAAGAAGCTTGCATGTTGAGACAAAAGTTTCTGCTTGTGGGAGAACATTTTTCATCCAAAAATCACACCAAACCAGGCTGTTCCTGTTGGTCATCTTCTCCACAGACCACTAACTATGTTGTCTCTCTTTCTGTGTGTTTCTGTATTTGACTTTTTTCCTGTTAAAATGTTAGCAAGTCTAATAATCCCTCTTGCTTTTTCTCCCTGCTTTCCTTTTTTCTAGTCCTTCCAGATGAAGATGCCCCAGAAAATGTTTTTTCAAAAGTTGTGTTTCTGAGGAATAGCTGGCCTCAGTGAAATAGAAAATTTTAGCAAAATATTTCAACCAATTCTAATTATTGGGTATTAAACACACCTATGTGACATGCCTAGGTGATTAAGCCATATCTAGCATAGTTCTGATGTTTACTGATTTAATTAATAATATTAATTAATAAAGCCCATTCCTTGGTATGGAATCACATATTCATATAAACCTTAACTACTTAAGACAGCAGAAAGCAATAATGTATTATACTGCCAAAAGTCACTCTGCTTGTATGATCACAGAATCATGGTCAAGGTTGGAAGGTACCTCTCAAGACCATCTAGTTGAACACCCTGCTGAAAGGATGTTCAACTACAACAGCTGCTCATGGCTGTGTCCCATTACATTTTTAATACCTCCAAGGACAGAGACTCCACAACTTCTCTAGGCAACCTGTTCAAGTGTCCCCATGGGAAAAAAATGTCTTTTTTCTTTCTTATATTTAGATGGAATTTCCTATATTCCACTTCGTGCCCATTGCCTCTTGTCCTTTCACTGGGTACCACTGAGAAAAGTCTGGCTCTGTCCTCTTTATTGCTGCCCATTGGATAARCAAGGATAAGACCCCTTTGAACCTTCTCCAGGCTGAATAGTCTCAGCTCTCTCAGCCTCTCCTCATATAACAGATGCTCTTATCCCTTAACCGTCTTCATGGCCCTTTGCTGGACTTGTTCCAGTAAGTCCACGTTCTTCTTTTACTGGGGAGGCCAGAACAGGACCCAGAACTCCAGATGTGTGTCACCAGTGTTGAGCAGAGAGGAAGGATCACCTCCCTTGACCTTGAGCTGATGATGTTCTTCCTAATGCAGCCCAGGATACTGTTGACCGCCTTTGCCACAAGGGCATGTTGCAGGCTTACGTTCAACTTGTCGTCCACCAGGACCCCCAGGGCCTTCTTTGCAGAGATGCTTTCCAGTCTGTTGGCCCCCATCCTGTCTTGGTGCCTGTGGTTATCCCTCCTCAGGTGCAGGACTTGGCATTTCCTTTTGCAGAATTTCGTGGATATCACTGGGTATAGAACTTCATGAGAATGCCAACCCATTTCTGCAACCTGTTAATGATATATATTAACAATTGTAAAAAATCCCCTTTTAAAATATTTTTCAGTGACTGGCTGAAAACAAAAATAGTGGTTAGAAACCTTTACCAAGAATAAAACTAAATGCCAGAAGCAAAGTTAGAGGAGGAATACTAGTGCCCTTATAGTCAGTGAAATTCCAAATTCTCTAAAATTTTTTGAAGTTATTATTTTGAGAAGGAGTGCATGTTTTGAATAAGTACAGTTGTTCACAGAGAAGAATCAAATTAGAAAACAGAAATTTTATCAGGGGAAACCCCATAAAGACTTATAAATATGACTTACAGTCTCATGAAAAGTTGCATTKTAGCTACCATATTACAGTCCCCAAAAATTTTCTGAACCAGATTCTTCTGCCTGCACTCAACTTATCTAGCATTTGTCCCACAAACTGGCAAGCAAATGAGTTCAAAACAAAGCAATCAACTGAAGTATTTATTACAAATCAATCAATCTGTTTAGGTATAGCACAAAAAAATTAAGTTCTCATTTAACCGTAGTCTGTGGTTCAGATGGAGCACACACATGTAAAAAGCAAATTAACTCCTGATTCATCTGACACATGGAACAGTGTCCTGTGTATTGTAGCATCTGAATACTTACCCAAATGGAAAGGCTGGACTTCTTGTGCAACATCATCTCCCAATTCTGTTCCCATCCAAACAACTGGCAAATATGTCCGAATTTCCTCCTTCTTCTCTAGACACATGCTGTGGCTTGATTAATCCAAAATCTTTGGCGTTTTATCCAACTGTGTGTGGCCTTGAAGCTTCTGGTGTGGCGCTCAAGCAGACAAATAAGAGCAAATTCGTTGTCTGAATCACGTAGGTTTTGGTATGGTTTTGTAAAATGACAGGTGCTTTTCTTTTGGTTCTGATTCAAAAAGTTATCAAGTGTTTCATTAAGATTAATAATTTGTTTTCCTTAGTCACAAAAACCCACACAAATATTTGGCAGTGCTGAGCCCTTCCTCCAGAATTCCATGCAGAAGTGATTTGTAATGAAGGTTATGAAAAATGACATTCCTGTAGATAGATGGAGATTCGTTTGTTTCCATACTCTCAGCTTTTTTTCTTCAGTCTGTACAATTTCCAGCTGCCTCAGGGGTTGAATGATAAAGTAGGCAATCCTTCTCAGTTATTTTCAACATGCGTATATGACACATTGTTTATGATGCTTTCACAGTATTTAGAAGGTCATAAACTATCAAAAGCCACAGTGAAACTTCACTGTAAAAATAATTCATGACAGAAGAAGCTTTTAGAGGATACTCAATTATAAATTAGATAAAAATGGTAAGACTTATATTGACCTATACTTCTTGTAATCGTGTTTGGCATTGACTTTATTTTAAATTTTTACTCCCTCAGTAAAGGCTTATGGCAAGAATAGCTTGCCTTGAGTTTTATGAATGCTAAGGCACAGTCAGGAAGAAATTGTTTTTAATCTGGCTCAGTTTTAACAGAGTGTTATATCCATTTCAAATCAAATAATTAAAAAAAAAATGGGAATGTACCTGTCAAATTGACAGCATTGATGTAAACAAGAAGTATATCAGGCACTTTTTTTGTAATTAATGGATGTGATATAATTCAGGATTTTAAAGGTTCTTCAGCAAAGGCAAACTCCACGGTCCATATTTTGGGCCAGAACGTAAGGAGATTGTCTTGTTTTTCACAGATAAAACATATGAAAAGGAAAGTATTTAGTGATCCTAGCACAGTCCCTTGAAGAGAAGGACTTCTTCATGTCAGCTGGAGCCATTCAAAATCCAAAAACTAATCCAAATGTACCATGAATGGATCTCATTATCATCTACTTGCAGATTAGTTTTTTATTTGCATTGAATTACAATCCAGTGAAAACTGACATGTTTTGCTGACAAGGTAGAATCTGAACATGAAAATCTTTGGTGCCTTTTAKAAGAGTTAACGACTTTTTATTTTTTTATATATAAAACCTTATGAGAAGTCTCATATGCAATTTTAGTATAGATTGGTTAATATAGAAACATTTTCACTTAATTTCCAGATATAATTATACAAGCTGATTATTGTTGATAAAAACAGGATGTTTGGTGAAAATATGATCAAATACATTAAAGAAAACTGAGGTTCATGATCTATATTCTTAAAATTAGGAAAAATATTTATTTTTTCTTTAGTATGAAAAATAAGATGCTCCTTTTTTGTGTGTGTTTTTTTTTTTTTTTT
>JASVER010000005.1:10430914-10450321 GCA_030449065.1 Oceanodroma leucorhoa
ACTGTGTCTTCAGCTGTTTCTTGAGGACTGTAAAGATTAACAACTATATACTTCATTGCTAGTTTTCTGTTCTATCCAGTGTTTTGTAGATCAGACCCATTGACCATAGACATAGATATTAATTGCTTTTCTTGGAACACAGTGCTTTTTCATAGTATGGAGTTTTTGTTTAAACTACTTTACTTTTCAAACATAATAACTAACTTCCCTGTGTTGTGGTTTAGATACATGACAATCAGAAACAACATCAGTTCTCTTGATCGGCTCCCTTTCTCCAATGCCTCCTTAATTTTTTGCTAGATGAGTGAACCATTTGCATGACAGCAGTATGATTTAACCTAAAAAGAGAGCCTTCAGATCAGTTGACCCAACTCTGGAGATTGTCTTCAGGCTGAGGAGCAGAATGGATTTTCTCTTTGATTTTAATGCCTAAGGGGATTTCTGTCCACTTTCTCTACATGCAAGGAAAAAATACCTACTGCATGTGCAAGGCATAAAACTGATTAACTGATTCTCTAGTATATAGCTTTTAAATAATAACTCAAGTAATCTATTGAGAAGGAGATCTAAAAGCATATAAATATGATAAAATGCTAGGTGGACAGTATTAATATTATATACAGAAGTTTGACCTCTTTTCTCAAGGCTTGTATGAAACAACTGGAAGACTAGATGGAAGGAATCCATGTACAGAGATCAAGAGACAGATACATTGCTTCTGACTTATTACTCTATTCTCTTTTATTCCTTTGGATATTTTACTAATGATTTTATCTTTTTGACAATCAAGCAACTATTCTTTTGTTCCTTCAGGTGTAATTTTAACAAGGTTATTTATAATCAGTACATTATAATCACTTTTACTGGCTACAGAGAAAGAATAGTAATACCCAAGCTGTAACAACTGAAATTATCACTCCTTCAGGTCATATGGTAGCAGCTTGTGATCTGGTGTTCAAGGTCCCATATGCAGCCTCAGCTGACAGATCCTAAATTTTCTAAACTGAAAGTCTAAACAATTTCATGGTCTGATTGCTGTTAACTTCCTTTCCTTTCTTATACTGCTTTTTTGCAGTATTTTTGCTGCAGTTTTATTGAATTATGATTATTTTTTTTTAGCAAAGRTCATCTTTTATAGCTCCTATTGCAACTGGAATATTTGTCTGATTGTGATTGCTGAAATCCTAATATATGAATCTTACTTCTTTCCAATTCCTTGAAAGCTCAAAGTAGAGACAGGTGTAGAGGCATCTACAGAGTCACTCATTCTCAGGCTGTGGTCTTTTGAAGCAAAGAAAATAATGGTGTTTTGATTTAGAGTAATTTAATTTGGAGTGAGGCTCTAGAGCATGTGTGTGTTTCTCTACTATTATTTTGAAAATTAATAGGCAAGAGAAAACTCCTAGCTAAAAGTATACTCACCACCATCCCACCTTCTAATGAATTCACTGAAACAGAATGTTTAAGTTCCTTGTGTGGGTTCCACATGTAGTGTTCATTTCCATATAAAATAATTGACTTATTTAAAAGTACTGTTCACCACAAGGCAGTGTGGAATAATCCTGTGGCTTTGATTGCATAAAATAGCACTTGCTTGATTGCTGCAGATCAGCTTCTTTCCCTTAGAAAGGAAAACCTCAGGCTGAAAAAAGGAGTAACTGACATACCAGCGAGTGCTGTAATAAGTTTAGGCTAATGCTGGTGACAGTGGCCTTGAGAAACGTAGTCACATTTGCAGGATTGATATCTTCATTACTTTCAACCTGTACAATATAACAGCAATATGAAATATTTTCTTCAAGTTCTTCCAATTATTGGTATGTCAGTTGTGCCTTTTCAATTTTTAGAATGAAGCTCATAAGCACTTGTGTTCTTCATGACAAAAATTAAGATCTTTCGTGACCAGTTAAAAAGGTTGCATGCTTTTATTAGCTAATACCATCTGGGGTTGACAAAGGGATAGTTTTTACATTTTCATTTTTCAGAATGCTTCTTGTCGGATTTTTGCAATATGCTCAATATTCTTCTATATTCTCTGGTGGAATATAGACAATGAGATGTGAGGGCTGAAAGAAATAAGAATGAATTCATTAGCTTAAAAAAATCGTGATTTTTTTTTTCTCTATCTTATACTTACATTAACTATTTATTTGGTCAATATTAAAAAAGACAGAAACAAAGGTAATTGTGTAAAAATACTAAAACTATTATTATAGTTCAAGAAAAAAAGTGATATGTATGCTTTAATACTGACCAAAATAGTTAGAAAATRTTTAACTCTATTTATCTATTTCTGTGCTAAAGCTGATATAATGTGTCCAGAGTGCAAAGAACATTACATTCTGAACAGTATATTCATAGGTATAAATCATCAATTATTCAATGAAACTATTAAATCTATTATTAATTTAAATCTTAGAGAATCGAAGGTGACTGATTTCCACACTTTTTCCACACAATTAATATGCAAATGAACTCAAAGAGTAAGTATCACTGAATTTTCCACTTCTTTTCGGTAGACATGTAGTAAGCAAAATATTCTGGCTGGTTACTACATATAAGTGAATGTGAAAGTTATTTAAAAAAAGAAATTTAACTTTCATGCATCTCTCACTTTTTCTTTTTTATATAAATATCTGAAATTGCCATAGAAGTATCTGTGAATACAAATTACACTAGATAAAAGTGTAAATAAATTGCGTCTTTTGCAGTTACAGAAATAGACATGTGAATATGACCTCAACCTCCTCTACAGAAAAGCTGATTGTTCTACTAATGGAGCTTAAAACTTCATTTGAAAAAGCCAAGGTAAAAGAGGAGAAGGAGCCTTGTATTGTTTCTTTCTTTACTTCTAAAGGAATCATGCATGTTAAACAAAACCACCTTCCATGAATACTTACTTATAAACTAGTAATTACTGTGGAGCCAAAATTCTCTAGGCTTTACTCTCATCAATAAACAGCATAGCTGTATGTGAGCCAGTCAGGAATTAGAACATAAACTCAATTACGTGCTTGGACATTTATTCCTAACAATGAATATACATATTCCCAAATTCCTACTGTTGGAACAATGAGCAGTTTAGAAGAGGTGGAGTAGGTCCAGGGACAGTGGGAAGAAGCAGCTGTTTTGCTACATTCTCCTCTTGAAACTACTTTACTTTTTCCTCCATGCTTCAGGGAAATACAGATACATGGAAGAGTTTATCTTCCAAAATTCTTAGCTTGCTGAGGAAGAAAGTGACAAAAAGTATGAGATATACATATAAACAAACATATATGGCTATATATATAAACACCCCCCCCACCCCCCCCACCCCCCCCAGATGTTTAAGACCAGAAGGAAGTCACAGGCCTTTAGCTTGACCTGTTATATTTCAGGAAAGAACAGAATTTCACACAGAATTTTCGCTTCTGCAGAATGCTGAATAACTTGTTTCTGACTATGAGTGTATCATTTATGTTTGAAAGGCATGGATAAGTTGTAAAACTGGGAGGCAGAATATAAACTATTTGCCTTTAAATGAAGGCAATTCTCATTTTCATATTTTGGAACTTTAATACACAAACCCATTCTTTTCGCAGTCTGTTTTGCTTTCCATCATCATATACACACTTGATAAAAGTATGCATTAAAGCTTTTGAAAATGAATCATACATAGAAGGGAAACAACAGATTTTCTTGAAGTAGAACAGAACGATAATAGAGGAAAATTTATATTTGATAAAATTCATGTCTTCCTTTCAAGGAAAAGCAACAGAGCATAACCTGAAGCATTTATGACTCAAATATTTGTTTTGGCAGAAGCATCAGTTCATCTTGCCTTATATCAGTATAACAGAGCTGTATGCATTTGAAGTACAAGGAATTAATTTGTTCCCCACCCAGAGAGTATTTTTAAAACATCTGATGTGATATAAAATAAAGCACCAGCCAAAGAAAAAAATTAATATAAAGATCTAATATACTCCCACAATGACTTCTTACTGAGTTATGACACTACAGCTTCCACAGAAATTCCACATTTTTGCAGAATGTGATGCAAAACCCAAAATGCTTTGAAATTATGAAGTTCTTCTCAAASAGATCATTATCAAGTGGATAGGCTAAAGCAGAATAGAAAAGAAAGAGAAAAGATCAGAAGAGAATACATTGTAATTTATTTTTGTAGGGCACCTCTCATATTCTAAGAACCTTGAAGTGCTTTACAAAGTAACGAGTTAACTACTTGTAGCAAAGCAACAATTATGAAAGGAGAAGCTATTATGTGCCAGCATTTGAGACAGGTCCCAGCAAGCCTCCTGAGTTTCAAGTCTGTTAGGCTATATTGTTTGTATCCAGGAGTAACTGTGCTTAGAAAATTGCAGGTACAAACAACTAAAAAAAACCCCAACAAACTTACATTAATTTTAAGAGCTGTTTTTTAAATATTGACCTTACAAATTTATGAAAGTACAAGCTTATCCTTGGAACCCAGCACTTTAATTAGCTTGGTCTTTTGCAGGTTTTTTGTTTGTTTGTTTGCTTGGTTGTTTTTTAGAAAAGGTGGAGGAAAACTAAAAATAAGATACAGGGCCAACATGGAGGCTTTTGTGATGTGGAAGGACTGTGTCAACCAGAGGAAGGGTCAAGTCTTAAAACTCAATTTGAAATGATCAAAGGCTGAGGAAGAACTGAAAGAGGGGAAGAAGCTGCAATACTTCATCTCGTC
Organism: Oceanodroma leucorhoa; assembly: GCA_030449065.1. Taxonomy (NCBI): domain Eukaryota; kingdom Metazoa; phylum Chordata; class Aves; order Procellariiformes; genus Oceanodroma; species Oceanodroma leucorhoa. Next base: position 10,435,626 of record JASVER010000005.1, read on the forward strand.
CTGTTTGCACTCCCAAGTTAYGCTCAGAGGAGCATAGACAAGACAAGTTGGAAGAGCCTGTATCAGCCACAGAAGGGATACTAAGGTTCTTGTTCAGGTTTTGATTGATAAGCTTATCTACATTAAGTCTGTATGGGAAATGAGTGTATAAATTTCTCTAGTTTATCAGGTTGGGAAACTAGAAATGGTTTGGGCTTTGATAAAGCTCTTGAAAAAAATAAATTATGTTCTTTCCCCCGACAAGCAATCCTGAATTTGGATTTTCTMAATACCTTTCCCACATATATACAAACCCCCAAACAAACAAATGAAAAGCGTAAAAGAGATGATGAAAAAAGAATAGGCAGCTGTTACAGTCATTCAAACCTCAAACTTGTCTTGGTCTTAGAAAGAAAAGTAATTTTCAATACTGCTTATGGAAAAGTCTTCCCTTTCAGGGAATTAAACAAAGCTTGATTTTGAGAGTCATGTTAATGCTGTGACACCAAAAGAATAGGAAGACCCATCAAAAGAATGTTTTTAAAATTAGAGAAGCATGAAAGTACAATATCCCAGGTTTAACAGACCTTAAAAAAACTCAATCAAAATACCTTGCCTAGTGACATTTCACTGTATCTATGCACAGTAAGTTTTGGATATTCACCAGAGAGACTCATCAAAGAGRTAAGACAATATAACAACCAACAGCCATTGAGGTAACACCTTAGCATTTAAAGTATTACCATTTGACATGACCACTTAAGAATTCTTCAGGGAGGTCTGCACAATAATACACTTTAGATACTGTATCCTCACAGTGTAAAGGCAAACAATTACAACATGTGGCCCAACATCTAAAATTAAAGATGAAATATTATTATAAAATTGTAACATTAGCCTGCTATTAGCTGCTATTAGCCTGAACTACACTAATAACCTAGTATATTTTTGTAAGACTTTTAAAGACGTTTTTAATTGATCAGCAGGTAACCTCTATATGTGATGCATTTTTAAAAGCTAATTTGACAATTTGCTCCATTTTTGTTCCAAACTACATGCCTGTTCTTTATCTTAGGTGCTTGCCCACAAAAAATAATCATATGTATATTCTAAAACAGGAGTTCCCCTATGCTAGACTTCAGTTAGTGGCAGCAGCTTCTCACGTGAATACAGCCTTAGAAAGATACACTCAAATGATTTGCAAGTTTTTTGTACTACTTTGAAGTAGATTCCATGGCAAAATTCTGGAACCCCTGGTTTAGCTCAGGTTTTTGTTTTATTGCTTTTTAAAATACATATTAATCTCATCTCAAGAATTATTTTTAAAAATTAATTATTTCTGTAGGATTTATATACTTGAAACTGTAGTTTTTATGATAGATTTGACATCTAACTGGAGATATTGCRGGAAAATGTTTAATGAAGTTGCCTATCCTCATACTATTATCTTAAGTTTTATAACATTAAGAAACTTAGTTCAGCATTTCGTATTCTTGTGAGATGCTGTTACTGCCATGTACACTTCTACCCTTATTAAATATCAGTAGTGTTATTTCACTTTTAGTGAAATGAAGCTATCCTGAATTAAATTGCTCAGCAGTTCTCTGGGAGTTCTGCATGTGAAAGGGAAATTGCAGAGACCACAATAAATTTAAGGTGATTGAGCAGGAAAAGAGAGAATATGGGGAAATATAGTGGAGCAAATGGAGCACTGTAAGGAGGAGAAAAACAYATACATTTACAAGGAGACATAATTTATTTTATCACTGCCTCTTTTACAAATCCTTCATTATTTTAGTTTTCTTCTCCAGTGGTAAATGTCATCTCAGAAGTGCCACAAAATTTGGTAACTCAGTCATAGGAAGATAAAATCATTAAGGTTGGAAAAGACCTCTAAGATCATCGAGTCCARTCGTCAACCCAGCACCCATGCCCACTAAACCATGTCCTGAAGCACCACATCCACATGTTTTTTGAACGCCTCCAGGGATGGTGACTCCACCACTTCCCTGGGCAGCCTGTTCCAATGCCTGACTACCCTTTTGGTGAAGAAATTTTTCCTACTATCCAGTCTAAACCTCCCCTGGCGCAACTTGAGGCCATTTCCTCTCGTCCTTTAATCAAGACATTAAAGTATGCAGAGGAAAAAGATATGCCAGGACAGTATGAGCATGGAACTGCAAGCTTTCTAATTCTTCAGGAACTTAGTGAGAAGCCAAAAAGTGGTTTATATATTCTCACATAAAGCGTTCACTAGAATATCCATTTATGCTTAACTGCCCAATGCTTTAGAACAGTACAACATAATATTTTACAATGAGTGTTTTGGACTTTCTCCAGAAAGCACAGAATTAAGACTGCAATGACACTTATTGAGGTACAGTACAGAGGAATGATCCTTAGATAATATGAAATTACAGTTTAGCACTAGCCTCTGAGATCATCCCTTACACTAGAATTATGACTCGTGCCACAAAACTGTGTTGGGGGAAGTGCCATATTCTTCTGCTGAGGAATCAAAGAAAAATCCCTGGTTCTCAGAACAAATGGGGGTGAAAAATGGAAAAGGTTCCTCCCCATCACCCCCTTCCTCTCAGGGCACAAAGGTAGGCCAAAGGAGGTCTTTTTGGGTGGTGTCCTAGCTGGGTGTGCCTAACTTCTACCTTCAGTCTGATGCAGCCAGGCAGAAAAGAGCTGGGAAGAGTGAACTGTACAGGGGAGGGRACATGGATTGTGGACCCAGGATTCAGCTTCCAGCTGTCTCCGGCTGCAGTCAGTGCTGCAGCACCGGCAGCTCTGCTGACACCTCCAGAGAAATAGCTTTTCTTCTGTGGCAGCTGGGAAGAACAAGCTGGAATCAAATAACTCAGTGATACACATGAGGGATCTATTGAAATGATTCAGTTGCTATTACTGTGAGAGTGTGGGACTGTTCTTTAAGAAAAATTTCTTATGCTATGCCCAAAGTACAAACTGCTTAAAAATCCTGGGTGCTCAAGCTTCATCACTTCTTTCAATTTTTATCCTTCAAGCAGCATTAATTTTAAGACATTTTATAATGCAGTTCTTATAAAGTCTCTGGGAAGATGGCAAAGATATTTCCAAGGCTTTTTTTTCCCYGAAAGATGGGAAGCACCAACGAAGAAAAGAAGGTGAACACCTCTGCATCAGTTACAGAGCAGCTATCAACTCATTTCCAGATTTAAGACTTGATTTTGCTGCTATTGAAGTACATAATAAAATGCAAGTCTTTTCCGATTATGCTTAAAACCTGAAAGTGAATGTTGGAGCAACAAGAACTTACCTTTGCAGAAAAAGTATTAGTGCTATCTTTATGGAAGATTCCTGCTGAATTAAATACCCTTTGTCTGAACCAGCCTCTAGACTTTAATAGGAATTATATTCTAGTTGTAGAATTCTATGGGACAAATAAAACCATAGTAGAAAAGAAATAATTCTTTTAGTAAATGCCATAATTTTTTGACTGATTTTTATAGAATCGTATTCTATTTCTATAGATTGGTAGTTTCTTTTAAATTTGTAAGTTATTTCCATGCGGGCTGTCTAAAATGACTTGTGAAAATGGATAAACATAAACTTCTCCAACACATTGTTCTAGTACTACCAGCATTTCTACTGTATAGTATTTCTGTAATTTTCTATTTTTATTATTTTATTTTGTTATTTTATTTTATTCTTCTTATTTTTCTAGTTAAGCTGCAAAGTAATACATAACCTTTCCCATTCTATTTAATTGTCACTATCGTTCAGAAAGACATATGAATATCTAATTGTTTTGGTGTTTTACAAAATAACACAGGGATTTTTATTACTAAATGCAATGTTTCACATTCTTTCTATTTTAACTGTTTTGAATCCCTGACTGTTGAATGATTTTATATTTGCAGCTATAGTGTGGATAACAACCTAGTCACATGCTTAACTAGTACAAAAAGGCTGAATACATCTAACAAATAGACAATATAATTGTCCCAAAATACAGTAACTTTCACACCAGCAATATTCCTGAAACCTGACTATGCTATTCTATAGCTATGCTATTCCAAGAGCTTGGCAAAGCAACTGCTTCATTATACTGACTAGCAGGACTCTGATTATTGAGTAAATGGCAGAAGAGAGAAGAGATTTGGAGAATTCTGTGTGGGTTTAGAGCTGTATGTACAAGAGCTTTTAATAATGTCAGATATCATATCAATTAAGCAGTAATGTTTACAATTCACTGCATTTCCTGAAGAATAAGAAATGATGGAAAAACTAATGATCTGAGGTGAATATGAGGCCTGTTAATACCAACTGGTCATTAATTCCCTAAGAAATGCAGAAAGATAAGATACTTGTGATTTTCACAACATAAATACAGTAATTAAAAAAAATCAGAGATATTCCCCCTCCTTCTTTTCTATCATAATTTCTGCTACATATATATGAGAGATGCACTTTCACTTGACTGGGCATATCTATGTCCCATGTTATTAGTCAGACGAAATGGTGGTTGACTTTTCTTTTAGCATGTTTTTCCAGGAATAACATTCATGCTTTATTATCATATTCCCATTGTCTAAGTGAAGAAATCTTTGTCTCATACATTTATGACAATTTATAGAAATCATTTAACATTTATAAATAATGTCCTATTGCTATTATGGTTTAGGATAGTCCTGGTCACCATGTAGATTGTTTGGGCTAGGGAGATTATTTTATATGTTTCTGTACAGGTGAAAAGGAATATCGTGTCCTTCTTGTATCAGTTAAAAATTACCCAAGGTTGAACTTGTTTTTAACACAAATGACATGGAAAAGTCTTTCAGTTTTAATAACTGGAAAATCAAATTATAAAATTATTTTTACAGAACTAGAAAATGAACTAGTTGATGRCATTTCTATTTTTTACAGAACTTGACAGCATTAAATTGATATTTTATTTCTTCTAGGATAATTAAATAAGATTTTAAGGGAAGGATGTTATTATGCACTGTTTTATACGTGTAGTCCAAGACTATTGCTGTACTATATGCCTATCTTTTGTGATGGAGAATATAAATCCTATAGTGAAATTGGTTCATTCTTAAAAGCAAGCAATTATAGCATGTGAGAGAATAAGACAGAATGAAGAAGAAATTAAATGAAAGAAGAAATTCTGTATTATAAAGTATTGCCCTATGGCTGCAAAGCAGAAATGAAAAAAGTGAGACGAAAAAAAAAGGACATGATGAAAATGGGCCAGTATTCTTAGTGACTTCAGTAAGCCTCAACAGAACTATATCTACTTATACATATATTAATAAATTATTCAAAAGAACCTAATGAAATTCAGGGGAAATATTATACTGTACTGAAGATGAAATAACCAAGAATTCATGAAGAATTCATTAAAATGAAACACAAAATGAGGTATAATTCTGTTCTGTGTCAGAAACAGAGGAGGATATATCCTATTCCATACACTGTATCTAATAGTGGCACCTTACCATGTAGTTGAAAGCAATTTATAAGACTGAAATCCATACGAGACAGAAAGCAAGAGTTTGCGAAATGTATAATCAGTGAAAATAGAAGTAAAATATACAGAGTTTAAGTTCTCTGACTCACGCTCATTTTCTGCTTCAGGTGTGGATGAATGTCCCGAAATAAACTAGTCAAGGTTTTTATCCCCTTCCTACTTCTCAATGTAAACAATGCAGAATACAGAGGAAATGCAAGACACCCCCATGTTAATATTATTTGTCGAAAAATGGAACAAACCCCAGCAAATTACTGCTTTTCCCATATAGATGTGCAAGAAGTAAATTGAGAAGAGTTGAAAAATACAGAGTACTGTACATCTCTGCATTGATATAAGTGGACACTTAAGTGGTAATCTTCTTCTGGAACTAGGCAATAACAGATCACTTCTGTTACTTAGACTGCTCCTGAGGGAGTGGAGGTATATGCTACCCCTTATTTAAGTCTAGAACGAAAGTGACAATCTACTCCTGTGTAATTTGGATTCTTCTGATATAGTGATCCATGTTCTTTCATCTTCTTGTTACTGCAAAAGAAGTGGAAGAAATAAAAAAATATCTTGAGTTTGTAGCTTTACATATGTTCCCGTATTTTTCTCCACAAGCCAAGTCAAGGCAAAATAAAAGTGCTGTCAGTTTGGGATGAGATTCTTTCTTTAAAATTTTATTATTGCTGTTTCCATATTCAGTATCTTTTTTTTTTATCTGGCAGTACCCAGATCATGTTAACAGGAAAGCAACATGAAGTTTATGTTACAGTGGTAAAAAACTTTTGTCTTTGTAAGTGAAACATAAATGAGATGATTTTAATTAGAAATTCTCTCTGATAAGGGGTTATAAAATAGAATTAACTCATATGGTGAAATAGTGTTATGTTATATTTGAATTTATAGAAATCCATTTCATACAGTGTTAGATTTTAATTATTTGAATGTAATATATTGAATGTTGAGGGTCACATACTCTATCTCTTGAGATAAGTTACAGACTTGAGGTACCAGTGAAACTGGTCAGAAACTTCAATGGAATGATTCTTTCTGACAGAAAATTCTGTCTGCTCTATTTCTTTCGCGAGAGCATGTCCATTTTGCTAAAATTCTGACAGAAAACTAGTTGCTATTTAGTATTGGCTAGTCCACTAACCCTGTCTTTTAGCCATTTGCCTGCTTGGCAGGTGGAATGTTGAGAATCCCCAAGCTGATTACATTGCACCATAACACATTTGAGGTGGATATACCGCAGAAGTGGTGGAGAGAGTGATTATGCAGCCACGTAACCGTATCTTGTGCTCGCCTCTCCTCCTCTCCTTCAAACATTGCGCACACAACCTGGACAAACCTCCCAAGACAGACCACGAGATTTCAAGTTGCCTGTATTAAGGCTGCCTATGTTTGATCAAGTTTTGAGGGTCTATTTTTCTTACAAGCCTGCTAGGTGATTTGTCCCTGTCTCGCTAAGCAGCCAGGTCACACAGCCTGTCATCAGGTCTCCACCATTCTGGGCTCTGAGAAGCAAGAATATCCCTAGGAAAGCTCTAAACAAGATACTACTTTGAAAAACTTATCTTTAAACTTGCACTTTTCCATGCAAACTACAGAAATATAATTGTTTTTTTTATCTTGGACCATTTAAAACTAAGCAATAAACTTCTTACAAAACAGGTGTTTAAATTTCCTATCAGGGCAGCTTCTGACATGTGGTTTGCATATTATCACAACAAATGTCTATTTACTAATGATACTTTCTCTTACAATAAATATGATGATATAAACAAAAATAGCCCATAATTTTATTTATACATATGAATATACCTGTATAGATATATATATATATGCGTATATAAAGTAATCAGAAACGGCCATAAAACTTGACAGAAGTGCATTAAATTTAACATTATATTCCTAAGGTCTTCATCAGTCAATGACTGAATCCTCTCATAATGATTAGCAGATTTTATTCTTACAGAATTGTGTGGGAAGGAGAAATCRTAATCTTTTATAAAATGGGAAACTGTGGCAAATGGCCAACTAAAAGAATACATATTCACCTTCTGTGGAACGAAGGCAGCAATTTGGTCCCTAATTCCACATGTATAGGAGTAAAAATGAAGCTAGCTTAGCAAATTGCCATGTATCATCTGAGTCATGATAACTTTCTAGGAGAAAACTGTCAGCCATCCGTAAGGGCAAAGTAATACAATTCAACTTAACTTACAAAGAAAGGAGGTTACACGAATTTTGTGTTACTAAGAACATGCCATGGGCTAAAAGCACTTATGTGAACAGTTATGCAGAGAATTATTTCAGCTGAAGACTTTTTAACTTGGTAGCATATCCAGTCTCAAGACAGTGATTCACAGATGTTCCGCGTCATCATCTGGGCAACAAAAATTCAACAGGTAGCTATGTATTTACCAAAGGAGTTAGTTCTATTAGTTTCTTTTTTCATATGTTCGGAATTCCTATCTTTTTGTCTGAGCTGAAGAATCTTTTCTCTAAAACATTTTAGGATTCACAGGTGAAGCAACCTTATGCCTGCCTCCTCTCAGGATCCAGCTCTAGCAGGTGTACTCAAATTATGCCCAACACACAGTGAGTGGGCCTGAGTTATCCCCAAGGGAGAGCAACACGATCACTTGCATTCAAAAACACACTACCAGATCCTCATGTTTTATGATGATGGACTAAATCTATGACTTCAGGGGTATATTGCAAGCCTCAGCATGGCTGCAAGGTGTATCTGGAAAAGATAACGAGATTCCCATCTTTCCAAATGGATGATTTAAGGATGTCAGTCTAGGATGAGGCTTCTGTCTCTGAATCCCAGCCTCAAAGATGTACCTAACTCAGAGACACAGATAGGTAATTATTAATAGAAGAAAAATACAAGATTTCAAAAATCACCTTTTTTCCCCTATTTTTCTTTTTTTCTTTTCCTTATTGCTTTAGGTATCATATCACGAAAGGTGATACAAATCCATTTCTCAGAAAAGTAACTATTCATGTTAGTACTACAAAGAACTTAGATGTATCACTTATGCTTCTGAACGTGACTCAAAAAGCAGGTTGTTTAAATCCTTTTTTGGGTCTTCCCCACAATTGTAAATAAGTATAAAATAAAAGTATCTCCCTGCACTCTATAAATTAGCCGCATTTTATTTCTACTCTGGCATTAAGAGTTTCAAAAAAGTTTCCTTTTTTAGACAATAAATGATTTTCTTTCTCTCTCTTCAAAGAACGCTTCTATGATCTTAATTAAAGGGGGAATTAAGGAATTAACTGAATACTTTTCAGTTTAATACTGGTAGGATAGATTTAAACCTCTGACTAGAGATGACATGTTGCTTGCAAAACAACAGAGAACAAAAATAATGTGTTTTACTTTACCAGGGAGTAAGATAAGAGAGTAGGATGAACGGATTGTATAAAAAACTGCTCCTAGACCAAGTATTTTCTCCAACTGTCTTGTGAATCACTGAGCTGAATGCAAAAAGACCTCATTCCTCAAYGATAACCAACTTCTTTAAAGGCTAAAGGAAAATGGTTACAATTTGAAATGTGTTTTCTATATCACCTTAGTAATCTGCAKTTTGCTTTTCCTTTCTTTCTATGCAGCTTTGAAACCCTTAATCCTACTCAAATGTTTGTTCCTTCTCCACAGAAAAGCCACATTTTTTCCTCTTGAGATTCTTTTGAGAGAAATCAATAAGAGACATCAAGATGCACTTCTTATTGGCAACAAGTGTTTATTGTGATGGATAAATAAACCAATTTAATATRAAAGTTTATTTTTTTTAGGATAAATGTTACACTTTGTGTCCAAAAGTTTTTCTTCTGAGCTGTTGTGAGACCTGATGTGTAACCACTGCAATCAATATCAAATATCATAACAGTAGTGGAAATGTCAAATATAATTTCCTACCTGATATAGTTTTGATATATTTAATTCAACCCGCTCTTTTTCTTTTCTCTTGAAGGAATCAACTTTTTGTTTTATTCCTTGGAGACAGGCAATAATCATCTTCTTTTTGGGTCACTTCTTGATGACATGTTGGATTTGGACAGATATCAACTTCAGATCAAGCCAGTAACTTCCTCCCCTGAACTAGCCTTWTCAGAAGCGGTATTTAAAGAGCTTATGTTCCAAAACTGGATTTCAGCTCAAGTGTCTGAAGGTCTTTAAATTAAAATGGAAAGTGTGAAATTATGTTTGTGTTATACCTCCATGAAATATGTAAAGAAATACATCTAATGTTAATTAGACACTGTCTTTCTCTTGCTCTCTTTACAAAAGTGTAATTTTCTTAATAATTTCTCAAAAGTGTTTCCTAATTTTGCTGATCTCATGCTTACTTAAGTGTACCCAAGCATCTGAATGCTCTCAGGAGCCAACGGCAGAAAAGTGGCTATTATATGAACCAGTGGCATTAAATTTATTTACTACAAATATTTAGAAAACATTTTAAAGTCCATAACACCTCATTCATTTCCCAAGGAAAGAGCAGGATAGAGAGGATGAAAATGAAAGAAAGTCCATGGGWTTTTTCCTGAGTTTCACCTTAGCAGTGAAGAAATAGCCCTCTGCATCTGCATCTGTTACTTCAGAGGTTCTGGTCCATGTGGCCCTTGCTTCTTTAACGTCAGGAGATCACAGTGACTCACTAAGAATTCCATGTTCATTAGRCATACCATAGAGTGTAGTAAAAGTTTACCCAAGATCCTAAATAGACGTTTCTAGAGCACTGTGAGAAAGCTTACCATAAAATTCTGGAAGTTAACTGAATGAAAGCTCATGACAAAATAAAAATTAATATTTTAACTCTAGTCTATTTCTTTTATCCCTTTTTTAATCTGCATATGATTCCTGCTCTACTTAAATAAAACTAATTATCTTTTCTAGTCATCCAATTTCTTCAGTTCTGTTGAAAAAGAGAAAAGAAAAATGCTCACAGGAAGATTTAAATCTCAAAAATACATGTCTCTTAGATCATCCCTCATCTTGTAATATTGCCATTAGCTTGTTTGCTTGTAATGTTAGTCTGTTCTATGCCGGCAGTTTTTTAGTGGAGATTTTGTCCTTTTCTTGGGAATTTTTGTTGTCATCAAGATAAAGGCCTGAAACRCTAAGATACATTATTTTTTCCTACCTATGTATGCTATATCAAACAACACTGATTTAAAYTATATTGAACAAACCCCAACCACTAACAGCCCCTAAGTATTAGTTGACTAATAGTATTTTAAATAACGATCAGAGAAAGGGACCTGGGGAACATTTCTCCAAATTTAGCCTCCCGTCGCTATTTTATATGAAGCACTATTAGTTATGCATTGAAGAGCTTGGTGGCATTCACTAGCGATTCAGTACATAAGTTTGATTAAGTTAAATGTTAAGCGGTCTACTTGTTAATATAAATGGAGCAAATTACAGCTGTAAATACAAGGGCAGCTACACTAGAGACAGCTCCCAAATATCTCGAAGTAGTTGCTGCAGTGCACTTGAATGGTTGATTTTTCTTTTCTTTCTCTGTTAAATTAATAAGAAAAATGTACAGCAGCCAAGAACCTTAATGTTCTTCATTAGAAGTGCACTTCCTAGGAGTACATTCACTATATGTCCTTTTATCACAGAATGGGAAAACATTCAATGCTATCCAAAATCATTGAGTTTATACATGCAAGTGGTCCAGCAGGCTTGCCCTTTCCTTTGAAACACTGAAAAATGAAGTCAGGTTTTGTCATCTTCTAGCTCTTCAGCTTGCCCTTGTGCTATTTTCCTTGCTCTTTAGTTCCCCTGTCTGTTTCCTTACATTTTGTCTTCGCTCCAAAGGAGAGGTTCAGTAGGTTTATTCTGTTTACTGTTCCCAGAAAGAACACATGGGAGCAAGTGGCCAATAGATATTTCACAATTTTAGATTGTATTAATTCCACTCAGGAGTTTCCCATAGAGCGTGATTGCTGAGTAAACAAAAGTATCATCTTGGAAGCACACAGAGATTTGCAGAAAGGAGTATGAGTTTTTTTCCTACCAGTGAAAAGTTACACACAGTGTTAAAAACTAATTGTCCTAACAGAAATTTTGAGATGCTCAAAAAGCCCAAAAAATATCTGTCTCTAAGAAGTGGTCCCCCTTTTTAGATCAAAAAAATTAAAGCCCGAGACTTTTATGTTCCAGATATTTTCTTTGCTGAAGCTGAGTGAATGTTATGACGTGAGACTTTTATGTGTTTGGTTTATGTCAAATGAAATAGATTCATCTGGTGTATATTACAATCAGAATATGTAACAGTTTAAACTGTAAGTGAATTGCAACCACCAAGACCTGGACTAAGGAGAAGGACTTGCTGACTACTACTTACCACTTGATGCGCTGCAATAAACAGAAATTAGAGTATATCTACATACTTGAACACCCTAGGACAGCTGTCAGGATAAAAGTACGTTCAGCATTCAAAGCTTTTCACAGCTGGTTTCAGAACAAATATATGAGGGCTACCTGCAGGGTGGTCCATTCCCTGCACATTTGAAAAGACCTGAAGTTTAACTGAGCTAGTAAGCATGCCTCTAGGCTGAATGTGAGGAAGATTTTGAATGCTGTAAAAGACATAACAGTACGTGCATTCCTTAAGAAATTTAATGCAGTGGAAACACTTCGAAAACCTCTCTTCTCTGTCTGCACAGATAAAACACACTGTATGTGGCTGATTTGTCACATTCCTTATGCAGTCGCTCTTTCTAAACGTGCGACAGACAGAGACGTGCATATCATGAGCCATGTTAATGCACAAATTCAGCTCCTTTACATTAGCATTTAATGCCTTCCAAAAGGCTAGGCATGTGCACTGCTTTGTGTATTACTTGGAATAACTCCCGCGAAGGTTGGGATTTACAGCACCTAATCCTGATGATCAGACAGCGTAGGTCTGAACCGAACGAAGAGATGGGGCTGCCCTAGCTGGGAGAAGGGCAGGAGTTAATAGCCTGTGRCTCCCAGTCACCTTGTCGGTCCTGGGCTGGATACGGAGAGGTGTCTGGGACCACAAGGCAAGAGAGGTCAACTTGACAGAGTATTACTGGGTGAACTAGCAGTGGATAGAGACTTAGTGGCAGGTTTTCCAAGCTAACTGACACTTTATTATGTAAAGAATAAAATCTGATTAGGAGAKTCACCTTACATACTCATAGATGTCTACAAAATGTGAGCTAGTCACTTCAAACTTCCTTATAATCAACTGAAAGGAGAAGACACTTCAGTATACAATTTGCCTGACTTATTTTAGACTAGGTGAATAGTATACGAATTACAGATTTTATTCTTTGTTCCTGCATAGGCAGTGAATCAACTGCATGGCAACCCAGTCAGGCATGTTCTCACAAAGCTGTGATGATTTTTTAGAGTTAAGTGGTTTATTTCACATGTTCTTACAAGGACAGATATGGGGAATGCTGATTCTGTCATCGGCCTCATGAAAATGTTGCTCTCTTTTGATAGGTGATAGCCAATATCCTGTACAAGAGCAATAAGAACAGTATGAAATGCTTCTGAATAGAAAATATACACTCTGGTCAACATTTGGCTCCTCGTTACCTTACAAATTTCTTGTGTGTGTGATATGATATAATTCACAAAACACASACTGCCCAAGTTAAGATGCCATATTTAAACTAGAGGAAGCTGTTTCCAGGGTAGTCCTGGTACTGAGTTCTCAGTTTGGAAGTCTGGACAGAGAGTTTTGAATTCAAAGGACATGGGACATTTCACTGCTTTATTGTCCAGCTAGGGGTTTGGTTATTGCAGGAGGAGGAGGTAAACCCAGTGAGTAAAGCCAATATTAGTTCAAGAAATATATTACAGCCCAACAATTGCCTGCTGCATGATAAAGAAAAATAAATAAGCACTAAACCATGAATAAGTACAGCAAAATAAAAAGGCATAATACAGGAAAATAAAATAAATGTTACAAATATTACGAAAAAATGAAGCTGAGCAACTTGCTCTTTTTTACTCATTGCCCAGATTCTGGAAGAAAAATAATGCAAAGAAATGGTTGTCTTGCTTCTTTGTGCTTTGTGGGAGTCAAATCAATGTCTTTTTTTCCTGTTAAAAGCATAAGTGGTAAGCTCAGAGTATTAGTGTTCTTTCACAGAAGATTAATAATTTTCAAAGTCTTTAGAAATTGTTGAAAATATTACGGGAATTTAATTATGGAAATTACCTTTCAAATTTGGAACAAGAAGCTTAATTGTAGAACAAATAAAACTGCTACAAGAATACTTACTTGTGTAAATATATGAAGTTTCAATGAGTATGTACTTTTATTTTATAGTACTTGCCTATAAATTAATACTATGATAGAACAGCTCACCTAAAATAGGTGCATTGTGCATTAATATTATAGCCCATGAACATCTACAGGCAAAATCTCTTAACTGCTTGGTAAAATGTGAAGAAAGATGTTTTCATTTCCAAGAGCTGTGAAAAGACTTGAAATGAAGTCTTCCAGTGTTCATAGAGAACAAACCCCATGATTTTTCTGAAAAGTKTTTTGCTTTTGAATTAAGATTTTTCCAGAATTTTTAATATAATATCCATAACAAAACAGTTTTCAGCAATTTCTCAGCTGGAAATCCTCTGGATTATCAGAAAAATTACTTCTTTTATAATGAACTCCCTGTACACCCCAAAATGCTTGCCATTTAAGCTTTTAACATGGACATCATATGACAAATTTGTACAAGCAAACCAATTGTAAGTCCATTCCTGCCTCCATGTCGGACAGGACTCTACAACACTAAGATATTGGTTTCTCTTTGCAGAGAAYGAAGAAATAAAGTCAGAAATCTCAATTCATGATTCAGCCATTYGCCATCTCACTTCATGTTTGCTGGTGGTACAAGCTTGCATTCCTTTACTTTTTTCTCCCTTATGGCTTCAAACTTAGTATTTTCTATCTATAGCAGATAACTCCCGGTCACCTGCACTTCATGGTATGACCAGATGTCGTGGTTTAAGCCCAGCCGGCAACTAAGCACCACACAGCCGCTCGCTCACTCTCCCCCGGGTGGGATGGGGGAGAGAATCGGAAGGGTAAAAGTGAGAAAACTCGTGGGTTGAGATAAAGACAGTTTAATAGGGAAAGCAAAAGCCGCGCACGCAAGCAAAGCAAAACAAGGAATTCCTTCACTACTTCCCATG
>JASVER010000005.1:10452547-10705085 GCA_030449065.1 Oceanodroma leucorhoa
ATGGTATGGAATACCCCATTGGCCAGCTGGCCTAGCTGTCCCGGCTATGCTCCCTCCCAGCTTCTTGTGCACCTCACAGAGCATGTGAGCTGAAAAGCCCTTGAGAAGTAGAYTACCTAGCAACAACTAAAAACATTAGTGTGTTATCAACATTCTTCTTACACTACATCCAAAACATAGCACTATACCAACTACTAGAAAGAAAATTAATTCTATCCCAGCCAAAACCAGGACACCAGAGTAAGTAAGTTAGCTGAAAAATTTAATTTTGCACTTGATATATAATATCCCATCTAGACCTCCACATGCTTTACTATTGCATAAATAGCTTTATATGACTGAGTTGCACTGATAACAAAAACATACACAAAAAAAATTGCTGATGTAGGTGTGGATTAGCTACTTTCAGATAATTATTTAAAAAAAGAACTTGCCATATAAATTTCTTTTTAATTATCATTGACTAAAAATACATTTTCTGTCTGAATAACTAATGTACTTTTTTTCTATCCTATAAACATTCAAAAGTATGCATGGGATTAACATTTTTTGGCTATGCCCATGGTTAATACTGGACTCATTCAGTACAAGGCACTTAAATTATTTGCCATTGAAATCCTACACAAGGAACAGGGATGATACAGAGCAAAACACTACAATTTGCTAATGGATGTTCTGTAGTTTTCCCCAAGTGCAATGTCCACACTGTCCCTAGGATCTTACAGTCTGAAAGACTATTTGCAAAGTGGCTAAAATTGGACACAAATAGAAAATTAAATCCACTTACAAAATGATCTGCTGAGAGACACTTATATGTATTTATACATACATTATGTAAAGACAACCACAGGCTTAGTTTGATTAAAATCCAGCCTTAATGAAAGAAGAGAGGAATGTCCACTCAGATGCCTTCAAAAGCACGGTCTCCTCACATCATAACTTATTTTAAATTCTAGTAGTTGCAGCAGTAAGTTTTAGCCTTATGCTTTTTCCTTCTAGAAAATATTTGAAGTAACAAATAGCTCAATGATTGGGGCTATTTTAAACTTACCAAGTAAAATACTTCACATTTTTTTCTATAGCAAGTCCTCCAGTTATCTGGGGAAATAGGTGTTCCTTATAAAAAGAACCACAATGAAACAGTTCAGATACTTCAAAACCTTAGGGTGCCTGCCAGGACTTGCTTTAATGTATGTGTTTTATGAAATTTAAACAAGGGACAAAATATATATGCCTACCCTATCATTAGACAATTTGCCTTTTTAAAAATTATTCTTAGGGCTAGGCATTTTCAGAGCCATAAAAATGTTTATAAATTAGATTATTAAGTGATACTATAGATCTAAGTTTGTTTAAAGCACAGGACTGGGAGTCATAAGAATACAGACTTGGGCTGACTTCACTAATGATATGATGAGAGGAGCCTTTCTGCAACATTTAAGTTTAAACATTCATAGAAAAAGGAAGGCAACATCATCAGCAGGGGACACACAATTAGATATACTCCCTTCAGACAACTATATCCATCGTAAACTGCAATCAATCCTCCTCTGCACTTCTGTTCACTGAGATTCACAGAGTTCCTTCTGTGAAGAAGCAAGAACTGAAAATGAAAAGCTCAATCAACGTGGCTAATGTCAGTTTTATTTTCTCTCCCCTTTCTTTCCTAATGAGACAAAATAAATAGGAAATGATAATCTGCTGTTGAACGAACTAGGATGTTGAATCTCTTTAGGATTCCTGCTTTGTTCCATAGACTGTGACACCAACACCGGGATGTGGCAAGGATTTGAGTCATTGCAACTTGGCTGTGTCCTGGGACATCTAAGCCTGCCATGCTGCTGCCCATCTGAGACTTCCTTAAGTGAGATCGACAACTCAAAGACTAGGCTTATTTGGGATTTAGAAATATTGCCTATGTTTCCACCAGTAACAACCACATGACAACAGCATTACTGTCAAAAATGAGGTGTGCTACACATCACTCAAATCACTGTCTAGGCAAACTATCTTTCAAAAGGGAGACTGAATGTGCCCAGCTGTACGCTTTGTTTTTCTAAGGGCATCAAGCAGATAAGTGTATTGAACATTTCTCTGTATCAATCTCCACATTCTCACTGTGTTGGTCATTGGACTCACCAAAAGCTTCTCCCATTGTAGACCCTCCCCCATTATGGAACATGCCCTCCTYTCTCATATATAATTATTTTTGATCCTCACAAAAGCAAAGCATTCTTTTTTTCTCTTGGTAAAGCCATGAGGGTCCTTCTCCTGTCACCCTGCATGTACCCAAGAAAATTTGCTTTTTCTGATGTCTAAGGTTTGATTGGCTTGTAGTTCCCTGGATCCTCCCTCTTGTGTTTTTCATGATGGACATGACATTTGTTTTTTTTCCCCAGCAATCAGGAACCTCCCCAACCAATGTGACCTGATAGAAGATAATAGGAAGTGGCCTCTCATTGGTACTGATCACCTCCCTCAGCAATCACAGGTGCATCCCATCCAGTGTCATTGACTTCAGTATGCCCAATTGGCTTAAGTGGTCACCACCTTTGACCTTCCTCTGCTGCTGGTAGTACTTCATTCCCCCCCCACACTGTCTCTAGAGGTCTGAGAGGTGTGAGGGCCGAACTTGCTAGTCAAGACCAATGCAAAGAGAACATTGGTTGTCTAAGTCTTTTTCCACTGTCTTTGTTTTTGGAGGGTCATGTAGTCCTATAAGACAAAGCTCTGCCTGCAATAGGAGCTATACAGCTAGGTGTTAACTTGCAGGATGTACCCATTGCCATCTATGCCTTTCCCAGTCACTGATAGAATTGGGGAGAGCACAGTCTGACCCCCTGTGCCCTCTATCCTAACCCCCAGAGCCCTGTAATCACCCTTGATCTGCTCAAGACCTCCCTGGCCAGTAGTATTGCTGAAATGAATGAGCAGCAAAAGAGAATGGTCTATGGACTGGACAGTAAATGAGATTTGTGCCATTACTGGGAAAAGGCATCAGGCATTGACCTGGCAGTGCAGAGTCTTAGCACCGGTCTGCACTGTCTTGGCCTGAGCTGGTTGTAGCTTGGTTTAACAGTTGTGCAGTGGTCAGCGACTGCTGCCTGACCTGTTTTAGCCTGAGCGATGGGAAACTGTATGTGGTAAAGGCCAAAGAGCCCCAGGGAAGAAGCGTGCAACAAACAACAGCCCCCTGGGGTAACAGGGCTGGGGGATGCTGAGGAGCATCTTTCAAACTTCTGCTGGGAAGCAATGAAAAGAAAGCAATGCATTTCAAGAAAATGTAGGAAAGTAGTTACAATTGCACCGAAGTTTGAGGAGAAATATGTCATTGATCTCATGCTCCTCCTGGGAAGGAGGAAGAAGAAACTCTTGTCATAAATATCATACTCCTCCCTCCAAAGACCTCGGGATGCCAATGACCCCCCTCACCCCACATTCTCCTTACTTGGAAAACTAAATTTTCATCCTTAGGCCCCAGGGGTCATCAGGAGGGACAATATACAGGTTTTAGTAGAACAATGTTTTTGTGTAACAAATTTAGCTTTGTGTAACAAATTTATTTTGTGTAACATATTAACAAAGCTTTTCGATGTTAATTTGGACTATGAATGTTAGTATTACACAATTTGGACTTCTAAGTTGTTAAAACGTAATTTCGAATAACAATAAATTCTTAGATCCATAGCTACGGTGTGTTTTCCTTGGCTCACAACAAGATGCAGAGGACTGTGTCCTGTTCTCCTTCACCTCTGTCATCGCATTGGATCCGGCAACCCCATGCAGCCCTGAGGAGTGCCTCTGGGCCCACTGTGAGCATGCCTCTGCGCCAGATATGGATTATTATTTTTTTATCTTATTATAAAAAATATGTTTGGATAATTCTATTCTGGGTAACAAGTCGGATTAATCAGCCTGAACTAAGCAGTCTGCTTTATGGAGTGTATGAATTCTCAGTGAGTAGCACTTTATAGTATGAGCTGCTGCATGATATAACAGACTGTTAGAAAAGTGTCTTTCAAGATCTTCTTCAAGGTACAATTTTTCTACTGAGGATTCAGCTACTTCAGTGTGAGATAAACCTAAGCAGATCAGAGGATAAATCTATCATATTTCTAATTTCAGCGGTGTACACACAATGGTATCCCAAAGGCAGTCTCTTGTATTTGTGCTAATGCAGAGTGGCCTGGAGATCGTAAAGAGGGTTGTTCATAACGACTATTTTGCCGAACATCTCTTAAAATAAGTAATATTGTTTTCTTGCAGACCCACACAGGTAGGCTATCACCTCTGAGTGAGTATACCTATACTCTGGCTCTGCAGTGGTGAAGAAACAAACTGTTCTAGGTTTTATATAATGGATATACATAGGCACCTATATGCACATATAGACACACAAACTCTGTGTACACAAAAAATGCAGGAAGGAAAGAGAATGGCTCAGTGGTTCTGGTACTGAGCATTAGATTTGTTAAAAAAAACTTTAAATAAAATACTATAGAAGAAAGAAGAAAGACATTATCTGTATCATAGAGTATGGCTCATGCTGAATGATTACTTATGCCTGCTTCTTCTAAAAAAAGACTAAAATAGAGTCACAAAACCATATCCTATTTTTCCATAAAGTCAAATGTTAATTTTAATTCTTTTTTAATGAGTCTGGCATATATAACTCAAATAACAGAAGAATCTTCTTTAAAAGTGAAATTTCTTGAARAGCACCTTAGAACCAAAGGTGTACACTTCTGATGACAAATGCAACTTTTTTTTTTTTTTTTATTATTGTATCAAAGACTACAGCACAGTATGTCTTTTAAAACAAATATTGCCTAGAGGTCTAAGCAAAGATTCATATTTGGTGGATTTTACAGAACAAAGTTCCCCAGACACTGAAGTTTTATTTCTCACACATTCTTGTATGGTGTCTCGGCATTAACAGATGAGTTTCTCTTGGAGATCTTGTGTACACTGCTTGTCTCACAGAACATTTTCATGTACAACTCATTAAAGTATGTTCAAATATATCATATGCTTCACTGTTTTGACTTTGCAATAAAAAATATAGCCATTAGAGGTATTTAAAGCACTAGCGTGAAATATTTCCCATGGATTCCAAAATACATTTTTTTTTATTTGTATTCTTGATTTTCCATTTTCCCCATATGCCCATGCAAGCCCTTGAAATTGTTCAAGTGTATTTGCATTAAGACACCAGCTAGAAGAGAATTAGTTACAGCTCAGCAACTTAGGTAGCACAATAATACTGCCTGGACTGGTTAGAGACATCTGTCCGCTTTACTGATTAAAACATATATAGTTCAACTGTTCCTCATATGTAACTATCTGCTATGACATCATTTCTGGAGGGTTATATATATTATGCTTCTCACATTACGGAAAAGTTTTCTGTTTATCTGTTTCTGTGCTAGAAGTTGCTGCTCCCTTAGCAGGGATGGCTGACTTGATACATAGCCATTACTGAACTTCTTTTGCCTATACTCCAGTATATTAGCATGAAGTGAAATCAATGTCCTTTTTACTTTAACATTGGGTTATAAACTGTAGGAATCCAGGAACTGACTCATGAGTCCTTCAGTGGTCCCTTCTTCCGTAAGCTGTGTTAGCGAATAAAGGGTCTTTAAGTTCTTCTGAAACTAGCATTTGTGGCCCATAGAGGCCTTGACTGTAACTCAGAACGTTTCCCAGGGATGTACAAGGTGAATTAAATTTTTTAAAGTTAGATGGCCTTTTGAAAGTCTCAAGGGTGACAAARGAGCAGCTAGCTCAACCACATGGTGAGTGAAAACAAATTTGTTTTACCTGAACTTGGGCTGTCATCCTAAATGAATCCCTAATGTAGTCAAATAGACAGCTAACAGCACATCAGTGCAGAGAATTACTCGTGTACTTCAGTGCTGGTGCATCTAATGCAGTAACAAGCTTATAATCAAATAAAAGTGAAAAAGGGAAAGCTGGATTAAAATCGCAACCTGAGCTGCCTCTGAGTCATGGGCTTTTGCTAACTTTGGGCTAAAATATAGCATTTGCCATCTTATCCATGCTTATGACAGCCTCAGCAACATTTAAGGTGAATAAACAGCTTTCACTTCAAAATAGATTTCAATGTGACAGGGATAAGAAATATATAATGCAACTAGAAGGGTGTCTGTGAGTCAGTCAGATCTATGCCTCTAACATAATAAATTATATTTGTTAGCAAAAGGACTTTCAAAAACGTTTTAAGCATTCCCTACATACTACAAACTATGGATCTGGTCCCCTCAGAGTGTTGGTAGAGATTTGGCCTTGAACAATACAAGACATTAAGCTTGGAACATCAATATATGTCAGACTTACACTTTGTAAGGCAGGAGATAGGTGATTCTTATTGTCATAATGGTTGGAGGTGTAAGAGTCCTTATCTCCAAGCTATATTATCCTGCTTCTGACAGCTACCAAGAATCTGTGTCCTACAGAGAACCAAAGAGGCATTTTATTAATGAAGATTTTCAGATGAAAAAACCTGCTCTCAGCTCTTCAGCACTCCAAGTAAGTATACACTCAAATAATTTCCTCTGCTTGTGAAAGGAATAGGGTGCCAGCTGCCTGAACAGTATGTGAATACCACTCAATAGACACTGTGCGGAGTCAAGACTGTCCCAAAACATTTTCAAATAAAATATGAGGTAAATTAAGTGTGGGAAGGAAAATTATATAAGGAACTGAATTAACTTATAGGTAATCAACATACATAATTTTCCATGGTTTAAATTACAGAGTATCTCTGCATGTTATAGGAAATGACTGAAATAAATGGAAAAGTTGTGAGAAGGAAGGGAAGCAAGGCTGCAATGCAGGAACAAGAACTAGTCAGGGAATGGCATAATTTATGATAAAAAATCTAAAACCAAACCATGGACATGGTTTTTAAATCATATTTATTGCATTATTTGACCAAATTAGGGAAAGCAGGTGGAGGATGATGCTGGAGCCAACCACCAACTGGCAGAAAGTGTAGGAATCAGCCTGACAATAGCTACATCCAATTTTACCTGATGAGACTTCTCCCTTGTTCTTTGTTCCTGCCTGGGACAAGTTCTCCCCTTGGATGAGGCTGCAGAAGGTGTATGTGAGTGAGGGGTGTCATGGGAGGAGGTTGAGGAATGTGATTTCACTGCATGTACTCCCTGCAAGTAAGCAGGATGGAGAAGAAAGAAAAAAAATTTTGAACATTTTATGTCTTTGTAAGTGAAGAGGTACATGATCTAGAACTCATTTTGCCTTTTCCCTAATCTTCTGTTTGGATTATATTTGATCTTCCCACATTGTTATGCAGAAATGAGAAAATTAATTTAAGTGAATTTGGTAAATCTCTGTGCAATGTAGCACAATTTCTATGTCATTTCAGTCTCTAATGGTCTATTGGAACCCTTTCTACTTTTGACTGAACTAAGTGTGTTTCAAAACTGTGCATCCCTCCTGTTCCAACATCTCAGTCCTTCCAGAATGAGATAAGGTGTAATCATTTTGGATTTTAGAATTGTTCTCAAAGACCTTGAACATCACAGGAACAAAAAGCAGGCAACATTGTTCTGCCTGGAAATCTCAAATGTGCTTCTCTTGCAGACTATGTTGTATTCCTCTCAGGCTCAAGATTCTTGCTGGTCAATAGACGCACAGGCTGCAAACCAGCATCCTGTGTACTGGGAGTCAGAGACAAATGACAATCTATACGTGTTCTCTTCGCTTAGACCTGAAGATACGGCTTTATATTTCAGGCAGTAACTCTATAGTCTCAGTGTTTTTTAGTAAGCAAAAATCCTTAGTCAGTCTTTTTGATACCTGGCTTGAATAGCTTGCTAAATTGCTAGTTCACCAGTTTACTAAACTACCAGTCCAAGCTAGTTTGAGAGAAAAATCCAGCACTTTTGGTTATCCATTTGTCTTTGTTAGTCTGAAGTTCCTCATCACCTGTTAAAAGACTCCTAACTATTAGAATTGCCCCACAGTTTGGATAGAAATTCTCAAGTCAGATAGTACAAAGATATTTCTGTTGTAAACAAAGATCTTTAAAAACAGTCTCAGCATTCCAAAAATTCAGTCTAAAGAGGTGTTCCAGTTGTCTGGCACAAAAATGATGACATGACAAAACCCACAGAACTTGAAAAATAATAATTTTTTCATTAAAGCAGCAGAAAATCCAAATGAACAGTTTCAAACTGTGGCTTTATCTACTCTTAAAAGATCTATAACAAGCAACTTCCAAAACCAGCATGAAACCTAATTATAGAATGTCTTTGCTGTAGCTGTTTCTATTTACATCTCTTCAAGCACAGAAGCAAATAATCCAGGCTTTCCTACAACATCAGCATGTTCCTGACCTTTCTCATTGACACTTCTGAATGAATTTACTGCATTTTGAAGACTGGTGCTGTTGGCATTGAGGTCTATGACAAAGCTTCAGCTTACTCCATTGGAGGAAAACTACACATAATGTCAGATACTTGATTGATTACATAGGAATTCTTTTCCCCTGTACATTTCTCTCCTGTAGTGACTTTTTTTCTCTCCTTTCAGCCCCTCCACAAAACCAAAGTCCCTCCTTCTGAGCAGTAGCAGAGGCAGAAACAATGGGTAAGATGCAAGTGTATTTACCACCACAGTACCTCCATTTGCCATTTTACTGCGTGTGGCTATCCTCCTAGAAGGTTACTCATCACACCCTTTCACTCACCAGGGCATTGTCTCGCAAGATTATCTTCAGTCATTTGAAATACAAGTTAATATTTATTTTTATTAGCATAACTCCTCTCATCAAGCTCTGTTGGACCATAAAAAATTTGTTAAWAAAAGAGGGATACTGAATCACCACTCTATACAGGAACCTATTTCTACTCGGAAATTAATTATATAATGGAGTTGTAGGAGACATACAACTTAACTGGTAGTAGCTATTACGATATGTTCAATCTGGAGGTTCYGATGTCCATCCTTCTGTCATTGCCTGGGCATTTCACTCACATGCATATGATTCACAGATATATTGTTAATATGGTGAGTACAGAGTTACGAGTTATATAAAATTATGGTATTTGCAGCATTTTGCCTTTTTCATAAAAACATACAGGGCTAGAGGCTCAGACTGCATAAAACTTGCATATAAATCAACTATACTTCAAATGCCAGAAAAAAAAAGACAATTTGTTTTCTTATTTGGTACTGGTCATATTGGAAGAAAGATGGATGCTTCAGGAACAAGCAGACCTGTGGCAGCAAGACCCCTTCATTTAAAGTTTGAGATTCTTCTGTTACTGATCCTGCCAGCAAGGAGGGAGAGAGAAAGAGGGTGAAAACTCTCCTCTGTAACAAAACTTTCCTCTGAAAAATGACCTGGCAGTTCACAGGCTACTGCTATCTTTCAGAACCTTTAATCTCTAATGCACATCCCCTTAAATTATCATTATGTTCTAAATTTACTCAGGTATTCAAGAACTTAGCTGGAATTTGAGTTGCAATACAGTCATTCAAGGTCTCTCTTCCTAGAGCAGTGCCACACCACTGGTACGTAAAATAACACTTTCTGGCCCAATTAGTAGTTAATTAATTGATGTAGATTAGAATAACTGATTTAAGTTTCACTCCTCTCTAGAAGTTTATTTACTTCAAGCCAAGCTGTTCAGCACCAGTGTCTCAGAGTTTTAAGCACTTGAATTCAGGGTCAGGAATATTTATACATATATTGGATATTTTGTAATTATCTCAGTTGGAGATGATGRCCTCTGATCAGTCCAGCCTAAGCTTCTTTCCTAGCATTTCCTACCCTCTAGCTTAGACAGACAGTAACAGTCCCTATGTATTTTATCCAGAGCCTACACAGGCAGGTTAATGTGACAGGTTACCTGAAAGTTAGACTTTTCAATGCTCAGTTTCTGTTTAAAATTTGCCTGCTGTGGCTGCTTGTACTACAGACCATCCCTGACTTATTGAGTAAATGACCTACTTTATTTTGTGTTTCCTTTGGTTGTTTACACATAGATTCTACTGCTGCTTTGCAATGTTAAGTAGTTTATTAATTAGCTTGAACTGTAAACAGGCCTTTCAATTTGCCCTTTAAGGAGAGTAGTATATGTTTTTACACTACTTCCTTGCAGTCACTGTTTTTCCCCGCTCCAGTAATGGCCTCTGTATTAATCTTTTCAAAATTATAGCATTTGTTTCAGGTTTTACAGCTTACTGTGAATCCCTTGAGCTGAATATGTAATCATTTGTGAAAGGCTATGTTTGTGACATTTCTTATCTTTACTTGCTAGATAACATTGATTTTATTTGTCTTATATTATTCTGCACAGAATAGTAGTCATGATGTGTTTCTGTGTCAATATCCTATGAAAAGACAGCAGAATAATTAGTTATATCAAGGCTGTGTTAGTGACATTGTCTCTCACCTTGTCAATAACGGGTTTCTGTAGCTCAGAATGAGATTATAAGCTTCTGAGAACAATAGTAAAAATAGTCTTGCAAGGATTTAAAGTGTTGTTTTTTTTCAGTCCTAATGCCTTAAGACTGTAACAAGAAGCTCTCTGGGACTCTAATAATCAGTGTTCAAGATTAACAGTATGGTCAGTTGAGCAGATACAGTCACAGATGAATTAGATGGCCTGTTCAGACCGTAAAAAATGTACCTTTAAAGCATTTGCTTATCATTGTCATGGAAAATGTGTTCAAAAGAAAAGAAATAAAAAATGAGACTAATTGCCTTGCACAATCCTCCTGTGACTTTACAGCTATCACAGTATTAAAGTCATTGGGGAAAAAAATTTTACATTATGAAGTGATTCTGACCATGTTTAGATTCTGTTGTTTAAGTTGTGTTTGCTTGTCCAAAAGAGAATAGTTTATCACATTCTTGCTTTCTTTAGGAAGGCTCATTGRGGAACACTATATTTGACTTTTATGAAATCATAACGTTCTGCATGGGAGACCTGAACAAATAGCAGTTTATTTGTGCAGAATGGTGGTACAGAAAGATCAAAGGTATACAGGCAGAATATGTTTGTGTGTTTAAAAATTGGTTCTTTTTTAGTCAAACTTTAAAGTGAGCAAAAAGTATGATTGCTCAGCAGATATTCATTTATGAATATTTGAAAATAGAAAACTTCAAATTTTTGCATTTTTCTTACGAGGGAAAAATTACCTTTCTGCACCACATCTCATAGATTAATCACCCACAGAATGGCGTGGGTTGACAAAGGGGATAAATATTCCTTTTACCACCTTTCAGCTCACCATTTGATAAAATTAAAATGTCCTAACAGTTCTGTGGTTTTCACAACATCAGAAGACGTTATATGATACTTCAAAGCCTAGGCAAGGAAATGGGTTGTGCAAAAGTCATGTTTTCCTACATCTGCACTTCTAATGTGCCAGAGAAGTATACTTACCTCAGCACAATTCCGTAGTCACTTCTACCTGAAGTGTTATTCACAAATAGGTCTCTCTGAAGGACCAAGATAAAGGAAGACAAAGGCCTTTTTGAGTACAAGCTGTCATGCAGAGGCTGTAACAGCAACAACAAAATGATTCATGATCAGAGTAGCACTGTGAGTTGCTTCATATGAGTTATATGTACATAGGCCTGTACAGTCAATGGTGCGCCCACAAAGTTTGACTCACTTCTATTATGGTGCTATCATCCTCAATTGTAGGAATTCACAATGACAAAAATCTCCATATTTTCCCATGTTGCAAGCAAAGTTGTCTTAAATATGAATTTGTAACGAAGTTTATAAATAGCAACTTGGAAAAAATGTCTTCTTTCCTTTCCACTCCACCTGTAAAGCTGGTGGAGAATGACAGAAGAATTGAAGAGTTGTTTGCAGCCAGGATAGACTGAAAAGTCTCATAAAATAACACTCAAATTGATTGTTTTCCTTTAGCTGTCGTGGGATTTCTAATATAACTCTCAGATCTTCCTCTCCATAAATTTTTTGTTCCCTTTTTAATGAAACTTATGGAGATCATYCTTCAGTTTTCCTTGTCCCTTCTCTATAATGATAATCTATAGATTGATGAAAATAAAGTATGTTTATACTCCCTGCTTGCTATGCTCACTGCAACAATTTGAATGTTGTCTCTCCTAAGAAGAAGAAAAATCACAGTGTGACTGGTTAATATTCAAACTGTATTGAAATCTGTTGTGTTTACTAGTTTTCGTACTCTAGTTACACCAGGCTGCACTTCTTTGGAATTAAAGCAAATGTAATAGGCATTTTGCTGAATCTCTGCAATAGCTATAATAAGCAAAGAATGCAAAAATCTTAGGGAAATAATTTTAGTATTATTTATATGTTCTTCATGCTTAAACTAGTTTCTGTTCTTTGTTAATGAACTCTTCCAAAAAGATTGATGAAATTTCTTAGCAACATACATTACTCTGTGATCTTTCCGTACTCTTGCAGTTTTAGCAAGCTCCTACATGCTGCCACTAAATAATGTGATCATTTTTACCGAATTTTCTCTGAAGAAAATAAGACCACAGTTATACAAAACAAAGTCCACAGATGTGCTGCTCCTGCCTCAGAGAGCTTGTTTCCATAATGTAAACAGGAGACTGTATAGGGAGAAAGAGAGTGGAAATGATTAATAATAGAAATAGACGTATTTGCAGAAATTATTAAATTCTATGTTGTAATTTCTTAGTAATTATAATCTGTGGCACATTAGCTGGCTAGCAATTATTTGGCTTTCTTAATTTGATCACAAAGAGTAATATTGTGCCCCTACATATAGTGAAATATACCATGCTGATTCCAGACCAGTTGTCAAATTTATTGAGAACATCTGGCATTTTGATCCCATTCTCTTGAGTTACTGCACCCTTCTCACTTGCTGTAGCCTAAAAATTTTATAAGGAAGCTCACCACTTTATCTTCGAAGTCACTACTGAGACATAAAATAGAGTCCTACTACTGAGAACGTATTTACCTGTGATTAGAAACCACTATTTTTCCCTGAATATATTTTTTTTCATAGTATTGTAGTTTGTTCAGGCCTCATTTGCTGAGGTTTGTGGGTTTTATTTTTTTTTTTTTTTAGGAACGTCATATGAGGCAGCATCTAATATCTGACAAATATGAAGATAAAATGTTAATGTCCTTTYCCCTTACATTTATTGCTTATTATTTCCTTGATTCTCTAAAAGCTGGAAATGAGATAGATTCCATGCTTTTTGGTGAATTCATATGACCTATTTCACCTCATCTCCTATCTAATTAGATCTTCCTTTTTCTTTTTTAAAGAATATTTTATCATAGAATCATAGAATCACCAAGGCTGGAAAAGACCTCCAAGATCATCGTGTCCAACCATCAACCCAGCACCCATGCCCACCCAAAGTATGCTAACTAGTATATAATTACCCAGATTAGATTTTTTAAAAATAGATAAAACATTTGCTCTTTTTCTGGTCTATTAGGACTTCACCTGTCATTGATAATCACTAATGCTTTTGAAATTGCTTTGACCAGTTTYTTAAATTCTGTAGGGAAATTCAACAAAGTGTGTTTAATCAATTTTCAGATCATCTAAACTACATTCCTGGTCCTGGCATTGTACTCCAATTCCTTGTACTTAATTTAATTGTCGGCTTATATTTGGATTTTTTTTTTCCTGAAAATTCAAGCAAAACTATTTCAACATTTTTTTTTGTCATCCATAATTTTTTTTTAAGTACAAATATATAAGATGTTGTCAACGAATGTCTGTAGGCATCCACCTATTTTAAGCAATGAAATACTTTCAAACTTTGAAAGTTTCATGAAATGTAAACATTTCAAATTCTGACAAAAATCATAGGGTTTTTATATATTTTTTATTTAATTATACCTATTGCCAAGAACAAGGTAAAATGTAAGATTAAAGTTTAGAAGATAAAAAGAATGTAAAAGGAAAATA
This sequence comes from Oceanodroma leucorhoa, assembly GCA_030449065.1. Taxonomy (NCBI): domain Eukaryota; kingdom Metazoa; phylum Chordata; class Aves; order Procellariiformes; genus Oceanodroma; species Oceanodroma leucorhoa. The sequence goes on from JASVER010000005.1 coordinate 10,466,501, forward strand.
TGAACAGGAATCGGTCATTGTCCTCCCAAGCTGACCAAAAAGAACACCACCCAGAATAAGTATTGAGACTGCTCCAATTTGGAGGTTGCTAATTAGTCTAAATCTCAAGCTGTGAAAAGAAACAAGTAACAGGTGTCTGTTGCTCTTACCAGGTAACTCTGCTATGGGAGCTTCAGTTGAACTTTATAAGCCTCACACACTGCTCAACAATGACAATAAATACAGTAGGAATGGCTGTCCCTACTCAAAACTCTTGCAGCCATTCCCAGTGGCAAGATGAACTCAGCTCTGTTTTCTACTAAACTGAGAACCCCCAATTGACATTACCATCAGTGAACCGGTTTGAGAGTTCTGCTTCACAACAGCTTTCTAAGATACGTCTTCAATGGCTTTTTTCCCCAAAAAGGTGTTTATTTGCAGCTTACAGGGTGGAGAAGTTTTGCTATCCCTTGATTAGAACTTTCTTCAGATATGATATTATTGACTTTTGAGTTCACTGCAAATACCCCAGTTTTGGAAGCTGTGGGGTTTTTGGGTTTTGGTTTTTTTTGTAGGTTTTTTTTTTAATATTTTTATTTTATTCAAACCCACAGAATTTTAATAGAGTTCAACAGGTCTAGTGGAGCCCCATTAGAAGATATAAAGCTACATTCCTTAGCCCAATGCCAGGTGCCAGTCATCAACACTGCATGAGTTAAATTTGTAATTTTTCTGTAATTTTTTAAGTTTCTGAAGTGTCATCCTTCCTGTTCTAGGAATTCAGCTATGGTAATTGTCCTGGTTTCAGCTGGGATAGAGTTAATTTTCTTCCTAGTAGCTGGTATAGTGCTGTGTTTTGGATTTAGTATGAGAATAATGTTGATAACACAGTAATGTTTTAGTTGTTGCTAAGTAGTGCTTACACTAGTAAAGGACTTCTCAGCTTCCCATGCTCTGCCAGGTGCACAGGAAGCTGGGAGGGGACATAGCCAGGACAGCTAACCCAAACTGGGCAAAGGGGTATTCTATACCATATGACGTCATGCTCAGTATATAAGTTGGGGGGAGTTGGCTGGGGGRCAGCAATCTCTGCTCAGGGACTGGCTGGACATTGATTGGAGGGTGGTGAGCAATTGCATCGTGCATCACTTGCTTTGTATATTTTATTATTATTATTATTATTACTATCATTATAGTGTTGTAGTAGTAGTACTATATATAGTGGGGGGAGTGAGTGAGTGGCTGTGTGGTGTTTAGTTGCTGGCTAGGGTTAAACCACGACAGTAATGTAGTACATATTATTTCATCATCTAATTTCAAGGTGTTCTATTGATTCAAATGTAGTAATTTACTGCATTTGATGTATCTATTTGATGAAGAAACCATTTAAAAAAACTCTCAAACATCTTTCCTGTGTATAATTAGTGACTTCATCTCTGTTTTATTTTGAAATATAGTTCAGTCTTCTGTGGAGAGATGTTTTAAGACAGTTACCTTCCCATTGGTACTTTTTTTTTAGTTGTATCATGCTATAATGAGGAAATAACAGTGAATTAATATACCTTTGCTTTTTTTTTTTTTTCTTTAGGATATGACTATAAGCTCTGGAGTCTGAATGTCTTCCTAAGTATGAAACTCATACTAATTTCTTAAGAACTGTAGAGCTGTTAAATAAAACTTATAACTACTGGTGAGTTAGAGTTTTATTTTTTTCTTTTTTCTTTTTTTTTTTCTTTTAGTGATATATGCTCATTGCCAAGACGACAATGAAATGAATTTTATGCTTTTGTTCCCATTTGTCTAGAAAACAAACCCCACACATAAATACACATATTTTATTAGTCTCAGTAAGTTTTCAATCATGGCCAAAGAGCACAATAATAGTGATAAGGTAGGTGGGTCTACGATGGAGTGGAATGTAAGAGTTCCCATGGCATTGGACAGAACCGCAGCTGGTGGAGATTGGTACTTCACCATCTTTAACATGAAACCCTTACCATATATGAAGTCGTAACAAAACAAAGTTAGAGTTAGCATGTAATTAGTTATGTATCTATACAGCATGTTGGGAATATGTCATTAGTTAAATACTCAACATTTAAAAATCTATCAAGCTTACTACATATTACATGCACATTTGTGTTCAGCTGAACAGAACAAGGGTTTCTAATCCTTTAACATGTAGTTCAGCACAGCTTGGACTAATTTTTGAAAAGAAAAGGCAAGTGATGCTTCTGAATGCTTTTTCAGTCTCCTGGGACTAGCAGGTGAAGGACTTCCTGTGAGATSTCTGTATTTATAGACATTCGTCAATTATTTTCTCATGTTCTTTTCCTTCCAGTCTTTTCTCCATCCCCTGACTTGAGTCCCCATTTTTTCACTTATACTAATTTTAGGTGTATCATCCACAAAAATATATCAAAAGATCATTCTGTTTTCTTAACACTGTTCAGTTTTCAAAGTCAATCAAAGAGAATGTCAAGCATCCAGAAGTATATAATCTGCTCTGCAAAAATGAGCTGCTCGGCACTGAATATTACTGCTTTAGTCACTCATGCCACTTTATGTTTATTTTGACATATCTGAATGTTATGTAATAGATAATGTAGCTGCCTTTCCTTGTATGCACAGGAAGAACGAAGTTTTACGGGAAGAAGTTTTGACTCATTTTCTCAAAGTCAACAACACAAAAAACATAATTTGATAAAGTTCCAGTTCAGAGAAAGTCAAGGTTTACACTCGGAAAGTCAACTGCTTGTGATGTTAGAAAAGATGTCATTCATAGGAGATGGTTGATGTTCAGGGTAAAGTTGTATGCAGGTAGAGGCAAAAGCTTTCAAATTGTTTCCAAGACCAAGGAGGAAAAAAACCCTAGCATACAGCAATGATTTCAGTAATCATACAAGAAATTGTGTAGTTACAACTGATTATTCCTTCAGGCATCAGGAATAGAAATTAGAGTGGAATGTCAGGAAAAGAGATTTGCTAGAGAACACCACTAACAACATCTGCACCTGTCCCAAGTTCATAATCTAAGTAGATTATTGATTTTAATATTTAATGCAACTACTCAGTTCATTTACATCAGAGTAGCTATTGTTGCTGTTGCTTAGCAGCTAAACAGCTAAGATGCTGAATTTTTAAAACACACAGTTGGAATCCTAGAACTTTTTTGTGAGACCTGAAGTTTGTTTCTGTCTGAGTGTATGTTGCTTTCACAGGCTTAACATCCCACTTACAATTCTACATTTCCTAGAGTACAAGGTAAAGGATGTTTAAGAGAAAAACATACCTTTCCTAGTCCAGGTTTACCATCTCATAAGTAACTGTCAATCTGCCGTTCAATTATATTAACAATAATTTCTTTAACAATACTTCCTTCTTCTCACCTTCTAAGACATGATAGATACTCACCTAGCCTTGGATTTAGATTGTCTGCACAGTTCATCCCACTATCTTACTCATGAGAAAGTCAGCTGTCCTTCTGGYTTCGGAAAACCTAACAGCAATACGAATAAGCAAAACAATACAGTACATCATAACATTTTTTTCTTTATTAAGTCCTTTTTGGGTTCTGGTCTTGTTAATCTTTCAGTCAAATATCTCTTAATAGTACTAGTTCAGGGGACCAAGGAGTAACTAAGATGTTCAGATAGACTTTCTCTGGCATTATACTGTAAAGCAGAAGCAGCCTGAGGGTCATGATCAATTCTGGATGTGCTGTCTGTAYACACAATTCACTTGCTTCAACATCTTCTTTCTCTGGGGTGACCCACTAAATATATTCAAGTTGATAGCCTGAAGTATGGACTGATGCTCAAGGAACACATAAAATAAAAGATGTCCAGGCTGGATAATTTCTTGATTGGTTGCATGTGACTGTCAGAAATGAAGGCTGATTATGGCTTTCCCTGAAAAGGCAGAGTTCAAGCTGCCCTCAAAAGAAATATGAATTGGTGGAGCCAGACCTACAGCGTGCTATGGCTGCTGCTCATTTTGCAAGCTCTGACACCATCAGTTTTACCATTAAGGCTGTGATTATTTGAACTGAATTCTCTGGTCTGAGCTTAGTTCCTTTATCACAGCTCCCTAAGGGATTATGTTTAAACTTAAACATAAACCTGAAATGGAGATTTAGAGGGCTTTCAGACTTGCTCCCAGTTGTGCACTTTACTTTTAAAATGTGACTGCAATAAATCCAACATGTTGAAAAACTAGTGAGGGTATTTGATATGATTTAAGTGTTCATCTCTCACTGTCAAGAAAAAAACATGGAGCAGTACAGTTTGCTTTACGTACTATTTATGTTTCAAATACTAGCAACGGCCCGTTTTTTTTTTTCTGACAAAACAAAGTTTTATTTAAGAATGCCAGTTTCATCGAACCTGAAGTGCTTTGTATGAAACAATCTGGGTTTGACAAACTTTGCCTGCACTGGAAGAGGTCTGCTGAAGATCCTAGGAAGCACTGGATCTCTTTTGCCAAGACAGTCAGGAAAGCTATCTGTGTCAGCCGTCTTTARTCTTGATTCTTTATGAGTACTTGTCTTCAACAAGATAAAGTTATCTGCTTTGAAATAGACCTCTTCTCAGCATCATTCAGCATAGATTACTTACCTCAGATCACTCATTTAATAGAGAATCCTGATGAGATAGTCACTTTATTAGAAGCACTTATTCTGTTATTCTGACAAAAAACATTCTTAAGAATTCTTACTTGTAATCAACATAGTTAATTTTAAAGCAACCTCTAGCTGAAACATTAACCACTGTTTCTTCTTCCAGTTCTACTGTAAGATACAATCTGCCAACATAATTAAACTTATTTCAGGCAGGAAGTAAAAAGATCTGAAAAAAATAATCTTGAACTGTCCTCAGAATACTTTTCCATCTTTGACACACCAGTGAGTTAAATTACTCTCTAGTGAAGCTAAGCCATAAACTTTCCTAAAAATTATTGTTCAATTATAGCTGTGCATTAGTCCTTACACAAGTACACTTAAAAAGTGCATTACTCCTGCACAACTTGAGAAAAATCTCTTTTCCATTTTCCACTGGCTACAGTCTTCTCCTGGCTCAATGGTAATAACTGTGGCATTGTGCCAAGGAAACGATCAAGTTCAATCTGATTCCCATGTTCCATCGAAGAACTACGCTTTTCATTTCACAAAAGGGGGTTTCTGAGTTTTCCCCCCTCTAGAAATGATTCAGCCCAAGAACAAACCAAATTTCAACAGTGCAGAGAAGTTTCACTTTAGGGCTGTCAAATAATAGCTAAAATATTATGCCTTATTCCTCTAGATATACTCTTAACTTTAAGGCAAGTAACTTGCAGTGGGGATTTAAAGATATATCCCTTAATACTAGTCAAAAAAACCCCTTTTTCTCCTATAATGTTTTTCACTGACAGTTAAAGTAGTGAGCGTCATGTGCTTCATTTCCAGAGTGCTGGAAGAATTCCCTCTGAATAGGCATCTGCTAAAACATTTTCTATCAAGAAGAAAGGAAAAGGTCTGTTCCAGACAATTATTTCCCCATCCCTCTTGTTTTGATCATCTCCAGAATCATATGGAAGCCATCACTGTTAGAAAGTTAAAATCATATTTGTACCAGACAAACCGACTCCGAATATGGATTTTATTTTGGACACCACTACATTTGACATGCTCAGTATAGCAAGCCATTTCTTATATTTAAATTGCAAGCATTTCTGTGGTAATTAGAATACAACATATTCTCTGTCGGATGTCTGCCTGACTTGGGTAGTTTTCAGGATAACAATTGGCCAAGAAGCTCTGGTACAGTGTGAAAAAGTCACACAGACGGAAAGTTTTAGTTATTTCACTGTATTTGTAAGTTTTATTTAGCTAAAGCACAGGGTAACAGAAAGTTTAATAAAATGTGAAATGACTAATAACAAGGGCATATCACTCATCTAAACCCCTGGTGTGGCGACGTACACAAAGTTGTGGTAACATATCAACAGGACAGGAAGGAAATTAATATTGGTCATTTTAGGAAACACTAAATTATCTTATAGAGCTTTTTCTGGTCAGAGCATGAAACAATAGCTTTTAAGAGACTGCTCATTTAACATCTCAGTAGAGCAAGTACATGAATATGAAAGTTTGGATAATTTCATATTTATATCTGTGAATGTTTGATTTTTCCCAAAGTAATGGAATTTACTTTACAGCAATCCCAGCAATCCCAATCTCGTAATAGCATTTCATAGTTCACGTTTGTTTCACATGTATTCCAATGTTTTTTTTATTCTACAGGAAGTGATAGAAACCTATGAGGTAAGTAGTTGCCAAAAGTATTCTTGGTTTTAACTCAGGATCCATGACTGACTCATTGTCTGACTTTGGCGAACGTGAAGTTAATATTTCGGACGGTTCAAACACTAACATAATAAAATGCAGGATCTTATTGACCACCAAATGCTCAGCTGGAATGCCATTTCTGTGTTAATCAATTAAAGCCAAAGAGAAAAATCAGCTGGGCTCAAAGGGCTCAAACCTGGATCAATAAACAGCAGCAAAATTATGTTGTTAGTATTACAACTTTCTGAAATGGGAATTGGGGTTGAGACAGAATATTCTGGGCAGAATTATTAAAAGCTAATAATTTATAAATATAGCAAGAATAAAAATACGCTAATTGCTTCATAATATTTTTGCTACACTTAAAATTCTGTTACATGACTGATATGGAAATATTATGATTAAACAGTACATGATTTTGCGTTAAGCAGAAATTGAATACAGACCAAAATAAAAACGCTGTTTCTGTCGACAAAAAGGCATTTAAGATTGGCAGAGTTTGAAGGGTTGGGACCAAGTAGGACAATATATGGGAGATGGAAGATCTAAGTGAAATCTAAAGAGGCAAATGTCACTCTGAGAAGGCCAGAGTAAAATATCTTAATTTAATTTATTACTGGAGAGACTAGGGGTATGAAACAAATTTTCCAGATTAAATGATTGTCAGCRTAGGTCTCCTGTTTCCTAACAGTTACATGAAAGGAAAAAAGGAATGGGTAGGTAAAGGAAAAGGCTATAAAAACCCTCACAATTATTCATTCTGAATAATTATAATAGTGTTACTTACGGAGTGATTAAAAATAGGCCTAATTACTGCACTTTTTAACTAAGTTAGTGTAAGGTTAATATGCCACTTCATTAGTGCTGAGAAAGACCAAGGTTTCAACAGTATTTATAATAGCTTTCCCAACCTGAAGGGTACGAATGCAGAAAAGTCTAGCATGTCCTCTGAACTGTTGGATGGRAAGTAAGGGACAGGGAAGCATATATAGGAAATTAATTAGGTTGGCAGGCTCTCAGGGGCTAATCTTTTTACAGTGTATGATGTATTTTGTGGCCTAGCAGTGTTCCCCATCTGTTTGTTCAATGTACATACACTTGGGTAGTGAACCTTTTAAGACTTTTCTTAGATATATATGTAATTGAGAGGGAGATTTATTTTGCAGATGGTTTGTAACAGAGCTTAAGGATAGTTTAACTGTGTTAATAGTTAAGATTTATTTCCTTTGYGATTCTAGTCTCCAGGCAAGAAAAATCAATAAATTTTGGAGCCYTGTTAGGATTTTGGAGGAAAATAGGCTTGCCTACCTTTTCCCATCACAAATAATAATACTCTGTTTCAAACTTACTCTTGCTACCCAAGTTTCTTGCTCCTAATTGAGACCTGTGGTCTGTCTGAGAATTTCTTACAGGAGGGAGGAAGTGTCCRTAATGGACAGGCCAAACTTTACCTAGTTATCATTCAGCAGAAACCCAGCAGCATCTCTTTTAGAAGCAGATGCTTTAGTTCTTTAACTCACTCCAGCATTTCAACTGCAAAGTGAAAATGGGGATGGTATTATTTCTAGTTGCTGGAACTATAGTGACTACATCTTAAAATGTAGTTTTGAAACTGGACTTGCTGAAAATTTTGGATTTGTATTCATTTCACACAGAACAAAATTTAAAGCTAAAAACTAGACTGAACCAATGAGGGGGGAAAGGAAGGAAACAATCTAAATGAGAAATATTTCTCTTATTTCAACATCAGAAACATTAGTTATACTCTCATATTCAGACACCAGAATATAGGTTAGAGCTTTCCTTCCCACTTCACAGAAGAACAATAGACATAGAAAGGGATCTTTGTATCTAAGAATACATAAAGCTGAAAAGGCAATTCAGAAATATAATTCAGAGTCACATGCTACAACCACTGCATAGAAAGGGGAATCCAAACAAACATTTATACAGAGAGGAGCTTCAAACAAATTTTGTTGAGAACAAAAATATAAAAAATTAGAAACAGAAACATTAGGGATTCACGTGACTGGATGGGCCACATTATTCACTCTTGAGACCCTACAGCCCTTGCTTTTAGAGCACATTTGCAATAGGCTTTTCTTAAACTTGGGTATCCATGAAAGCTGGCATAATTTTGAAAGAACCCACAAACATAAATCAAAGTACATTTTACATTATTATCTTTTCATGTTTTGTCTCTCAATTCAGTTCAAATTAAGTTTTATTGTAGCTTTTGTTAGTGCTCAGAAGTACAAGCCAAATTATTCCAAATGTTTTCCAAAGATAATTTTGCTCCCTTCTTATATGGTGAACTACATGATCCTAATTGTAACTATTGCAGTGCCCAAGTGTTATTTTGATCTCAAATTGCTGAGGATTTTGTGGTCCTGAAGTGCAAAAACTCTTGTGATGACTGCTAATGGCAACTTTGAATTTCATCTAGAGCAAGAATGAAAACAACAGGATTGCCATAATACTTGAATAAATAAGCTTATTTTACCCATTTGTATATTCCACTGATTTAAACTGCTAGAATTTGTTCACTGTTATCTAATTAATTTCAAATGCATAGATAACATTGTTGTCAAACCATGCTGACTTAATTTTCAACTTGCTTTTAAAAGGCAGAAGTACATGAACTTCAAGCTGTTCACTATTATGTTTCAGTAACTCTGTATAATGACACATTTCAGCAAAGAGTATGGACATTTTCTGTTTTATACATGTGACGAATAGATCTGCCTCCAACCCATGTATGGCTTTGTTTAAAAGGAGTAGAGGTTTTGTAGAACACAAAGTACATAAATAAAATTAGTCCTACTGGTTATTATCAAAGAAAAAATAAGCATAGTTGAACAATGAATTTGAGTATCAACTTCAGATTTTCCATTTCCATACAAATWTAATTATTTTATTTTACAAAATATGACTTTTAATTCATTTTGCCCTTTAATTTATTTATAGAAAAATTTCCAGGACAGAAATTTGTTCTGGCAGACTAACATTAAAGAATGTTCCAACATTTTTTTTTTAATGGCATCATTACATCAGAGGGYCAAGTACAGATTATACATGTCCATAAATAATTAAGGTACCCTGGAAAATATAGGCTGTCATTGAATAAATGCAGTTGTGTGCCAAAGTTTCAAGTATCGATCAGATTCTGAAGTAAATATGAACACTTGGAGTAGTAAATACTATCTTGTGTTTGCAGCTGTATAGTCAGTCCTATAGAACGGTCCCAAACTTCATTTAAACAGACACCCTTAAATTCTGTAGGAGAGATTCAGATCTCAATTATAGCACTACACATCCAACATAACTCCATTGTCTTCTACTGGATTTCTTCCAAAGAAACTGAGATCAGAGTCTGGCTGCCTGGTTTTGTATGATAGTCCTGGCAGTGTTAACCTCCCCTGATGTTTACTGCTGGCTTCTGCAGCACTTCAGAAATTCTTACAGTATCTTTAGGAGGGTGATAAATACGGCGGCCTGACCATTTCTGAAGTTTTGTAGAGGTTGGTACACTATGGGAAACAGAGTTGCCTGGTATTTTCTTGCCCCAGGATATAGGTGCATTTCTCAGCTAAATACTGAAGAATGATACGTCTATTTTAGTCTATTCTGAAATTTCATTCACTTGCTGATGACAATCCATGATAACTTGTTGGTTGAGCAGTGAGGAGCAATGACATTAGACGGGCATTTTCCCTTAAGATTCAAACTGCTGAAAAGACTATAAATTTGTCTTAATTCATGCCTCTTTTTCCATCTCCCTTCAAAATAGAAGACAGCATTCATTTGAACAAGATGCACTCTTTCCTACAGCATCTTAATAATTTCATTTAACAGCTCATTTGAGTATGTGGTTTGATGTCAGTTGCATTGTTTGAGGTATAAGCTTTGGCATTTGGCAAGCAATTCAACTCTGTGGTTGAAAAGTCTTAATCAGTTAATCAACCTCTTCTTTTTTTTTTTTTTTTTACCATGGATTTCTGTGATCCTGCTGTTTGCTGTTTAATTCATGGGCTGAATCCGAAAAGTGTTGTAAAAATGAATGTTACACTTCAAAATAGGAATTGAGATGTAGGATTGTATACCATGCAATCCATGCATATTAAGAGAAAAGTGGCCTAGACAGATAAATAAAAGAAAAAATATATGAGAAACAGGTTGTGCAGGGAAAATAGTAGGACACAGTAAGCACTGATGTTTCACTGAAAACCTAGTCAACCTGACACAGGATTGAAAATAGGTATGTCCACCTACACGGAATCTTCTTAGGACTGTGACTAGAAGTATTCTCTGAAACAAACAAGCAAACAAACAAACAACTAGAGCAAAACTTCAACCTTTGAAAAACATTTGTCTCATTATGTTGAGATCATCAGTATGCCAGCATGCTATGCAGAAGAGCAGGTTCACAACCATCTGGCAAGACTATATTGGATAGATAATTGTCTATACTCATCATTGTACATATATCCAGGTTAATGCAGGACTAGGGCTTAAGCTGCTTAGCAGGGAGTGAGCAGCCTTGAATCATGATCTTAGAATTCTTTTAACAAGTGATTCTTCAATGTAAAGTATATAAGCAGCCTATGGAGTTGTCCATCCCATATGATGCTGTCCTATTAACTGTGTTCTTTAGGAGATGAGCTTGAATCTGTTCAAAAAGAAGAAAACAAGGAACCTAGATTTCTTACTCCAAAGTATTCTAACCCATGGYTTTTTTAACCTCTGGTTAAAAATTAGTGTGCTATAAGACATCAGAGACTGGAATGAGAACCACTGTAAAAGTATAAATAAAGTTTTAAAAAGAGAAATAAAAATGCAGGCATTCCAAAACAAGCAAGTAATCAAAATTGGGGTAAGCAGTAAGAGACCACTTAAAATTTCATCCTGCTTTGGTCGCAAAATGAAAACTGCTGTGGCAATACAAAATTATCTCGGGAATTCCTACCCCCCAAAAAAAAATCTAACTCATCAGTTACAAAAGCTGAGAATCACTATTCTGACAACTAAACTACTATATAGAAAGGAAGACGGTCCTCCTCATTTTATTAGCGTGTAAACAGTGTTGCACAAATGTGGTTAAACAAATCAGTCATTTAGTTAACATATGTTTATTGAGCAAGCAATTGGCTGCATCCATCCACGTGGATGTTCTCAGTAGGGAGTGAGGCATCCTGGATTCTGTATCCAGAACGTAAYTTTGAATTATTTTTTCTACATTTCTGATCTTGTCCATATGCGTTAAACATCTTTGGAGCATGCCTACTGCATTAAACCTCAAAGGGGACTTATGTGCTTATTTTTCTAATCTCTCTTGCACTTGGTTGAGACTATTCTGGGCATGCACAAATATTGTGCTTGGGCAGCTTGCTGTATTGCCAGCACAGGGGAGTTCAGTGGTCAGTGAGGGAATTACCTAACTGCTTTAGGCATGCCCTGAAGGAGACGGTTTATTTTGGTTAAATCTCAAGAAAGAGATATAAAGTCTAAGTCTTCTGGTTCCAGACACCATCTTGACATTTCAGTGAGATATGTGTTGTTTCCACTGATGGAACAACATACTGCACCTTGGAATCCTAATTTTTTACACTTCTGTTTTTTACACTCATACAGATATGAGTGTCAATCCAAGTCCCCCTTTTCCTTTTTTTCCTCAACTCTCTGCAGATTCAAAGGAGAAAATATGTTAGGAGTCTAATCCAAAAGTTTGTAATTCCTCCTGCTTGCACCAAACTTAATCCTCCAATATTCTTTCAAAAGAATATACCTTTTTATTTAGGAATGACTCTGAACATCTGGTTTTGGATGGGATTTTTGCTAGTGTAATCCATATTTTTATTTATAGATATATTTTTCCAAAAGAACCCCTTGTATGCTTGAATACAGATTTATCTAAACAGTCTTACAGTATTTACAAGATTTGTTTTGCTGCCAGCTTTGTCTTGGTTACATCCCTAGTGTTCTCTTCAGTTTTCCTTGTGTGATTATGCAGGAGTTGTGAGTGGTTTTGAAACAGACACTTTTATTCTCTGGTAACTAATATGTTTAAAAAGCAACTTTCTGTAGCAAGCAGTTATGCCAAATGTAAATACAGACTACTCTGTTGAATAATTTAGATTAACTGCATGTACTATCATTTTGGGACAGTTTGTCAACAGAGAAGTCAAAAGGTGCACAGATCTAACTGTCATTTAATTAAAGATACTTTGTGTACGAATGGAATGATGAAGTGTTAAATGTGAATTTGAATTTCTCAGTTTTTTTTCATTTCATGCCACAACCCTACTGTTTTTCCAGCTTAGTTGTCTGTCCTTATGGTAATTTGTTCCATGTAGTTTTAACAAGTGTGTGTACTGGAGATAGGAGAGTTTATTAGTAATAAAACTTTGTTACAGATTTGATCTCATTTTCCTTCATGCATTTTTTTTTATTTTGTTCTTTAATTGGCATCTTCCAAGCATCGTGACTAACAGCTGCACAAGGGCTTTGCAAAACTACAGTGTTATTTGTCATGAGAGATAAGATTCTGAGACACAAYGAGGAAGATAGGAAATCATATTTAAATTAGGGGATCTTGAAGGCCTTTGAACTGAGGGGTTCCCTTTAGTTGTTTGTTAATGCAACTTGTGCTTCAGCAAAAATACAAGTTTGGTTTTCAACAATGGAATCCAAACAGGCTTGCAAAATGTAAAAATGTTTTTGAGATGGGATGACTATTATTTTAACTATTCAAAAATTTACTAACTGCATTAATTTTATAAAAAGAAGAAAATGATACACAGCTGAAAACCAAAGTCCTTGCAACTAGAAATGTTAGAAACAACACTACTTAAAGAAAAAACAGAAAAAACAAATCATTCAAATAATTTTCTTTTAAAATCTCACTTTAATATTTTGATAGGTCTCTTGCTTCTATCTAGTGATGTTAGTGTAAACTATCCATTGTACTTACTGAAAAAAATTCCATCTAAACTTGCTGTTCTGACCTAATATGAAATCTCAAAATATAAGAGTATGTTATGCAATGCTTTTAGTAATTACTTTTGTGTGTCAGTAAATGGATTCTTAGCAACTAAATACCTTTTATTATTTGTTAACCCTTGAATTCTGGAGGGGATCCTTTGAGAAGAAGGTTGCAGTGTACCAAAAAACATAATGTTGCYCCCATAATAGTATAATACTGGGTTAAAATATATATACTTACTGCATTTTTCACCTTTCATGAGGCATCAAATATACAATCACAACAGATCTACATTTCTAGAATAGTATTTTATTCTCATCTTTCCATTTAGAAGTAGAAATTAGTCATACATATAATTATATTGAAACTGTTTTGTTGATGTTACCTAGAGGGAAAAACTTTTGATTCAAGTCATTGTATTTATTTTGAATCTTCAGAGAGAACCTAAATACAAGAAACTCAGGAGTATGCATGCATGTATATATATACTTACATATACTTATATATAAATACATATATATATATACATTTTCTGTATTCATTTTAGAATTATACTAATTCTACATATGCTACTAATTTCAAAACTACAGTGTAAAGATATCCACAAGTTATTACATCTTATTTCATTACTTATTTTTTGGCTTGCTGATAAAATCTTGTTCCTTACTGCTCAGCGTTATTTTGAGAAATCAATTGATAAGACATCTAGCACAGTCTTCTGGAGATTGTTATATAGTCGTTCAAGCTTATTTTCATACACTCAGGTAGATCTCAGTTCCATAAAGCCTTCAACAGTTCTTTGACTTTATATAACATGTAACTTGTTTCCACTTACTACAAAAAGCCTGAAGTCAGATAAACTGGTTTTGACTTAAGAATATATCAAAATGTATGTTAGAAAGGAGCCTTACTTGGTCATTCTTATCAGTGAGTGCCAGTTTTTTGAAACCTTCCATACTGAGGTACTGAAAATTAATTACATGGATATACTCAGTTCTGAGTATATTAAACAGAATTATCTCCTGTGAAGTATTTTGTGTTGTCCACAGCCTTCAGTTTCCTGTACTGTTTTCTGGTTTTCATGTCATCTCAATGTTATCTTGTATTTGTTTCTYTGCAGGTTATATTCCATCTCTTCAACATTTACCTTTATTTGCCACGTCTCGATATTTGGAGCCATAAAGGAGATGTATTTTGTTTTCTATCCTTTGCACATTTGGAGTCTCCTATTCTTTCACATTCTACCTCTTCAGTCATTAAATGCTTTGTAACAACTCATAGCTTGTCATAAGTGGTGTAACATGTTCACATGATTTTGCATTCCTCATGTAGATTGTTTATGAAGACATTTTCCACAAAAAGCTCTTCAACTATTTCTCGTTATTGCCTTTGCCTGGGAAGATTTTTCTTAAGAAACAGAATTCTTKAAGAAAAGTCTGTCCTTAAGGAAAGATCCTTAAGATTCTTCATCAAATCTACTTTCACCTCAAAAGTGATTAATACTAACTTCCATGTCCAAAAGAACCATATAACAAAAAGAAATTTGAAGGGTGAGACCTCAGATGGGGGTAAATGGTAATAGCCTCACTAAAGTCAAAAGATGTTAAGGTTGTGGTCCCTTCTTTTTAAGCAGGGAGCTAATGCACGCAGCATGAAYGTAACTCAAAACTTATTTTCACCCCATTACCTATAGTGGTTTCCTTTTGTGTCAAATGAAATGTTCGTTAACTAAACATTAAGATTTTATTTACCTATTTGAGTATCTGTAAACAGCTTTAATCTTGCTCTGTAGCACAAATAACATATTTATGTTGATTGCTCCAAACATTTAAATACACCTAGGGGTCTCTAACACTGAGGAAACTTTAGTGTTTTGAGAACTTAGCCARAGATATAAATACTGTTTTGTTCAAGCATTTTACCAGGGAAAAAAATTACAGAATGTGTCGAGTAAATCTTTAACAAATATTCTTCAAACAGCTCTAATTGTCAAGTCCAAAATGCTACCAAGTTAATTTGTCTTTGACATTCTTCTCTGCAAGAACAATGACTTACAGATACAGGATTTTTTTTTAATATAAATTATCTCAAAACCGTATCTATTATTCATAATAATAACTGTCTCTCTGGCTGACAGCTTGAAAAAACCCAATGCTTTATGACACTGAAAGAACATTCGTTAAATACCTGCAGCACTAGTTAATCTCAATCCATTTTTCAAAGGTTATACTTTTAATATAATTCCAAAACCAAGACTGAGTAGCAGACAGGAAGTTAGACAAATCTCTGCCAAGATAGGAAAAATAATTCAAAGCAAGACTGAAAATCAGAATAACAGCTGAAACACAATTGTAAGCCAGGCCGAAGGTTTTACGTGCCTTATGCACATAAAGAAGTCAACAGAAGTCAGCAGAAAGACAACTCTGCACTTCAATGAGAGMTGAATCTTACTACCCACTGAATCTTACCAGTGGGTGGAGGTAGGGACGTGTATGCCTTTTTTAAGAGTACAATGAGATTTACATGTGACTTTCTTCACAGAGATTATGCTGGTTTATTGGAAAAAGTCATCAAAGTAAGCTCATCATATGGTTACACAAAAGAACTTATTATTACTTAGCTTTTTAATGTGGCAAGATAATGAGCAATCTGAATCCAGCTACAGCTTAGAAAGAGCTCTTAACATGAAACAAAAGTTACAGATTTCAATTTTCTCTAAATTCATGCATTGCAAACAGTTTTGCAAGTTTTTTGTTAGTACAATACAAAGAGTTATTTTCCCCACAAAACTCATCTTCTCTCCTAATAAAAATTAAACATAGATCACAGTGAAGTGTGGGAGCTGAAGGTCAAATGCTCTGTTTCACTTACCACGACTCAATTTTACACACGTGGYGATCAGCATTCAGGCATGCAAAGCCTCACACTTGCAAGCATGGAAGAAAATTCCTTCCATTATTTGTTTTCTCTTTTTTTTTTTTAGTGTAAT
Organism: Oceanodroma leucorhoa; assembly: GCA_030449065.1. Taxonomy (NCBI): domain Eukaryota; kingdom Metazoa; phylum Chordata; class Aves; order Procellariiformes; genus Oceanodroma; species Oceanodroma leucorhoa. The sequence goes on from JASVER010000005.1 coordinate 10,482,776, forward strand.
CTCAGGGAAAATAAATACAGGTTACTATCCATCTCTATGCACTATGTGCAAAAAGAAAGTCACRTTTGGTCCCTTTCTTTTTTGTTTTGATATACAGGTTGTCAAGAGACTTTTGTATTGGAGGAGAACAGTACCACGGTAAGCAGAGGTGAATCAAAGTAGTGTACATAAATATGAATACATAAATGTACATAAATGCATATAAATACCAAAATTATAAAGGATTGCCCTAACATATATATAGCCTTATAGCCTGCTACAATAATTTCTTGTTTCTGGCCAGCAGTGTGAAATTAACTTAGGCATACAGCTCTCACTAGATGTATCTATGGCTGTGGCAGCCATGCCTTTCATAACTGTTGTGGCTGAATTGCTSAGTTGTGAGATAGGACAATCAAAACTTGCTTTTGATGATGTTTTGGGTAAGAATGACATGAGACAATAGTGTGCCTACATGCTGATTTCATCTATAATAAATCTATAGATACTTTGACATTCCTCATTTAACAAAGTATTCTCCAAACTATGGTATAGTGTCACATAATATGGTGACTGGCATCCACTACAATTTTTAACAGGATTTACCTCCCAATCTATTCTGTCCAGCATATAGTACATTAAATGTCAGCCAATTAGTTCTCCAGTTTCTTCATAATATCATGTGATTTAATTAAACTCTGATGAGCAGACAAGGTAGTCATAATACCAACTTATTTTAAAAGCTATTTATGCAATTCCTCAATCCCAGTTCATTACACGTAGAGTCCCTACTATACCTTCATGTAGTTTTATCTTGTCAACTTTTAATTAGTGGCAACAGCATGAGAAGACTTTAACTTCTGGAAAGTTAGCTGTCATTAACTGCTAGCTTAATTCGAATTAGCTTGATGCTCAAACAAGATAACTGGAATTTAGAAATTTTACCTATCAGTAATTTTTACCTAACAGTAATTTTTACCTATACGTTGTCTCACATTTAGCCTTGTAATTTGAATAAAAGGCATTGATGACTGCCTAATAATTTTCTACTACTTTTTTATATTGTTAAATCATTAACTAAACATTTATATTGAAATAGATTGCATGATTTATTTTAGTTTAATGGGACCAAGAATAATACAAAGACAGTTGTTCTGAACAGATTTTTCTTGTTGTATGCCTTGATATATCTTTGGTCTAGTGTTAGCATTAAAAATAAGGCGATGTGTTCTTCGGTTTATCTGACATTTACTTACTCACTGATGAAGTTTTACTTCATCAGGTTTACTTCAGGTTTACTTCCTGAAACCACAATAACAAAGAAAACTGAAATAATGATATTACTTTTGACATGATGTGAATATGAAAGCATTTAGAAAAAAATTATGCAGGAATCACTCTGTTTTAGTTTGAGTTAAACACCCTCTTGTGTCTCTAAAATAATCAGTAAGATAAAAGTAAAAAACCTGGAAAAGCACATATCTTACTCCACACTCTTCTCCTCACATTGTCTGTCCAACARCCCCCACACCTTTCAGCTGAGGCATGGCCTGAACTGTATGTGATTTGTACGTATTTAGTAATCCACGATGGTTTTCTCTTCTCCAAAAGAGATTTGAATGGATTTTTTTTTGTCTTGTCTGCTTGTTTGTAGATATGTTTTTCAAAGGAGCTATGATCATCAGTTTGTCTAAAGACTGTCGGGTAGGCTTCTTGCTCCTATTGTACTTGTAGAAGGATTTGTTATTGATTTTCATTTCTTCTGCTCATTATTTCTCAAATATTTATGAAATAATATTCCTCAGCTTGACATAGGCAGTGAAAAATATCTATTATAACAAGATGATCATTGGGAAGGTAAAATTGAGCATTTTTGTTAATAGAACTTTTCTCAAGGAGGATTCACCATCACGCAAACATAGTTCAATATTGCACATCACCCTAGAGCCGTCAAGCAAAAGGTTCAGCTATTTTTTCATTTACTTACCTACTTATTTTGATTCTTACTCTTCCTGAATTCCAAGCAATTTGACTATTCTTCTTGTTGYCCATGCATCCTAACCTGAATAATRTGTTCCAGATGCAGCTGAAAGAGAAACTTAAACAGTATTGCATCTTAATTCTAGCTTGTGATGACGTTCATTTTGCTGCCAATTCATGTGGCAAACTTCTATCTGATGAGATGCTGCATGTAGACCTTTTCCAGAATTTCCATATTTCTTTTTTCCATTGCATATGTATTCATATATGTGTATAAATATACAGTTCAAATTACTTTTCCTATCTATCTATGTTATTTTCTCTCTTAAAATTCTGCGCCATATGGAAACACTGATTAGTCAGTACTGTTATGTTATGTCTGAAAGTTCTGCCTTCTGGAGAAACTAGGAAGCATCCATATAGCAATAAAAGAGTTTCAGAATCCATCTATTGACCTACCAATTTGCTGCCTCATTCATATTGGGCTTATCAGAGGCACACCATGCAAGGCTGGCCTGCAAAATGATTTCAGGTTTGTGGAAATGTCGAATGACTCTAATCTCATCTAAAAAATTCTCTCTAAGATTATTCTACTCTCAGTGTTATATGGTGAAGACATCTGAGACTATGTTTATTTGTTTATTTCTCTTGCTGCAGGCTGTCTGCTTGCAGATACATTTTTTTCAGAAGATGGGTTTACACGTACATTTAAGAGTAAACGACCTTCAGTAGGAGAAAGCAGGGGGGAGGGGCAGAACCAAACCCAGCCTTTAAATACACTGGTGAAAATGTTGATAAACCTACTGTTGGAGAAATGCTTACCAAAATGGACATATTGACTTTTCCATTGTCTCTTTATGTCTTCAGAGTATCAATTTTAGAAACCATGATTGGCACTTTGCTTCAGCTACAACCACCAATCACCAGCATGTGGGAGAAAACCATGATAGAATTGACAAACATATTCTTACAGCATGTCAGATTTTCTAAAGAAAACACCCATAAACATATGCTCTCTCTTTTGTGTCTCAAAATAGCATTTCTCAGCAACAGAGAAAAAAAGAAAAAACACTGAACTTTGGTGGACCAAAACTATGTGGCACATCTTGTTTTGTTCTATGCACACATCTGTCAACTTATGCCACACTCAAAGCCTGCCATCAATAACAGGAAATTATGTACACAACCCTTACTTGTTTGTTCGATGCTACTCTCAGACTTATCAGTAGTGGAAGCTTGTGGGAGTGGAAAGAATTCAGTATTTGTTGTTGTGGAGAATTATTTATCTCGGAAGAAAGTGCTAATACAGATCTTCTGCTTCCTCTTCCTGTGTGTGTGCGTGTGCACGCGTGCATGTGTGTGCAGACCCACAGAGATATATGTGTATTTGCAAGACTGGGGAGCAAAGCTTTTCAGAGCCTGCCCTCCCAGACTATAGGCTAGCATATAGATAGCAGATTAGATGAGCCATAGGACTTGTTGCACCATAAGCACAGTTGAGAGACTGGACTGTCACTCTAAGAACGGTAGTCTGATAAAGGTGTTTATTTGGGCATTATTAAATGAAGAGTGCCAGGTATAGGATTATGGATGGGAGCTGAGCACAGGGACTTCATGACAGAGTGCCTTGCTATGACCAGGCAACAGGAAGATCTCCTGAACACTAGCCAGTGGGAAAGAAGTAGAAAAAAAGGGAGAAGAGAGCGCAGGAAAGGAAATATCTGGATTATGGTATAGACCATGTGTCAATCACAAAACGTACACTTGGCATGTGATTTAAAATATGTGGTAATCTAATTAATTATATTGCATATAAATATTTGMAAATAATTGTGTCAGGGCATATAGTGATTTAAAGAGAGCTTTTGCCCTCTAGGAAATTAGTCTGAAATGATCAGCTCTATTTGGGCATGCAGAGGACAATATATTTGAGTAGCATCTTTCTACAGTGTTATTTGAAGTCCCATAAAAAACATTTTCTGCTCCATCTACTTCTTTTTTGCTTTCTCTTAATCTTTGTCTTTTCTTTTAATTTCCTGCTTTTATATTGAGACCCTCAGATAGTCTCTTGCCTCTCCTCAGTTGAAAGAGCAATGAACTGCTTCCCTGGGAGTCAGAAACCAATGTTCTAAGACGATGTGGATTTTCAGGAAAATCAAAGTTGTTAGGCTCCCTCAGAAAAGATAAAGTGCAATTTGAGGCATGCTCCTCCTGTTYCTTGACCTTTTACTTGGACTTTAAATTAATTTTTAAGTTGGGTCTTGCACAAGTAAAAAGAAGGCTTTAGACCACATTAGTTGATTGGTTAGTAAAGCTCATTTCCACTGGCAGCACTAGAACTTACTTTTCTCCATGGCAAATTTTTGATCATCTGCTGTTTTTAGAACACACAATAATTTTTCCTAAGCCAGAACGTGTCCATGGATTTATCAGGGTATAAAACACTTGCTAGGACCACTGGAGTGTACACAAGGAGATAATGATAACTTATAGCCAACCTATTTGCAAAGTTTAATTCTGAGAGAAGTAATTTTGTACCATTAAAAGCAAATTGTATATTGTCTTCTCAGACATAAGGAATTCAGCAGAAGGTATTCCTAAGAGATTAAGCCTATGCCTTTTCAGAAGATCATTTTATTTTAGATTTCATCATTGCATTGCTACTGAAATGAAGACCCTTCTTTCTCTTTTGTAACTGTTCTCTGTAGGATTTGGGAAGGGGAAGAGTTTATGTGAAACTCTAACTTCCAGTGAATCCACAATTTGATATTTTCATGCCTAAAATATGCAATATTTTTTAGCAGAGCTGTCTCCTGATGTATAACCCAGGGAAAGCTTCGGAAGTGGGAGACAGTGCATCATGCTGTATCGCTAGAAATAAGTGTTTTTTATTTCTTGAAGGAACTAATGATCCCCTCTTGAGAGGCCAGGGGGTTATTAGATCTTTGTGAAGTTCAATCAAGTTCTATGTCACAAAAACTTTTTGGCCTCTGTATGCCATCAGACATAACAGACACAGAGAAGCTTTTAGCGACTGTACAGCTGCCCTACAACATTTGAAATCAAAGAAAGAAATACATTTCGGAGCCACTTGAAAGTTCTTCACTGGGTTGATTAGTATTTTAAAAGTGTGGGAAATGAACCAGAACAAAGGTATCACTGTACCAATTCACAATGTTCACAAAATAATTACTGAGCTTTTTCCCCAAAATGCTGGGATTGATTTTCCTTCCCCCCTCCATTTTTGTAGCAGTGATGAATATAAATAAGTCACAGGAAAATTACTTCTCCACTGTTTCACAATGCTTCTCTTATCTAGCAGGCACAGCTGTCACATACCCAAATGCTTTTATTTACGTTGTCTATGGATGGAAATATTAATGCTTATGTCTTTTAATGGAAAAAATACTTATTATCAAAGTACATAGTGAATTTTAACTAGCCTACTAATTTTCTGTCCTGTAAGAGGTAGATTGATTATTTTAGCAAGTCCACCAAAACGTCTTCTTTTTTTTTTTCTCTCCCTCCCTCATACTGATGACTGTCACTGGATTAACTGGCAGATGCATAATCTAAAATGTATGTATACATGAAAAGTTCACCATGTTTTCTGGTCCTTTTGTTACCGTTTATGGACTTCTAAGAAAMCCCAGAATATTTTGACACATAAGGAAAAGTGTCTAGAGTTATGCCTTGTAAAAACTAATTGGTTAAAGCTTCTAAGAAAACAAAATATCATTTTTCAGTAAAAAGTTATTCAAGAAAAATGGAAATTTTGTACATATATATACTAGCAAGTTTTGTGTTTATATTTAAGTGAACGGAATCTGTAAAATGAGATGTATTAAATTCACCTTTTAATCTTTTTATGCTTTTAATTTTATAATACTATATATGGGTTTACAGTCCTATAATATAACAGTCAGAAACTTGTTGAATTTGTAATTTAAACACTGCAAAATCCACTTAAAATTATCTGAATACTTTTAAAGTGATTATCTTTGCCTAAAGTATACTACCTCCTTGTTCCTTTCATCAGTTGTCTTGACCTGTATCTGAAATTAATAGAGAAATTGTTTTTCAGGATTAAAAATCACCTCTAGTTATGAATTAAAAAAYTTGTGTGGGAAACACTTTTATCAAATAGTTTTAACAAGATACTGAATCTCGTTTGATGGTGTGAGGGGTATCAGATAGACAGTACCAAACTTGTACACTGCAGGAAAACTGAATTATTATGCTTGCAAATTTTAAGGTTACATTCAGCTCCAGTTAACAAGTCCTTCATTATCATCACAGAAAAGAACAACAAAATACGACAATATTTTAAAACCTACAAAGCTCCATGCAAAGCTATTAGGAGTTTTGTGTCACTAGAGATGATACAAAACTATCATTCTGTGCTTACATATCTGGAAGCTACTCTTTTGTAAATACACTTTGTGACAGCCTTTAAATTCTTTTTTTTATAATTCATTGGGAAAAAAATCTTGTAGTTAACTACTTAATCCAAAAAAAGAGCTCTTCTGGATGAAATAATATACAGTATCTGGCTTATGATTAAAGTTCAAACAGAGTCGGAGCATACGTTGTACAAAATTCCATTAAAATCACTGGGTAGAAGATTTCAAGTGTAAGTGCTAAAACTGCATCATTTACAAAGACAGTTCATATTAACTTTGAAAAAGTCAGTCAGTAAAGGTCAATAATACATAGATTTTTATACTGGCCTTATCGTTAAAATAGCTGAACAATTTCCAGAAGTGCAGTAAGCAACATCACAGACAGCGTATGTCAAATGTATTTGATTCATTTTCTGAACCACAAAAGAGTGAAGTTTGTCATTTGTTTGATAATATTTAATTACTTACTCATATTTTGTAGCAATCTGGTAAATATTTATGTTAGAGAAAACTACAGAGATTGTGCCTTGTCCTTGGAGCCACATGTCTGTGACGATCCTTACTTCCTATAGGAGTTCATTCCACTTTCTTACACTGGTCACTGAAAATTGCCTCTTTCATAAGGAGTTAAAGTGTGTTTAAAAAATATGATGTCCTCTGTCCTGAAGTTTAAATTGTTTTATGTTAGGGCAATTAAAATAAATGAAAGAAATTATGACCAACATTATGCATGGTAAGGGTTAATTTTATTTCTAATTTCTATTTTTAAACTACAGGCATTATATGCAATAAGATAAAGACCATATTGTGAGAAGGCAGAAAAGCTCAATTATATTGAAAAGATGTCCTTATTTTATCAAAAGGACTGGCAAATTTTTTTTAAAAAAACTAGCAAGGAACAACATAAAGATGTTTGCTTTGTACATCACAGTCTATCTGTCCCTTCATTGTACRGGTATTTTTTAAGTGAAAAGCCTTTTGATGAAGACGATAACTGATAAAATTACAGCTGTTACAGGCCCACATGATAATTCATAAGGTGTGTCAAACCTTCAAAGCGTTCTAAAAATACAAAACAGAAATTACACACTGTTAGGCTTGTTTTAAAACTAAGGTGTTTGTTTCCAAAATGTATATTAAAAAGGAAATTCTCCCACACTCTTGTTGAAAATGTTTCCTTGTTTCCTAATTTGTAACTATAAGGTTAGCCAAAGTAATTGCAGAGAGTTASCCATGACTCTGTAACATTCTAAGTAATTCTTTATAATTTCCTCAATGTACAAAATGTACATCAAGCCATATTTTATACAGACTCATATACCACAAATCATTTTACCTTCTTCCCATCTATTAAAAGAATAAGCTTTCAGTTGGATAGGTGAACATTTTTTCTGTATATGTGAATACTCCAAGCTTTAGAAGAAAAAGGAAATTGAACTGATGTCACGCTGCTTCTGTCAAGATCCCATATGGTCTCTGCATGTTCAGGAGCTCGGTAGCAGGGGCACTATGCCAGCGCATTCCTGAAGTTGCAGGACGTAAAAATTCTGAGCTGGAGCAAGAGATGAGAAAGTTCTGTCTGTCCACAGCTTATACCCAGTGCACATCTTTCTTTAGGATGTGTTTTCTACTCCTTCATACAGTCCAGTTTATAAAGGCAAAGCTAAGAGGCTTTCAGACCTTGTCCTGGGAAAATATGTAACAGCTCACTGTAGAGCAACATTTTTATTTTTATTATATGATTAGGTACTACTTTATTGATCACAGATTATTAGCTGTTACTCGTGAATAAAAAAAGAAATGCCTTTTTTTCTGATAGGATTGTGTTTGACTCAAGATCACCTATTCACCTTTTTAAAAATTGTTTTGTGTTTTAAAGACGAAGCAATTAATAAACCAGCTTCTCTTGTATGAGATAATGCAAAATACAGGGGAAATTTTCTCACCATTTCAATGTCTGCTGTTATGAATCTCTTCACAATTGGAGTTGGGATTTTTTTAAAAAGTTGCTATCAGTGTAATTTYTCATCAGTAGATATTTATCACTAATACTATCCCTAGCTTTCTTCCATCTTTCCCAGCATCAACAAAATGGATGACTTTCAATCAATTTCTACTCATGCAATACAAATATACAGAAACAGCAGTAAACTAAGCTCATTCTTCCCACTGAGACTTTAAGCTGACTTGTAGTGATACTACCTATAGCATGGAGTTTCATCCTTTAAGCTAAGCTTAAGCCTTATGTGTTTAACTCTGTTATGCTCAAAAAGCAATCACTGATGTAAAACTTCTCTGTTGATTAAACTACTGACATTTCGCCCAAGTCTTTTGCCCAATTCTTTCTTTAGTTATTTTATTTGGTTTATTTTGGACTATTTCTAAGGTTTAATTCCCCATTTTTAAATTTAATTATTACTGAAGCTAAATGAAAATTGCAAATTCATCAAGAGGAGGAGTCAGGAGAAAGCTCATTTGGCTTTTGTTTTTATCCCAACTTCCAGAAAAAAAAGTATTCCTAGTTGAACCACTTTTTAAATCTTCTTAGGAACCTGTTTCTTTCAACAGAAAGGAAATGAAAGCTTTGGCTTTTTGTATGTATTTGAAATGGTCCTTTTAACTTTATCTTTCTGTAGGCAAAAAGAGTAATTGAAAAGAACTGTACAGAAAGCAAACCATCATTCTGATTTTTACCAAAAAAAAAGCAAAAGAAAGAAAAAAAAGAAAAAGAAAGAAAGAAAACGGAAAAAAAGTAAAAAAAGAAAAAGGGAAAAAAAAGAAAAAAAAGAAAAAAAAGAAAAAGCGTTACATCTTAATCACGCTTTTCACCCTGCATATTCTAGTCTTCTGAAGTCACACAAGAAGATGAAGTGGGCTGCCATCCCATGCTAACCAGTCATAGACACATAGAATAAGTTAGGCTGGAGGGGACCTCCTGAAGCCACCTTAGCCAACCTCTAGCTTCTTTCAGCAGAGCTGCTCCCCACCTAGTCAGTCCCCCAGCCTGCACTATTGCATTGAGTTCTTTGATCCCAGATGCAAGATTTTGCATTTAACTTTGTTGAAGTTTGTGAAGTTCCTTGTAGCMAATTGTTTCAGCTTTATGAGGTCCCTCTGAGACCTCCCTGGTAGCTTGGGAGTAGACCATCTCACATCTAGGCCATTGATGAAAATGTTCAGCAGCATCAGCCCTGTTATGAATGCTGAGGAGCATAACTTATAGCAGGTCTCCAGTTAGATATTAGCTAAAGGGTGATAAGGGACATCATTCTGAAAGGCTTACTAAGGTCAAGACAAACAACATCCACTGCACTTCTCTTGTCCCCAGAGCTATTTATTTCAACACAGAAGGCAACGGGGGTGGACAAGCACCTTTTGCCCTTGGTAAGACCAAGCTGGCTGTTCCCAATCACCTTTCTTTTCTGTATGTGTCCAGGAATGACTATCAGGAGGATTTGCTTCACAGTTTTCCTGGGTACTGATGTTAGACTGATCAGTTTGTAGTTACCTAGATACTCCTCCTTTCTTTTTTTGAAGATGGGTATAGTTAATATTTGCCTTTTTTCCATTCATTGGTTGCATAACACTTTAAAGATATTAGCGAGCAGCCTCTCAACATCACCCAGCCCTTCAGGATCCTCAGAGGCTTTCCGGCTGCTCACATTGTCTTATGTACACTTTACTTAAGTAACAGCTAACTCCGGTCTCCTCTGTTGTGGGTAGCACTTCCCCAGAACCTGCCACTAGATGCAGAGAGCTGGGATGCCTGAGAGCAGACTTTGCCAGACCAAGGGATAGGAGGCATAAAGTGCCTCAGCCTTTGCCTCACTTCTTTCGCATTGCCTACCATTTCCCTGAACAAGTCAAAATGCATTCTTCTGGAGCATAGGGACTTCATTGTGCTATTGTTTTTCCTCACTCTTCTCAGGATCTTAAACAGTACTGCTTCATGGTCAGTCCASTCAGGGTTGGCAATGACTGTCACATCCTTGATTAGGTCTTCCTTATTTATGTGTAGCAGCAGAGTGCCTCTCCTAGTTGTTCTGTCCAGTATCTGTGCCAAAAAATTGTCCCTACTGCATTCCAGAAATCCGTGGGATTGCTTGTGTCCCACTGCATTGCCCATCCAGCAGCAGGTATTAAAGTTCCTTCTTGAACCTGCTAAAGGAAGAGAAAAAAGAAACATAACTCACCAATGTTAATCTTAGCATTAACATAACATTCAAARCAAAAGCCCAAGCAAATTTGATGTGTGTCCAATGCACTCTTTCAACATTCTTATCAGTGAAAAGCCCAGTGTATTTAAACCATAACAGCTGAAACTTCCTCTATGTACCTTCACATTTTCTGCTTCAATAGAACTGTTAGCAAAAGCAGCAGGAGAAACTCAGACAGCTGTCTTTAAACTTTTGTGTGACAGTGCCATGCAGAGTACTCTGTGGTCTCACTCCTCAAAGGCTATAAAAGGGGACATTTTAAAGCAGGTAGTGTCTGCTTTCTTCCCCGCATTCCAGTTTGCTTCATTGGAAATACTCTCTGGAAGGGATAGGAGCCTGCCCTTCCTCACACTACTGCAATTAAGAAGTGACTGGGGCAGATACAAAAAAAAGGGATCTGGCAGCTTTTTCAGTATAGCTTTAGTATTCTTGGCAGTGTACTATAAATGTATGAAAGAAGTGGCCATCCTTGAAAAGCACTGTGAATTACAGGGGAAAACAAACACAGACACATATACACACACACACACACACACACACAAAAAAAAAAAAAAGGAAGAAGAAAACAGCTTGATTTCCCACTTTGCAGAGATGGAACTGTGAAAAATGACTCATTCAGTATTGCACTGTCTGTCTCAGATGTAAAAACTCAACACAGGACTAAATGTCTTCCAGTTTGAGTTTTTTTCTTATAGAAGGTGCTTAGCTATGGCTCCAGTAAACAAAAATAGCTTTTGACAATCCTTTTCAATGCAAACCAGTAGATTACATGAATATCAATAAATTACACTTGTATTTTCAGTATTGACTAAAAWATTTAAAATAGACGTTTGAAAAAAATATTTTATATTTAACCCTTTGCAAGTGTAACTCAAAAAACTTTAGCATTTTCTTTTTCCCAAAATACCTTTCAGTGCATACCAACAAGGTTGAACTGAGGAAATATTCTTTTTCTTTGAAATTTATAATCACTGAAATTTTCTTCACTGGTTTTAATTGTACTGTCACATTTTCTTTTTAACTTCCTTTTTAAATGTTTCTCATTCTCACAATTTGTACATTTATAACTCTTTTTCTTTTCTTTTCATTGCTTCAGTGCTTCCAAATAATTTCTTTTTTCAGTAATATAATTCTTTCCAAAATGAGTAAAACAAATTTTAAAATAAAGAAATATTTCCAACAGAAGAAAATAATCAGTAGGAATTCCATGCAGGTAGCTGCCAAGATATGAATTTCAAACTCCATATGGATGTAAAATTACCATATATTCATATGTCTCCTTTGGAATAAAAGATATTTTCTTTTAACAGAAATTCTTTACTGAACAAGATTAATAGTTATTCCATTCTTTGGAAGGGGGGGGGGGGGAGGACACGAACCCCAAAACCAACCAAGTTAATTTTCTTTCTCTGAGCCCCACTTGGATCAAGTGACATAAGTGCCAAGGAATTAATATGCATGAAAATGCCTTTGATAAAGGCCATTGTCCATATGTTTGACCTTACTTACATATTGAAACCAATAAGCCAGCCCTATTGAGTGGATCATCTGCTCAGTCTGGTCTGATATAAAACCTTCGAGTAAAAAAATTGCTATGACTTACCTCTGAGTAACAAAAATTAACAAGTCACTATCATCTAAGCAATGAAGAAAAGAAATTTTCTTTGGTTTAATACATTTTGCGGACAAAAATCTACAACAAAAGAAGTGCAATGATTTAAGGTAGGAATACTGGTAATGGCAGTTACTATTCTCATTTATGTACAATTTCACGACACCTGGAGCTGGTATTACACTTATAATGATCTCATATATCTTAAATTGTGGAAATTCAGAATTGTAGCAGCCAAACAATTGCATCATTACACCCCGGTGATATGCAATAACAATATTCTTCCAGTTAGAAAAAAAGCAAGCAAGTGCCTGTGGTCCAGATCACATTGATTAAATTTTGAAGAAAAATATCGCCCTATCTTTCCTTTCTATAATACAGTTCCAGAAGTGATAGAGTTCAGTTTGGCTCAGAAGGTAAAGTTATTTTGTCTAAGAGGAAAGCTGAGGTAGAAGCGGCACCATCTTGAGACCATGCTTAAAGACTTGTGATGATCAAATAGCTAACAAATGAGTATTTCTTTTGTTCAGTATTCCAGCAGTAGCATTTTTTAAATAACTTTACTGCAGTTTTTCTATCTTGGAGGCAAAGACTCTTCAGTCACACCTGTGTCTCTTGGCAGAATTTAGCAAAGTAATTTTCCCTAACTGTGAAGATGCACATGCTTTAATTTCTTTAATTTTGTCGTAGAAAGCTAGTTAGAAGAGAAGGTTTTGATAGAAGCTTTAGATGAGCAGTATGAGAGAGAAGGTTTATTTTGGTATTTGAGATAACATGTTTTTCTTGGTTCAGTATTAAATGCAAGCAGTTGTGTTTGTAACACGACAATCATCACATTATGTAGAGTAAAATCTGTATTTGTGAACACCAGTTTATAAGTTTCTATCTAAAAATTCATTATTCCAGTCTTCTCTATTAAAATTAAGACTGTATTATGTGACCAGCAGTGTAACATTTTACTAGCCTGTTATACAAAATACCAAGGTGGCTTACAAACCAAGAAACTAAGCAAGTCCTTCTGAATTTTGAATCCATCAGTTAAGTTGAGTCTATGCTTTCAGTCATTCCTTAGTACCAGAATAGGTAGATGTTACGACTTGCTTACTTAACAGAAAGTTAGCGGTATAGATATTGTTGAACACCTTGCCTAAAACAGTTGCTTTTTTACAATGACTGGCCTGGTTGCATCTCCCATGCCACCTGTATACAGCTATTTTGTTGTTAGGTTAATCTGCTCTGATTAACCTGACATGCACAGAGGCATTACCATTGGGGAATAAGGATGCCAACGTGTGGCCAACATAAATTCAGAAGTGCAAGGATTGCTGGGAGAGGTAATAATTGATCAGAATAAGTGGTACAATTAGGAGAAAAAAAACATGCAGAAAARCAACCTTTGGCCCCCAACCCCTTACAAAAGTCCCTTTTAGGGTGTTCTAGAAGCATTCATTTTTTTAACAAAAACTGGTCTCATAACAGATACCACCTTTCTCGGCTATTTAAGCTTCCTCAACCATGACAGCATCAACAATACTGTAACACTGTTATACGACATAGAATAATTTCTATGTTTAAAATTCCCACCCTAGTTCTCCTGCAGTAGTTATTCTTTGACTTCACCATACAGATATGCTCTTACTTCTTGAAGAAATGGAGATGAGCTCCTCAGCCACTGCAAACACCAGATACATCAAGGCTCTTAATAAAAACAAATGGAGGAAGAAAGGTTTAGCAATAATGGTTGTTCACAAAGATACATGCTCTTTCCTGGCACACACGTGTACTGTGTAGGAAGCATAAGTGAATTGCCAGACAGCCAATGTGAGGTAATATCAGCATGAAAGGGGCTTTAAATACATTAAGTTAGACCCCATTTTGCTCAGGCTTAGAGTATATACCTGGATAGATACACTAGACTATCTAATGAATTACTATGTATTTGCGTTTCAGAGCCCTGCAAAAATTAGAAACCTTATAAGCAGTCTTCAAAATAACTATTCAGTTTCACCAAGCAAAATTATTCATGAGTTTTTAAAGTAGCAAAACACAAAAATGGTTCTATATAATTTCATTGTAATCAGCTTGTTTGCTTACTTTATGGCATATTTCAGTGTACCAAATAGATCTTACCATAATTTCTTCATCGGATCACAAAGCTGTTTGACAAACCTCTTCCTTCTTTGCACAGACTATTAATTCTCCTAATTTTCGTTGTAGTGACCATCTGTCCATTTACATTATGACTGCCTAGTATCCCTGTAGCAAAAGTTAAAATTGCTTACATGCAAAAATAGTAACAGAAATATATTCAAAGTATCTAGCTAAAGTTAGTTGTTGGCCACTATAKTTAAGCAGCTGGAAATAAGCAATAGACTCAGTCATGTTCAGTCTGAGCCAAAGTCTTTGAGTCAACAGACAGATTCTCATTAACTCTAGTTGGCTTTTCAGATCTGTGTTCCATATGTATGCCAGTTTGAAAACTAAAAGTATTCTGTGAACATATCTTATATTTGCTTTGTTTAACTTATGTTAAAAATTTATGCACAGTTTCTGAAGTTTCATATATAATTGTGTATGAATTATATGCTTTCATTGTAGGTTGAATTAGGAAATTAGAAATAAAATAATTCATGGTACTAGTCATGAATTTTTCAAGTAGGAAGCATATAAAGACTATAAAAAAATCAGAATGCTATAGATGAAAACTGAAAGAGACTAGAGAAGTAGATACTGCATATGCTAGGTCCAGATGTAGAATGGCTCTGGTATTTATTTGCCCAGTGTTTGCTGTTGAAGGTAAAATGTAAATTTTAATATTTTATTTTAACCTGCGTGTGTAATTAAAATTGCTAGTCAAACTTTATATATATATGTATAGACTGTATAGATATCTGTATGTATATATGCATGTGTGTGTGTGTATATAAGAACTAGACATATATATGCACACACATACATATATATATGGCTTTGTAACTGTAGTTTTGTAAAACTGTGTATTCAGTGTGACTAGAAATACCAAAAAACATTCAGGTGAAACTTAGATAACAATATCAAGCTAATTTTCTTTAGAAACCATTTTTTATTTGAAAAACTTCGGTCTCCAATCTCCAGAGATATGGTAGAAGGCAAATGAGAAAGAGGAAAGTGGTGTATTAATCCAGCAAGCCACCTAGTCCTCTAGATAAGTATGTATAGAATCACCAAAAAAAGATATTTCCTTCCTATTGTCAATATAAATCAGATTTTTAAAGTTGATTGAACAGAGTTGTTTCTATCTGTTCCATCTTTCCATTTCTACATACAGTGCTCTTATCTTGAAATGCAAGATTGAATGGAAGGATGGGAATAACTCTCCTAGATCAACACTAATTTAAGACAACTGCAGCAAGGATTTTTTTAGTATGTCTTGAAATGAAATAGTTTGCCTGTAAAAGCTAGTGTAGCAACATATAAAATCTGTCAAATTACACTGCATCCTGAAATCTCTCAATCACAGCATTAAAAAAAAATATTAAAGTGATATAAGGATGTTCTTGAAACTTTAGTACTGAATATCCTGATTTCTTTTTGAGTTCAACAAGAGCTTAAAAATTCTCTCTGTGTGTGTATGTATACAYTTAATAATTATATCGAAAATATACTACGGATAAAATTATATATATTGGTGCATTAAACAACATTAATATTTTAATGCATATTTTTAGCATTTAAATTACTTTTAAAATAATAAAAAAAAACCCAGACAAAATTTTACACTACTTGGTGATGACAATTAAAAATCCCATACGGGTAAAGGAAGAGGGGAAAAAAAGAATATCCCTTCAAAAGATTTCAGTTCAGTTGCATGATGAAGCTGCTACCTCATATAGGAATTTTGCTTTTTGGATTTGTGTATTAATTTCTGCAGGGTTTCATGATTTATGTAGTCTACTTGAATACAGTATAGCTGTTACTGAGTATGRAAAAGCTCATATTCTCAGTGTAACTGAGTTTGCAGATTTATCTGGTACCTTGTTTCATGATCAAACAGGTAGTTTTAGTCAAAGAACTTCAGTCTTTATTTTTCATCACCAATTAATTTGCTCTGTGCAGCCATGGAGAAAATGTCACAGTGAGAAACGCTCACAGGAAAGCTTTACAGCTGCGTGGTATCATCAAGAYAGCTCTATCACTTTGGTGAATTGCATAACTGGTAGAATTATCCTGAGTACAAGGTACAGAAGTAGAAACAGCAAGAGGTGTAACCTCTTGGATAATGTGAGAAATGGAAATCCCTGAAAAGAAGAGAAGAATGGGGGCAAACCTTTGTACCAGATGATTGGAAGGAACTTTCTTAGTGAGTGATTCAAATCACCTAGTAAGCATGACTTCAGTTTTATAGCCTAATCAATTCCCAGAGTTATAACCAGCCAGTTTCCAGTCTTCAGACTGGAAGTTAAGTAATCTTCTTACTTTATGGCAAAAGCACTAGAAAATGGGCCGCCATGGAGTAACTTCATGCTGAGTAGCCTTCCCTGCACTGTTAATCAAAGTGATTGGCACCTGGATTTGAGCCCCCAGGTTAATCCAGATCACTAAACCACTATGTTATCAATCTTTCTCCACACTCCTGKATATTTATTGTATTTTTAATAAAGTGTGCCACTTTAAACATCTGTTACAACCTCTAGAATTTAAAGGTAAAGAACAGTGTGGTTATTCCTGCATTAGCAAGGTTAGATATTCCTTACACATTTGTGTCCAAATAGCAGAGCTGACTTCAGGCGTAAGCAAAGTAGTTCCCTAGGGTGTCACATTGATGAGAGTGGTAAAATCATGGCCTAATGTGAGCAGAACAGAAGAACCCTCCAGGTTTCACACCAGCAGCCCCTGCTCTGTGCACAGCTTGTGCTGGTTTACTTMAGTGGCAGAAAATCTTTTCCAGTCACTAGTCTTAGGGCGATGAGGCCAGGCAAACTCCTTTCTGTCAGGAGGAAAACCGTGGCTCTGCTGCTGGCATCCACTTCCACTTGGTATCTGCTTCTGCTCTTGGACCCCTTCTGCTAAGAGAGGCAGTACAGGCAGTAAACTGCACAAGTGCTGGGAAAGGGGTTATAGTGATGGGGAAAGTGTTTTGAAGCTGACTAGTCTTCATTGTTTTCCCAGACCCTCAGTAGAAACATTTGGTAGGGAGRGATGTGTGTTTTCAATACTTGGAAGGGGCATCAATGCAATAGATTGCAGAGCCCAATGAGGTGTGCAGTCAGGAAGGCTATGTGGCCGTGTTGTCCCAAGAACACCAGTATTTATTCCCTGTTTTTCCAACTCTGGCATAAAATGTATTCCCTGGTGAAATGTCTAGTSACATCTATATATTGTTGACAAAACAACCTGAGGTCACTTTTCAAGTATTTTCTTTGAAGTTTGAAAGGTCTGACTTTTCTGTTCTTTTTCASATGGATTAGTGAATTGTCTCACAAATTCTCTCTTCGGTTTTGTCATGCCCAAAGATAAAGCCTGGCAAGCTCTTTAGGGAAAATGAAGTTCTTAGTCCCTTCAGCGATGTCTTATCTGACATGCAGCCTATCCATAGCAAGTAATTTGCTTTGTTATTTTTGCATTTTTTATTTTTGGAGCATAACTTCAAACTGTAAACTCATATAGCTATTTCTAGTGACATTTCCTCATCAAAACAATTTTATGTGTTCATTAAATGGTCTTGGTTTTATTTATGAGAAAAGAAAATGTTTTAAAATATGTCTCTTTCTACTCAGATATTGATAAATTCGTTTTTTTTCATCTTCGTTAGACTTTACTCTTTAAAATGAGTATGAAGTAAAGTAAGTATTTACTTTCCATTAAGTAAATAAATTATCCTAGTTTCCCTGGTGAATTAGGATTATTAGTTATGTGTTGCCTATGTAGCCACTYCCTCTTACTTACTATGTTTTAAAACTATGTCCTAAAAGACAATTTAGGTGTTATTCTTTATGCAAGAACCACTGAAACTCAGTCAAAATATTGTAATGATGAGAAAATTACATGCAGTAACTGTTAGGAATACCTTGATTTATTTAGAACTACAGTTCCTGAATTATGGAAAAAAAGAACTCTTGCTGACATGTTTTGAAACAATCTTTCCATCCCCTTTTTATGTAAGTAAATCACTTTCTTCCTTTCTTTACTTCTTGCCTTTCTTTCAGGACACAGTCTTAATGAAAAATAGAAGGTTGTCCTCAACCTGTATGACCGCTTTGCATCTTTTCTTCCTAACAATTAAAAAAATAATTGATTTAATTGATCTAAGAATAGGTAATGTTGCCCTTCTACATTATCATTTTTTTTTTTCAATAGTATCAGACATAACTGAATCCCATGGAAATAGATGCGAAAGGTCTTTGATCAATTAACTGTCAATTCAACTGCATGCATTAGCAGTTCCAAAATGCCTGTTTTTCTGCAGGAACAGCAAGCATTCTTCTATGTAAATTAATCAAAGAAAGGAAAACATACCAAAATGCAAAGACGTAAAGCTTCAGTGGGAAATATTGCACTGCTCACAGATAACGTGTTAAGACAACTGATGATTTTACTCAAAGTTACAGGTAACTTAGCTACTCTAGAAAAAGTCATTTATACTAGAACTTAAGCTTTACCTCTTTGATTCAACTCTGAAGGCTTCTATTGCATGGTCATTTCAAGAATACTAACTTTTTTAATGTGCTGAAGACGTTTGGAGAAGATAGTTACCTAGCTCTCATCTCCAAGGTCAACTCATGCTGAATTTCCATAGGTGGATATTTCTTTCATCTATTTGGAATGAAAATATAAGTATATAAGGAAAAAGTATTCTCCTTAGTACTCTGAAATAAGCATCACCAAACTTTAATTTTTTTTATTTTTCCAAAATAGCAGTGAAAGCACTTCTGTTCAAGGGGAAAAAAAAGTCTTGTGCTGCAATTGTTGAAATGAATGGCCAGCTTTCCAAGACTGACAGATCTTATATTTCTTCTTTACTTTGAATTAAAGACATATTTTTGGTATCATTGTGGACTGTGATGAAGTGAAATGAACACTGTTCAACATGTCTTGAAAATGAAAAGTTTGCAATCTACAAAAATACTGTCATCTATTTTACTTATTAGACCTTTCAGCTATCCATTTTTCTTCAAAATGTGACCTTCCTTTTACCCCAGCTCTCTGCAACTGTTTGGAAAATCAATGGCAAGTTTACAATAACCAGCATGAAGCTTTACACACTGTGGAGAAGAAAACATTTTGATAAGCAAATGGATTTCAGTGTCAGCCTTCTAAGCAGTTGTTACAGACAAATGATTTGAAAGATTATCCAAAATATACTGTCTTTTTAAAAAGATACTTTGCTCCCCATGCAAGATACAGGAAATTGAATCAGCTGCAGTACCAAATTGACTTTGTTGTCACTGCAATGTGTGACCCTGTAGTAAAATAAAATCAGTGTCCAACTGTCCAATATGTCTAGACCTTGCTGAACTTTTCAACCAAAACAATTATATTTCTCCTTTTCTATTTTATTCTTTATTTTCCAGAAAAAACTTTGTGACCTTTTCTGTCAAAGCAATCCTTTGAAAACGGCAGTATGAAAAGTGCTTGGCCAATATAGAACCTTCAGACCAAAACTATAATAAATCTTGTCCTTTTCTTCTTGTTTCCTAAGTCAAATCTCTGCATTATTATTTTTAGCCTAGTGAAACAAAAATTTAATTAATGATGAAGAGCTGGGTAACTAAAGAAATGTCAGGATAGCATAAATTCATATTGTTGCTCTATTAGCTTAATGATTTTGGATTCTGTTTGAATGCTGTATGGCAATTCACAAGCTATCATTGTAAGTTATGATTACACCACTTTTGTTTACTTCTGTGGCAGAGGATATATCAGGTGGAAGCAGCTGCAAAGAGTAGTGTCAGTAATTAACTGGACATATTTTAAAGCAGACGACTTTCACTGTATTAATTTCAAAAGCTGCAGGGGCTGCTGAGGTGGGTTTCATAAGAAACAGCAAATACACAGCTGAAATCACTTTGATGAAGTGTCATAATCTAACCACTAAACATACAGACACAAATCTGGTAAGACTGGATGCAGCAATGGATGCAGATGCAATATGGACAAGCTCCTTCTGTGTCTTTCCACATTCAGTTTACTTACTGGAAAAGGTAATAGGACACATGTGAGAAAGAGGGCTGAAGTTCTTGTGAAGTCTGTTTAGTCATTTGGTAAATTTGTGGGATATTCTTCCTTGAGGCTTCAGTTTCACTACCAATCTTCTCTAGCCCCTCCAATTGTTTAAATAATATGAATTCCTCCTGTGTCTTGGCAGTTGGGGCTTTTTTTTGAAGTAACATTCTCATCTCAGGAAAATGTGGCAGGAAAGAAAAGAACACAGACTTGGCCAAGGAACRTATTACTCACAGAGACCTCCTTCATGAGAGTGTGCAGTGTTCTGAAAAGCCTTCTGTGAGTCTAAGTCTTATCACCCAAAATGCTCAGGAAAGAGCTCTCAAGCATTTCCCTCGATTTTTGTTTTACACGTGCTTTTTCACAGAAAAAACCCTCAGTTCACTCATGAAGGTAAAAGATTGAAATAGAGTTTTGTTAGTACATTACCTTATGATTTCTAACATTGAAGAGCACCCCTTTGATTGTTGTCAAAAAGGTTCTCATATTGTTCATATTTACATTTAGATTATAATTTTGTAATTGTCTGATTTGCATACAGGAGGCCAGGAGCAATCAACAATCAGTCTAAAAAAGCATGCTGTGCAAAAGTTTGATGGCAGCCTCGCTTTTCTACACCTTGTTTCCTTCTTAGTAAGAACATGAACATTGCAAACAAACAAATGAAAAGTTAAGTTGAAATCAAAATGACTGCAGAGCAAATTTGACAGGAGCTTTTCATATGAGCTGGATAACTGTGAAATCTAGATGTGAGAAGGCATTATCAGTTGTACCAAATAACATATTATTCAAAACCCAGATGAATTTCTAAGTAATTCCTAGTTTTGTTAGTACAATTTAAGTGTCTTCATCAAGTGGGACACATTCCACAACTAATTTGTTGCTATTGGATGGGGATTCTTTAAATAATTAAAAAGCTGTTTTCTTTAACAGAAACAATTATTTTGTTGATGAACTATCAGGTAACCTTTAGAAAAATGCAAATAATTAAAATTAATTAATAATCTAAAAATGTGGTTTGCGTGGTCCTGAGTTAGAAATGCAATGTGAATATTCTGGGTATTACATTTAAGTTTTAGCAGATCAGAATGGTTGGAACCATAGAAATATTTTCTCTGAGAATGTGTTTTACGTAAGTCTATGTTTTTGACTTATGCTTAACTTTATGGTGATGATTTTGAATCAATATAATTAAAACTGTATTTTTATATCAGAGTTTGCAAACATGTTCAAAAAGGCACTTCCAAATGGTCATCTCACAGTGACTGACTAAATATTCATGGTGACTATATTACAATGAACGGCTAGAAGCAACCATATCAACAGCGTATGAATTTTAGCTTCATTTTACTTGCTTCTAGAAAATGTATCAGTGGGTGTTTTGCACATTGTTTTTTTATTTAATAATGAAAATGTTTTAGCAGGATCATTGGAAAGGCTGAACAATTAATGAATTATAAGATCTAAGTAAATTAACTTGCAATTTTTTTCCTTGGCTATTTAAGATATTTTGAATATTTTTCGTGTTCTACAGATTATATTGAGAGTTGGGTCAAGTGTCATCTGATTTTAAATTGAATCACTTTCCCTAAATTCATTTGAAGTTAACATCAACAGCAATGCCAATTGCTTCCAGATGAGGTTCTGTTTCAAAACTGGATTCTGAGGATTATGGGTTCTGGAAAATGGTCCTGCTTTTGATGCCTGCTTCTACTGCAAAAGCAATATTGCATTTAGTTTTAGTGGGGATCATGAGTGAAATCCTCAAGCTAGAAATTTGAGAATTACGGCATAGTGCCTATTTCCAGAACTGTAATTCATAAGCTAGATGTGTCTAGGAGACAGGTACACTCCGTCAACAGATCTGGGTATGAGGTTTACAGCACCTCAGGCTAAACAGGCAACAGAAAACTCTGAAGAGAGATACTTAGTAAATTTTCCCTCTCTCTTGGATTTAAGCACCTAAATCTAGGTCTGAATGAGGTGCTTTGTGAAAATGGTATGCATACCCCTAACTGCTTTTGAAGCAGACGAGAAAGCAAAAAAATCGTATTCGTTTAATCCCTATAGGCCTGGGGCTTATAAACATTCCATGTTGATAGTTTCACATGTGCCCCAAAAAGTTAAACAAAGCTTATATCCGCTGGATACATAGCTTTTCAGACCTGTTAAACTCTACATGGAGAGAGACCATTGGAACAGAGTCCTTTGCCTAGGGCCTGGAGCAATGAACTTGCAAGTTTCATTAGTGAAAACATAGATGGTTTCCAAAACTCCAGRGTACTGGAGCTCTTTATTCAGCTCATTTTCTTACTCTGAACAACAGAAGGAAAAATTAAGTTTGTAAAAATTAAGCTTGTAACAAACAAAAGGTCCCAAACTATCATAGCAAATTTAATGGAAAATTTAAATTGCTAGTTGTCAAAGATTTTGATGCCTAAAATAGGAAGTTGTTCATATTTATTTTTGAGACATTGCAGAAAAGCTGTAGTAACTTACATTCATGTTTTCTTGTTTAATTATCTGCAGTAATTTTATTCCTTGCCTATTTTTAGCTTGCCACACATATAGGAATATTTTCCATGGGTTTTATTTATAACTTTTGGACACAAAGTAGATGTAACCAAGATGCAGAGAAATTAGAAGAGAAAAACACAAAAAATAAGAAGTTAGGCCAATGAGGAGTATGTTGTATCTCAAAGCAAAGGGATGAATTCATGTTGTCTCTTTCTGTACTGTATCAGTATTGTATTGTATCAGGACCAATAGCCACTTGGAACTAGCCTTTCTGATCTAAAATCCATATTTTCCTTCTACTGACTGAAAAGTAACCCTTAGACTGATGAAAATCGGTCTGGGAAAGTGACCTTGAGACCTGAACTTTCAGAGGAGAGTTGTGACATCTGATGAGAAGAGGCATTGTCAGTCAATCTGGTTCATATTTTTGTTTTCATAAATTATATGATATTTATACCTTGTGATTATTAATACATATAGGATACATATGTATTTAGAAATACTCATAAGTACACTTTAAATAATATAGATGCAGAATAAGTAGCATCTTCTATGATTAATATAGTAATATATGTACACATATGCAATGTATATTCTATTCTATTGTCATCACAAGAACCTACTTGACTAGTCTATTGATTATATTATTGATCACATTTAAACATATATATTTGTGCCTTAATGCAAACAAAATCTGTGTGAAACATCTGCATTTTTCTGTTATTAAACAGTATAGCATGTTATATGGCTTTTTTGTGTGGATATTTTTTCCAGCTGAAACTTTGACATTTGTACCTTCACAAAATCACCAGGACAGGTGATAATCACTGCTCTGAAATAGCTCAGAGAAGCTGTTTGGAAGGTTCCCAAGAAGGCAGACATCATGTGGTGGCCAAATGAGCATTTTGACATCAGTTATTGGCTCACTTTGGGAACAGCTGAGAAGAAGCCAAAGATTGGCTCCATTGTGCTCTTTCCAGTATGAGCTGAAGGATGATGCAAAGCAAATGTAGACCTTCCTTTGAAAATCAATTCTGATCTTTTAAAGGAAAACATGTCTTTCTACACAGCTTAATATAACAGTTTATTGATGAATATTTTTGTTCTGTAAAATCTGTTATTGGTACATATAGTACATAATATAAACCACTTAATATTAAGGACCAGGAAGAGATTTTAGGGAGAGAAACTTGAAAGACATCCAGTATGAACTGAAGTTTGTTTTTGTGTGATCAAGTCCTAAGACTGTCAGTTCTTTGTTGAAAGTATTGCTGCTTCCTTTAGTGCAGTATTGCTGTAGTGCTTGACTTAATGACTTCCTACCATTAAAGGTACTCTCCACTGCAATGTAGCAACGTGCATTACGCTATTAAAATAAAACACCACCCCTTGAAAAGTTGCCAAATTAAAACAAAAAGGATGGAAAAAGGCGTTGGTTAAAGATTGAAGGATAGAGTTCAAAGCACAAATCTTTATATTTTCAAATGTCTGGGTTTAATGCTTTTAAGGATAACTAAGAAGACAGAAGTTTTAATGATGATGATATTTTAAGAAAATGAAGATATTAAAGAAAAATGATGAAGCTGAGGAAAAAAAGACTATTTTTTTTTCTTTTTCCCATATGCTTTCTTGGATACATAAGCCACATGATAATGTTTCAGTTCCCTTTTTGGCTGAATGCACTTTTAAAAGTTGATGCTGCAAGTATTCAAAAAGGCTATTTTGAATGTGCCTCCTATGGTGGTCCAAGCACGTCACATTGCAATTAATCTTTAGTGAGTACTAATTTCAGAATTTTTTTATCACCTAAATATTCCTCAGAATTAAATTTATATGGAAAAAATAGCAAATAGAAAGTCATACACGTGTTCCAAAAAATAGTCGTGGGAAATGTTTTGGGATATTCACCCATCTCTAATGAAGAGAAATACAGCACGTAAATTCTACACGATGAAAGGAAATCTAAAAAGAATAATATTATCTTTATTTCTGAAATTCACATTTTATCCTCTGAACTATTAGTTCCTTTGGGAAATCATGTAATTTTAAAATTTATATAGAATTTTTTGAAAGTATGTTGGAGAAAATAATGATTTGGAGAGTATGTTTGGAGAAAATTCATTATTTATAAAATGACAAGCCTAAAAAAATTAATGGAATTTTAAAGGAAAACAGGTTTTATAGAATTCTTCCCTATGGAGCTTTGCTTTCATAGTTACATAGATGATGACACTCAGAGCAAGAACATGGACAAATTGCACTTTCATCCTGATACTTTGCCTTGCAACAGTTACATACCTGAACAGAATTCCTCAGACACTAACCTCTGGTTTTCAAGATGAACATTGATTATTTATAGACTTAAGCTGTGAAATCAAACTAAACCATAAGCTTTCACAAAATGTCTTTCTAATATGGTGAAGTTTTGCATGCATGATTGCACCAAAAGTGTTTATAGTAAAGAGCCATAGGCAAGATTAAAGATATATGTCTCATAAATTGGGGATTTAAAAGTTAACCATAACACCCTTCCCCTTCCTATTACCTGTTATGGTGAAGACATTTTCATATTGTTGGTTATTTTTCAACATTTTTTATAAGGGAATTCGTTCAGCGCTGGTTGAATCCTATAACATGGCTTTCATAAAAATTCTTTTAAATTGAAAGTCAAATCCATCACCTATTTTGCATCTCCTATCTGTTATCCTGTTTTCTTCTGGTCTGTGTGGTGAAATCTATTTGCTTTTCACAGCACTTGAGTCAGAAAGCTTGCTGGGTAAGAGCTGAACAGAAAGAAGAGACAAGCTGTTACAAAAGCAGAGAGAAATTGCAGCAGCTAGGGATCAAATTGATYTGAGTAAGATAAGAAAATACAGATCTTTCTGAGTTTAAACAATAATCTTCCATCTTCGTCTTCCACAAGGGGGTTCAAACTCTTATCTTGTACTTAGAGGTGAATGAGATATGGTGCAATTCAGAGCTCAAACTCTGAGGTCAAGATGCTTAACCTTGAGCTCACTGAGAGGATAATCAGGTACTTCTGATGAGGCTGGCAAGGCTGACACCTGGCCTGTGCTAAGCAGATGAAAACTGGGGAGAGCTTTATTTCAGAAAGAGTTATAAAACAACAGGAGAATGAATGGCACTGCAATCTAGATGTTAACATAGTATTGTCACAGAAAATGTGTTCAAATAAGAATGAGGAGCATTTTAGTCAGTGGCTTGTGAAGAGATCATTGCCAGGAAAAAGTAAAAAACAAACAAACCACAAAACAAAATAAAGAGAGATGTATTTATTCTTGGGGATGAAAAGGTGACAGACATTCCCAGTATGTGAGGTAGGCAATTAATCTTAGGTTTCTGTTAGGCACCACCATTGCTGGCAGGTTGTGAAGTACAAAGAGAGAAGGTCAGAACTCCCCTTGAGAAGGAGTTCTGCCTAGGTTTAATCACATTGATAGCTGCAGAGCCCCACATGGTTGCAGGAGTGTATCAGGTGGAGAAAAGGGGAAAAGGGGCAAATTAGTAATTGCAGAAAATGTTTGCTATGAATTTGGTCCTTTCCCTCTGTTTTATGAACCGTTCCCTTTTTTATTTACGTGTATTTGTTATTTTGACGGTTTACTGGGTAGTGCATATAGAAAAGGTCAGAATTCCTCTTAAGAAAATTTCTGTGCAACATAAGTAGTAAACTTTTTTCCCAACAGTCATGAGTTACAACCTTTAAAAAATGCAGAATGACAAGGATCAGCAAATAAACAACATCATCTTCAGAAACAGAGTTGTGTTTATCACCAGCTACTCTTTATACTCAGTTAAGAGAACAGATAGTTCTCGGGTCTAGAGTCTCCTTTTTTGATCTGTGCTTAGTGGTAAAAAAAATGACACACTTCTCTTCTTGCTATTCCCCCATTTGGTAAGGTTATTCCTTGCAGAGCAGAACAGGTGAATATTTCTGATTTATTCTGGTACAAAGGCAGGCCAGTTACCTTAAACCAACAGTCTGAACTAATGTGACTCACTTTGCATGGAAGGTGATGATGCTGCACCACCTGAGATCTGTGGAGTGGAGCCTCTAGAAGTGGCTAGTGATGAGTTTCTGGGAGTTGTAACATTTTCAACCACTCCAGCTAGATCTGAAAGAGGGTCTCTCACCACATGCCTAGTTGAAGGAAGTTTAAYCCTCAGAGGAAATCTGGCCACAATTATTTCATTTTTTTTAAGTATTTTTTTAACTCTTTAAAATCCTGATGAATAATAAAATCAGTAAAAAAAGGTTAGTTCTTCMTTCTTCTTTGTGATCCCTTTTACATAGTACTCAGACCAAGAACTAAATTACCACTGGTGACATGGTTCCATATATCCAGCAAATACAAGGTTGCTAAATGCATTCATAGTACAGCAAAACTGATCAGCACTGCAGATTTGAAGGAGAACTTGCTGCTTAGGTTGTGTTTGGAGAACATTTGTCATATAGTAGAAGAAAATCAGAAGTTTTTCTTAAGCATTGTTGTTCAATGTCTCATTAAACTTATAGTTTTCTGCTAAATTGAGTAATCAGTTTGAATACTGAAAGCCTATTCATCACATTAGAAGTTACATTATGTCTGAGGGAAACAAACTGTGCGTATTCCATTTAGAAGTAAGCTTTCTCATCCAAAGAATAAATCAATTTTAGGTTTTTAGCACCTGAGAAGGTAAAATTTTCCAAGCATACTGAACTGTGGTAATCATCTCAGATATCAGACTAGAAAAATAAGCGTTAAATTCACTTTTGTTTTGAAAACTTAAATAAAATTCTTTATCATTATCAAAACCTGCAAATTTATTCACAGGAAATGAATTGCTCATTTAAATACAAAATACTCTCTCATTTCTTATTTAGAACATGCTTTCCTTAGTCAAAAATCTTCCAAAAT
Source organism: Oceanodroma leucorhoa (assembly GCA_030449065.1). Lineage (NCBI taxonomy): Eukaryota > Metazoa > Chordata > Aves > Procellariiformes > Oceanodroma > Oceanodroma leucorhoa. Next base: position 10,510,605 of record JASVER010000005.1, read on the forward strand.
GGTTGGAATCAGGTGACTAACACATGATTTAGAGACATTGCCTGGTTTTATAAATATATATGCTTAAATGTTTTAAAAAATGATAGGAAAAGCCATTTAAGTACTACCTATTTTTCTTCATTGAATATATATATTTTAAAATATTTATCCCCAATGGTACAATTTTCTTTTGTTCAAATTAGTACACAAATCTTTAACAGGATCACAGACTMAGTTGATAGTTAATGCAGTCCTAGATATGTGCTGAACTAATTGATACAACTATATTAGTATTTTTGATTTGTTTTTTAAAAGGAAGAGCCAGACAGGCTTGTGTTATGGAAGATAAGGAAGAGAATATAATTACTTGCTGCAAAGACATTGTCAATGTTTTATAAGGGTAGTTTTTGATGACCAGAGACAGTTTTAAAGGACACAGAATACACACGTGAAAACATAGTACTTCATGTAAGTTAATGAACTTAGTATCAGAAACTAGGACTAACCTAAATATTATAAAGAATAGGAAAAGGAACCTTTCACATGAGCAAAAAAGTATTTCCAGTTAATCAAATTCTGACTACGGAGGAAAAATGTTGTAATTCTGGGAAAATGGATCTTTACACAAGGACCAGTCTGGCACAAACACGTTCCACTGATATTAATAAATTTGTATAGGATTCATTGTAAAACCAGGAATTTGTAGTAGTGAAGTGAATAACAAACTGTGTATCTGCAAGTATTAGTTTAGTTTTAAAATAAAATGTTCTTCTCCATGTCCTTGTCCCTTTTGATTGCTTTCTGCCAACATTCCAGTAATAGATTTTCTTCCATGAGAATAATCACAGAAAATGAGTCAGCTTTTACATAGGCCCCTTCAYGAAAATATCCCAAAGCTCTTCATAACTTTTTTGGGAGCTGGAACAGTATTTTATTCCTATTTTACAGTAGCAACAATGGAAACTGGGGAGTCAAATGGCTTATGCAGTGTTTCTTAACAAGTTTGTGGTTACTCCTCTAATAGAAGCCAGAGGTTACAAATAATTGTTTGTTTTTCAACTCCACARCAAAAAAAGTGCTAGCTTCCTTTCCTTCCATCATACCGAAGAAAAAGATTTGCATGGACATAGAATTTAAAAAAAACCCCAACAACAACAAAAAAACTTTTCACTGAAAAAGAAACAAAATGTATGCTGAATGAAAAAGTTCTGTCTAATATTTTGGGGCACTTGCAAAATAAACAGGATCCATAGTCTTCCTTCCCGTTACCTAAAAATTAAGGCTGTCACAAAACACGTTTACATTAATTTCCAATCCAAACCCTGCTTGAAGGGATTCAAATGTCCTCACTTCACCTAGTAGGATGATACCTTAGCCCCTGTACTAGGTCATTCTGGATGAGAACTTTCATTGTCTTCCTGTGACACTGCTTCATTTGATGTAGATCACTAAGCATTCGTTGGAGAGGTACATGAGCTTCATTGTCCAAATTAACATAGAAAATTAATTCAATTCTTATTATTATTCTTGGAAGGGGTGGGGGTACTCCATTTCAGTACAGATCAAAAGCAAATTTGGAAACTTCAATTTTTCAAATTCCAATCTCAATGCCCAGGCAGCTCTTGGAATAGATATGTTACTACCTTGTTAAAGMAAATTGGACCTGAGACCAAGTTTGGGATACTTTCTAGACCATTACTTCTTTGAAGTAAGGTTGGATACTGGAGCTGTATCATGTCAATCAAATTCTGCTCAGTGGTGTGCTCAGTGAATTCTCTGTGAACAGTTCCCAGTCAGCTGGGAGGGACATTTTCCTTTGCATGGTGCATAGGAGYGCTCACAAGGGAGACTTCAATCCCAGGCATGCTCGCTGCGCACATACTGTGACTTTTAGCCTTGTCCTTGACTAGGATCTATTCTTTTATGTATGTTAGAGAAAGACAAGCATGGAAATGAAGTTGCAGAAGGTAGCAAGTTGGACTCTTCTGTAYGGACCTCCATTAGCTGTTGCAACATGTGTTCTCCTCTGAACTGGTGTCATCCTGCATTGCCAGTTACTAATTTTATGGCTTGTTTATGAAATCTAGYCATGAGTTAAAGTTTCTGTTGGGCYTGGAGCTCAAAATCCCCCTGTCTTTGTGTTGATCCATTTATTCAGTATGAAGATGTCCAACGTACTAAAAGTAACAATCAACAAACACTAAAATTGTATAGTTAACCATTTAATTTATGTAAGCAACTTTTAGTATTTTCAATGGTAAGTAGAACTGTAATATTAGACACTAATAACATGTGAAAAATATGAAGAACTTGAAAATAAGGGAAAATAAGGTAAAATATTCAAATGTAGGAGTTTTTACTATTCATCCTAGCAGTAGTCTTATGAAAGCGACTTCTTCTTTAATACAAATGATATTAAATTAGTTGATCTCCTTTTTCTCTTCAGTTCAGTRGTTCCAGTATTTGCATACAAAACAATTGGCCTAATTATGCTGTAGTATTGGAGAACAATTGGTTTAAAGAGGAACGTAGAAATGAGAACTATGGAAGAGAAAATATATTCCCTGAAATCTTTAGAATCTCTATACAATCTCATAAAATTTTGATTAAAAAGGAATTGTATAATAGTAGCTARGAAAAGAAAACAAGGATTTAGACAAAATCTATTTTACTCTGAACTCCAGTAATTTACCCACCATATTGGTGGAGCCAGGCTGTTTTTTACCAGCAAAACATGATTAGTTTTTGTTCCTTTTCTCATGTATTAGGCTTTTTGTTTGTATTCTTTCACAAAAGTCTAGATGCTGTGAGGCACAGAAGTTCCGTGATTGTAAATAATATAATGAAAAGTCATGTTACCCTGAAATACATCTAAAGAGTTATGTAGATAATTTCCTGTCTATCCCAAGGCTTCTGTGTGCTGCTTGAAAATATACACATATTCAGCACTCTTAAAAACTGGTTGAAGACTAGAATTATAAAAGAYGACTGTACCTGAATAACAGGAAGGAATTCAAGATGTTTTGTGCACTTGCAAAGGGCATTTATTTTTCTTTATCATGATGCAAAAATGGAAAACCCTGCAACTCCTAAATTGGATGTATTACAGTAACTTGTGAAAAGACATTGTGCTTTGAATGATTAAAAACTTGGAACCAATTACAGCTCAGAATGTAAACTGACAGTTTATTTTTTCTTAAGAAAAGAGAAGCCCCCACGCCCTGGGGGTTGGGTGGGAAGGGACACATGCCTAATAGGATGTTGGAAAATTCACTTACTGCAAAATATTATGCCTCCTTAGCTCTGTCAGTGAAGATGCAGTTTGGTATGGCCTTGGCAAAATCCACTGTTCTCTCTTGTCTGGAGGTCTGTAGTACCAGCACAAAGGAGGTAAGACATAAAACAGGATGTGAACATGCTTTTTGCTGTGGGAAACCCTGCAGCTATAGGCCATGAAATAAAACAGGATGTGAGAAAAATTAGCTGATGGCATTAATCGGGAAGATATTTATAAAGGCCTAATAAACAAGGAAAGAAAATAAGGGCAGAACAGCAGGACTGTTGATCTTACAAAGTATATGTCTGGTTTGCATGTCAGTAACTACTAAATTATTGATTCATCCTGGGATTTTCGGTGTACATGATATGTTATTAACACCTCTGTTCCGTATTATTTCTCTTGCATACTGTGCTTCATTTCTTGGGACAACCTCACTCCTTGACTGAGATATTCCATCTGTTGTAGGTATCCTTTCCAGCTTGCAAACTATGATAGTAGTTTGTAAGACTGACATTTTCTTCGATTGTCTCATATTTGGGAAATGAGTAGTGATGGRTGTAATTTAATATAAATCTAATCACGGACATGATCATACAACTTAACTGGGTGTGCTCAAGACTGTGGAGAATGATCACATCAGATGATTAAAAAAGAAAAAAATGAAACCTTTCTGAAAGAGAGAAAAGAAGAAATTGTAAAAAAAAGCTCAGAACAAATGAACTTCAGAAAAGGAGAAACTCTTTTTGTCTTGAACAAAATTAAAAATTATGGAAGGTGATTTTTTCATTTCAGTTCAGTTCATTTAATTTTAAATAATGCTTAATACTCTCAAAATTTTGGCTAATATACTCTCATATATTTGAATATAACTTAAAAGACATTTATTTTAAAAATGTTAATACTTATGAATATTCCTTACATTTACAGTCACACATTTATATTAATAAAATTTCTGAGCCATTTGTATTAATAAAGTTTCTCTAGGTGAGATCACCAAGTGAATTGGTTGGCAGATTAGGGCATAGGACTCTCCTTTTTAGTTTCACTATTAGAGATACATTTCTTCTTCTCTCCCATCTGTCTAAATGACTATTTAAGGTTTTAGGATACGGATAGCTTTTCTTTTCTCCTTGACAGCTCAGCCCTACAGAATCCCACTCTCTACTGTTCCCAGTTCTGCCAACATGAATGTACAGCTGGCAGTATATATAGAGTTTCATTACTTCAAACAGACTTTCCAAATGCCAGTCCATCATTTGTATGTGCAGCATTTTCAATTTGATAAARGCCCACTAGTTTTTTTCTGCTTTAAGGATCTCAAGCTTCAACAAGTTAGATGTTACGGTAAAGGTTAGACACGAAAATATATCCCTGAAGAGTATGGCCTAATATCTAACCTAAGTTATGTGCTAAGGTCCATTAAAATTAGGTTTCCTTCATCAGCCCAAAGTCATTATCAGTATCCTTGTGCAAGAAACTCTATGATCTCATCAGCAAACAGGAACAAGAAGAAAGCTTGATTCCTTCCCTACAGACCATATAGCATAAATGGGACAGRTAAGGCCTGTGGCTTATTCTGTGATCCCAGTGTGGGAACAGGTGACATTCTGATACATCTATGTGATTTTAAACCTGCTGCTGGTGTTGTCTTTTTAGAAGTTGCTGTAACAATTGGGCTGCAATACACACAATTTTCAGGGGATCGTTTCATCATCCCATTGATCTCCTTTCCTTTCTCTTTTGTTCAGAAAACACGATGCCATCAATTTGGGAGATGGAATTTCTTTCTCTATATTTATTGCCAAAAATCATGTGAACCAATCCTTAATTGCATTCATTTCAAAGCATAGGTTCTCTTAGAGGTTTTTACTACAATTCTTCATACGTATTCATTAATATTCTCTTTAGCTCAGATATATTTTTGGCCAGAACCAACTGCTTTTTTTTTTTGCCTTTTTTTTTTTTTTGTCTAGGGACAGCAATTTAACACAGTTGACCAATTCAACACAGAACATTATGTCAAATTCAAGGAAGCTGCTACTATTCACTAGTTGCAGTGTTTTATAAAACTAATATAAAGATACCTTTACTATCCCTGTAAATAAGAAAACAAGGACATAATTTGAAAGGATATGTACATGTTTCTTGAACCTCAAAATTAAATTAATCATTACAATGAATGATTAACCCATTAGAATTAGTCATATGTTAGGAAAGTCATATAATTCAAGAGAACCTCAACAGTTTGCAAGACTAGTTATAAATGGACAAAATATACAAACTTGCGGAACAGAGGGAGAATTAACAACATCAGCAGATATGAATTTTCATGTTTAAAATGAATCCAGAGTTATTCCTGAAATGAAGTGCTACTCAATGACAGGAAGCATTTCAGACTCCATCTTTTAGTGTTTGTGAAAGGAGTGACATTAATAACCCTGTCTTCAAGGGCTGCCTGTCTTCATTCACATAGGTCTGTAYTGACACCTCAAAGTAAGCAATTAGGAACTGACTTGGAAGCAGGCAGACTTTTTCTCCTCTGAGGGTTGCTAGAGCATCTGGACAGACATGCAAGACAAGTTAGCTGTTACACAAGAGAAAGTTCAAAGTAACTTATACCTCCCACGGGGAAGGAAAGAACAGTGATGCTCTGAGTCATTCTCTGCTCCTCAGGTGGCACAGCTATGTGCCACTCCTCACGACAGGCAGATCACAAATTTACGGTTTAGCTCATATAAATGCATCATTGCAAAATCCTTCAGGCTATCTTGTGTGGTCTTCTTCTAAGACTCTGCAAAAGGTTCATCTTGCCATGATAAATCCGTCTTTGGCTTCCCCACTGAGAGTGCCAAAATTATTATCAGCTGTGATTTCAGCGGTTATTATACAGCCATTTCTTAACAAGGACTCAACCAGTACTATCAGCTCCCTTTACACAAGACTCATAGTAGATAGAAGAKAATATATTTCATAACCTACAGGATGTATTTATTTTAAAATAAATATATTTATTTAAATTAATAGATCTATTTAAATCAATATATTTAAAAGTGAGTTTGGTTGTTAACCTCCTTCTGTATGCTTCAAAATGATGCCCGGCACTGGTAAGAGATTAAATAATTTTGAAAATTATTTAATTMATTGTCTGAAAAGAATTTTACTGAGTAAAAGTTTAGTGTTTTTTCATTTTTTCTTGCAAAGACATTTCTGCTATGAAAAGGGTTTCGTTTTGTTGCATCTGCTTGAAAGATGCATCTGCATCTGTCCTACTGAAAGAACCGTGTACCAGTATAGATATAGTATCACACCAGAAAAAAAATAAAATTAAAAAAGTTTATTTGAGGCAAAGCTTTCTAGGAATTTARATCAACCTCTTTGTCTTAGCAGTTCTAGTTTTATAATTGTCTCTGGTTATGAAGGATACACATTAATGTTACAATCATCTGGCACAAAAACTGAGTAAACAGGATAAAAAAATAAGGTATATAGAAAAGCATAAAGAACATTTTATTAGACATTTAGATTTTAATAATAATACAATAGGAGGGTCAAAGAAGTATTATTGCTAAAAACAGTTAATGCATATGAAATCGTATAATGTTTAATTAAGAGACATTTTAGGTGACAAATACATTTAATCTGCTGGGARGCATCTGGATTATTAATAATTGGATGATTCTTATACTATTACACTGAATATTTTGTAAAACTTGGCACATCGTGTGAGTACATGTATCATTATTTTCTCTCTCTTTCCTTTTGGAAGTGCAATGAGAACCCACATTAAGAATACAAATATTTTAAACCTGTTATTTTTGCTTGTTTTTAYTTAAACTGTGCACAACTAGCACTTAGAAAGTGCTGTCTTCAAAACATATTTTCACAGAATACTCTTTGCTGTGTCTGGAAATCTTTGTGAGCATACTCGTTCCTTTGCGTTAAAATCTAAGTCTGTAAGGGTCAGTTGAGGAGTTGTGAACAGATTTTCGTACTTTGATATTCATACCCATAAAGAAGGGTTGGCTTTTACAAAAAGATAATATTTATAAATTAAAGAGATCCTCTAAAAGTCTGACCTAAGATATTCATGACATAGTTTTTAAATTTAGTTCAGCAGGAGTGAGCCTATTTAATGCAAATTCTCTCTTTCATTCATGAGGGAAACATAAAATATAATTATGTGTATTACAAGTGTTTAATGCGGGCAGATATTACATTGTAGCTCTTTTTAAAGCAAAATGATAGATGTCAAGTAGATTAGAGTAGGGATCATATTACAAAGTTAGAAAACAAAATCTAACACTGGATTTTAAACATTTTAAAATGCATCATCATTTATTTCTGAAATTATAATTTCTGAAGATACCAGACTGAAACTTTATTCTCAACAACCCCAAATTATTGCAAAACAGGTTTAGGCAGATCATAAAATGGCAAAATCTGAAATATGAAGGTCTATTTATTTTTTTCTCATATTCTAGCTTTAGATTTTTAATGTAAATAAGTTTCTTATAATCTTTTAGTTTCTTATTTGAAAAATATCCAACCTGAACCATGAATGAACTAATAATCCACTTTGAATTTGTCTCACTTTCGTGTAATTTCAAAGGGAAATTTCTGTCTAGCTATGACATTAAAGTAGTTTCACAGTAATGTGACATAYAATGTTAAGGTAAGTAAGGAAGTGTTATTGTCATTTTTTTATCATTTATCAATTTTTACTGAAATATACAGCATTATAAACAAAATCTTGGATTGTTATTATGGATTACAAAACTGTGGATTGTTCTTTATAAGTCTCCATCTAGGACATTCTCGTTTTTACCATGTCTCAATGACTCCAAGTGGTAGATTTTCACTTCTTCCTTGCTTTTGGATTACTTTACCAGTGAGGGAGGAAACTGAAACAGAATTTAGGCTCTGCATTGGAATACATGGAGTAAGTATATTTTTTCCTCAGTACTCATGAGATTTAAATATAGTGTATAATGATCCTTTTGTTCCATTAACGAATAGTCACACATATATCTTGGCCTGTAAAATGAAGATTGGATTTTCACTCCTTGCAGAGAGAGTTCAACTATACCAATAAAGCTGGATTCTTGGTTCCCTTTTTTAATGGTAGCACATATAAAAGSCTATTCATTTAGCTAGGCTGTCTTGAGCAGCTTTTTACCTGAGACAATGCAAATAATCTCCTGTTGAGCAAGCTATTTTAGGTGCTGCACTTTCTTCTCTCTGCTGTTTGAAATTTCTTGATTATAGAAAGTCTCTTTATTGTTTTAGAYGTTATCAGGGAAATAAGCTGGTATTAAGCATCCCAACAGACAACAAGAATATGATCTTCAGAGCCTTGAAGAGGTCGTCTTCATCAGTGTCTAAATTTTTGCTGCTCAGTGGTATAAGCATGAGCTGCTGTACAGTACATGAATGGGTTCCAGTGGGTCTGTCAGATTGAGCTCACTTCATTATCCTTGCCATAATTAAAAAAAGGCATTTGATAATGGTGTTTGATCTCCCAAGTCCTGTGTTACATTACACCTCTTTCACACCAGTACGGAGCTTTCAAAGACCTGTTGTTAGGTACAAATATATAACAAAAGATACACATCTTCCTTCAAGAATCTTATAATATAATCATAAAGGAAGATACAGGAAGTGGATAAAATACAAAAGAGAGAAACCAAAGAATAAAAATGATCTGATTACGATGAAAGCTTGCAAGGTGATATGCACTTTGAAACAAATCTGTCATTTTTGTAATGTACATGATTTTGTTTCAGACATGAAATTTTGTGGAGTGCTGACCTTTAGAACAGATAGATAGATAATCTCAATTTCTTTGATTTCGGTCCATGGTGCTCAAATAACATGACAGGGTGAGGCGTAGCATGAGTTCTCAAAAAAATAATGGTCCAGGAGAATCAAGAAGAGTCCACACTGGCCTCATCCAGCAGATCTGTCTTAAAATTAAATGTGCAATATATTMTATGCATCTACTGTGCCTGGTCATGCTGATCTGCTACTTCTTTAGTACASCTGCACTGCTAGAAAACAAAAATGGTAGACAAAGACTGCAAAGACTACATTGATGGACTTTGCTAACGACAGTGGGATTAATTTGGCAACTAAAGATATTCTTCTAATACATGTAAAATTATCATAAACAATGAATGTTTTCCCACTATGTATAACAGGGATATAYATAGGGGATGGGCTCAGATGTGGAGGGATTTAGATACATTAAGTGATATGTTTCTAGTATTATTCTAAAACTTCGTCTGACACTTCTTACAGGAGTTTTTCCTCATGACAATAACATTTGGTTCACACTTGCTACTACTGTGTCAGCACTTCTATTATGAACCCCTATTTCAGTGGTTTATAAATCAGCCTCTTCATTTCCTTCCAGCTCTACACTGGACCCATACAGTCTCACTTTATGAGTTAATGTTCTCTTTTATAATTTTGAAAAAAGTCCTCCTCCCAGAGGAGGACTTTCTCTGATTTCTGTGTCTGTGCAAACASTGAAATGTTCCTTTTGATCCCTTGAATATAAAAGGCACTTAACTGAATCTGTTTCATAATGTAGTCACATAAAATAATGAAACAATTTAGAAAGGCACCACTATCCTTTTTTCTTGGGAGAAGAAACTACATACAGCCACCGAGGTATCTTCAGTTCATGTAGACTTATCTGAATTATTTAAAACTCCCCAGGATAGTTTTCAGCGAGCAGCAAAATCATGTGAGCACTGAACACAATATAGGCTGCAAAACTTATTAACATCCTAAGTAGTTTTCTTGTGAGCTAAATTCTATTCCATTGTATTTATAGTCCCATCAGCCCCTGATCTGGGAACTTGGAAACTCCTAGGATATATCTGCAGGCACTGCAGAAGAGATATCCTCTGTATGACACACATTCAGARACCTTACTCACATGCCTGAAGCTCATGTGACGTTGAGAGATTTGTTTCCTTCACTTAGGGCTAAAATAAAAGAATAAACAACAACATGAGGAAGTTATATCAAAATTGACTTAAACAGTATGACTAAATAAAGTCAAGGTTACTGCTACTTTCTAAATGCACATTTCTAGTGAAAATAAAGGTAGACAGTGGAAATATTGCAAACCGTTTTGTGCCTTGACTTGAGTACATTGATTGCTTTTTGTTTTCCTTGTTGGACAAATTATTCAAAGATTATATAAAAATAACAAAACCTGTGGAGGGGAGTTAAACCAAAACCACAACAAAACCAACTAAAAGTTGCTATGGTAAATAATGYTGAGTGATGAAACAATTTACTGTACAAGTATTTGACTATTCGAGAACAAATAAAATGAATGAAAGAATTTTTTTACAAGTATTATTTAAGTAGCCTTATTGAAAAATTGAGGTACCCGTGACAGTACAATGCAATATGACTTTAAAAATAGCTTAAATTTGTTAACTTGAAAGTAAGACATATCTATATAAATTTTTTTTTTTTTTGTCACCATGACCCACTACAGATAAAATCTGGAAGCTAAACTTTAAGGCAAACTGCTGTTTTTCTGAAAGAAGAACCAGCTGTATGGATTCTTGCAACAGAGCTCAGGTCTCAGAGTGATGAATAAGCGATGAAAGATTCTGGCTTACTTTGTCCAAACGTAGCCTTTGCAATAGCAGAAGCAGTAAAAGTAATATTTTGGTGGTATTTATGGAAGCTCTCTACCTTTTGAATMTGAAGGGATCATTTTGGCCACTTTTTCAGTGATTACTAAAATTACTATATTACAATTCTCAGTGTTGGAAGAACGTACTGCTACATATGTAAGCTTGAGCACTGGAAGAAACCTAGCAATAYGGAACTCAGCATGATCTACTTTGTCTTACAGAAAAGCTGAAAAAAGAATTAAATCAGTCTTTAGGAGTTTTAGTGTGACACACATATGCTTTTGGAACTTAAGCTAACATGCTTAATGAAAATCTGGGTAGATTTGCAATACGCAAGGGCTGTACAGATACACTCTAAAATCAAACTTTATTTCAATTCTGTTTACTTTAAAATATTGTTAACTTCTAATTGGTCTTGCTCATATGAACATGTTCATTTGGATACAAACATTCTTGCTTCACTGATCCCAGATTCATACTTGGGGTAAAATGTGGTAGTGAATTCTATTTCTTGAAATCTGAAAATGCTTTACTTTCATGCTGCAGACAAAGCTGCTGCACTTTGTACCTTCTAGTTAGTTTTCCTATTTCCATTTCCTGATTCAAAGAATTGACAGCTCACAAACTGACAAGTTAATTTTGACACAGTTTCTATTCATTAGCTGAAAGTTAAACCAGCTCTTGTTTGAACTGTGCTTTAATTAATGAGGTAACAAAACCATGTCTGAGACAGCAGCTCCTCCTCACTGACAGTAAACATAGAGGCAAGTACTGTAATTAATTTATTGATACAGCCCTAAAAATACAGATGTCAAGATGGTTCAAGATGGAGATACAGGTACAAGATGGAGAAACACAGATTTGCTTACCTTCATGCACAGTCAGAGAAGAAAATTCTATGCCTGTGTTTTAGTTAGTGCTGTATTTACAGCCAGTCCCATCCACATTCTGGCTGTTTGAGAAATTGTATAGTAGGCAGATAGTYTGGTATTGCCTTAGTCCTGGTGATGCAACAATATGAGTGTAAATGACGTTCTAATACTCATGGGATGCTATCGATTTTAGGGTCAGAAATATTACCTTTTTCTCCCCTTGTTTTTAACCACAGCAGGTGCAGGATTAGCAATTAATCATTATGGTGATTTGTGTGCATGTTAGGTTGGTACAGTGAAACAAATGACTGCATTACTGCAAGGGGAGTGCATATACTTTACATAATTATAGGTGTGAGCATCTTTTGTTATGGTATAATCAAATAGGAAAAAAGATGAAAGGATTTTTACAAAAGTACCATGTCAYAAAACTATCATGTCTCAAAGGACTGAAAGGCATGCCTGCTCCTTGAGTTCCAGAGCTATTAAAGTGAAAGCTAACCCTTCCACTGCTGCTGGCCTTAGTTACCTAGCCCAAACAGAGGTAGTTCCTCAATAATAGCTCTATATACAACGATCTTAAAGGCTATAAGACAAAATCAGTAACCAATTAGATACTATAGTTAGATTCTTAATACAAGAGTAGTGGTTCTCCCCACCAGCACAGTGAGAGAGSTTAACTTTGTTTTTTGCACTGTCAAATTGTTACCTCCTCTCCCTCTCTACCACTGCCATGCAATAATTTTGCACTCACTGGCAGTTACACTCCACCTTAACCTAAAAGGCCTGGGGTGGACAGTGACTTGGCATCCAAACCACTGCATGGTGGAAATTGTGGATTATACTAAATGCTAGTCTGGCACCATAACCAGGATAAGGGAGAAAAATTTCATGTTGCTACCCTTGTGCCCACAAAAAAAAAAAAAAAAAAAAAAAAAAAAAAAAAAAAAAAAAAAAAAAAAAAAAAAGTTAGAAACACTGCAAAATAGCTGTCTTTGATGTTCTGTTTTTTGACAGCAGAAGACTGTCTCTACCCTAATCTGTCTGGAACTTAGGTGAAGAACAGGAAGTAATAGGCACAAGTTTGAAACACATGACTGGATAAAAATATAATCTTCTTAGTTTGACCAGGCACCTCTGCAATTGTCACTTTCTTGATTTTTTCCCCACATGAGAAAATATGTTTGTTAAAAGCAAGTCCTTAATTTTAAAGGAAAATGCAATATGTCTTATGGCATCCAGAATCTTCTGTTTGTGTGACCTCCCTTCTGGGAGTGGTACTTTTTGCTTCTTGTTGTGTTGTATTTTACTTGCAACAACAGCTTTTTGGGAAACAAACATGTCTGCTTTTGAACATCTGTGGTTTCATATACAAAACTCAGTAGTAATAATTATACTTAAAATTTGGTATTACAGTTAATACGTTTACTGTGCACAACTGTACATCAATCTGCCAAGGAAATAATTTATTAAGGCACAAATTATGTAGAGTCATTGGGTCCATGTGTTGTCCATTGGTTCATTCTTTCTGTCATAGTAGTTTCCAGAAGGGGTAAATGAACACAAAAAAAACTCTGCTTTTTTTTTTTTTTTTTTTAAAGGGGACAGGTTGGAGTTGTATTATGTGGGCAAAGGAATTTAAACTGAAAAAATATAGGGAGGAGCTCTAAGGAATATTTTAGTGGGTTTTGAAAAAATTGCATAATCATTCCATCTGAAAAGAAATTTCAGATTCTTAAAAATAAGTCAACTGAGGTGGAAATAAGTGTAGCTTAAGAAATTTGAAACTTAACATTGAAAAGAGATGAAATCCAGAAACTGCAGAAAATTTAGGCATTTTAACCAGCAAGTTCAAGCAGATAACTTGACCTTAATTAAGCAGGGATTTATATAGATCAGGAGTGTTGATTTTCTAATAATCTTGGAARACTATAGAACGGTAGTAAAGTTAATGTTTGACACTACTAAAAAATATCTGATTCTGTCAGTCACAGTCTCTGTAGATTCTCAGATGCATTCATTACACTTCTAATTAAGCAAAGTTACAAGGATCTGTCATGTATTGTTCATTCCTTCATCTTCTCCCCACTGAGCAAGGTATGCAGTTTGGAATATCTTACTTTACTTGGCTTATTGGAAGAATTTTTTTAGTTTATTCTTTTTGCATTTAAATGTAAATGTGGAAGAAGGCGATATGTATAAAATTCCCACCTCTTAGATCCTGTGCATGTCATTTTATTGAGAAAGCTCTGGTTTCTAGAGGAATTCTCGGAAGTGAGCATTATCATAGATTTTGCATCTGCTTGTCTGATATCCATTCTAAGCAATGTAACAGAATGGAAGAATAGACTTGAGGCCACAGAATCAAAGCCAATTGGCATGGGTTTCAGGAAAATTGAACTTGTTAAAATCAACTTTAAATGACAGGTTTGGTTAATAAAGATAATAGTGTTTTAATGCACTTGGACTTTTGTACAGCTTCATATCACATGATATTTTAATTAAGTGTATATTAAATAGATTAAAAATGGTAAATTAGGTCTRAGGACGTAAATGGAAAACCTTCCTCAAATGAAATTTCTGTGCTTCTGCTATGGCCCTGAGATCAGATCTTCGTTATGCACCTTTCAACATTTCCATCAAAAAGTAGTCTGAAGAAACAAACAAAATAAAAACACAGAATCTTTACTGAATGTGTCTGCAGATGACAAAAAGAGAAAGTAGAAAATAAGAAAGCAGATAGCTGCTGATAGAATTATCAGAATTTTTTGGGATACAAGAAGACAGGCCTGCATCTTCTTAAAAGCGGATATGAAGCCTTGTGCATGAGTTGATACTGTGTTTTGGAAAGCAATGACTTTGGAAAAAACTTAGTGGCTAAACTGTGTTCATAATTTTTTACTTCGATATGCTGATAAATTAATTGCTGGATGAATTCACATGATAATATCATATAGCAGATGGTATGTGTTTGGAACTGTRTTTTATTGCTGGATCCTGGTGTTCAGTTCAGATTTCTGCATTTAAGATGGGTATTGAAATAATTTTGGAGTTCAAAGAAGAGCCATGAATGTGATCAAAGGATAGCAAATTATGCCTAATTAAATACACCTTTAGTGAACAATGCAGGCTTCTCAGAGAAAAAAAAGGGGTTGGGTAATTTTGTCACAGATTGTGAATACTGGCATAGAGAATAGAAACAGGGTCTTTGTCCTTGTAACAAATTATAACAAGGCCCCAAAATAGTCTGATTTTAAATAAGCCTTTTTTTTTTTTTCTTTGCTTTTTCTTTTAGAAAAAGGAGAATACTTCATCTCTGAAAATATTTCGAAAGGGATTTCAATGCTTCTTCAAATCTCTATCTCAAGACAGGTTTTTTTTTTTCTGGAAGTTATGTTTTAGTTGTGATTGGATTTGTTTCAGAAAAGTCTCCTGACATTTGTTATCCGTGGGTTCAAGCTAGATGATAGCAGTGGTCACTTCTTTTCTATGAATTTATGAATACAAAGACTGATCCAACTACGACAGCCAACTGCCATTCTAATCAAAATAGAATTTCTTTCAAACCATTTTTTCAACCTCATCTCATGGAAAATATTAAGTAGTGGGTGAAATAAATCAAGTAATTAACATACAAGCAGTATCTTCTTCTTCTTCATAAGTAGCCTACCACATTAGTGTTGGTTATATCTGTGTGAGATAAGCTGTACTTAGTTGTTATTGCAGTAGAATTCTAAAGCCCCTGTGAAAAGTCGAAAGCCCCCCAGGTTGAAAAAGTCAAGTATGAGCAAGAACTTAGTAAGAGATGGCTTCAGCTCTAAAGAGTTTAGTGTCTCAGCGTTGAAGGAAATGGTGTAAAAGAAGATGAAATGACTTGCCTACTAACACATAGCCGTCCTGCAACAAAGCCAAAAAAAMCCCAAAAGGAATGGCAGTCTTCAGATCCTCAGAGCAATATTTTATTTTATTGGACCACATGTTATACCTTTATTCTATTTCAAAAATAGAAGATATTTCAGCTCAAATACAAGCAGACATTTCCATATGCTATTGATAAAGAACATTCTCATAGTGCTTCAGTGAGCACCTTCTATCAGCATTTCTACTTTTTGAGTGCTTAGAAGTCATATCCTTGTGATATCTCACTTTGTTCAGATTAGTRGAAAAGAAAGAATGGAGAAAAAGTGACTAGAAGACTATTTCTTCATAATCTGTAGAAAGACTGTTAGACCCCAGAGTCTTTGGATCCCAGAGTAAAGTAACTCTTTATCATTATCATTAATGCTATACATCAATATGTACTCTGTACCAACTCCCTGTTCAGTTTTTCTTAATGGCATATAAATCTTGACTATACAAATGTATCTGTAGCTAGAATTATCATGATAATAATCTCACACTGCTGCACTGATGAAATTTGCATGAATCAGCTGAATAAAAAAATAATTACATCAATGTAGTATTAGTTAAAAAAACCTAAAACTAAAGACTAAACTAAAGGCTAAATTTTGATAAATATAGTACAATTCTTTTAATTTCTTTTCTGCTTTTCTTCCCTTAAAACTCATAGGATCAAGTTCTTTCTTACATTGAAGTTTAGAACTTTGCTCTCAGAGAGGAGAAAAATTAAGATTCTAATATAATAGTATGATTCCAGACATTAGGTTTTCCTTCAATGTAAGGACCAAAAGGCAAAATGTTCCATGATTAAACTATATTGGCTGCAGACAGGGCTGACTCCCGCTGTCACTTCATAAGAATTCCATGCCCAGATAACCCCTGCAACAATTTAAATAGACAAATTAGAAAGCAGTGTAAGAAAGAAAATACAATTATCTGGATTTATATTTCTGAGAGAATTCACCACATTAGCCCTTAGTGCTGGCTGAATCTGGTCCTGTGACCTACACATTCAAGCTGTATACAAATATACATGTGTTTTCTGTGTACTAATGTCATAAGAACTGTAAGAGTTAAGAGATTAATTGCAGTGAAGTATGAAATTACAAATTCCAATTTCATTCTAAAAATCATCCTTTGAAAAAGATGCATCCTTCTAAATCTTTTTCTGTTTTCAATGTTGTTTGCAATTGCTTCATTTATTGTTACAACTTTTTATAATGTTCTAAAATATTTAAAGGTCCTGGCTGTATACATTCCTTGTTCATCGTCATTCACAAAGAAAAATATCAAAGAAGTTGAAAAAGTATTTTACTTTACCGTACTTTGGGCTGAAAAGTGTGCTACAAGTAGGTGTATCAACCTAATATTGCTACCATCAATTTACTTCATCAGGAAATCACAGAGGAAATAATATTTTTTCCTTATCTTGTAAATATATATATCACAGAAACTCAGTGACTGAAATCATATTGATTATTCTTGCAGAAAATAATTAGCTATAAATACACATGCACATACTTCTGTAATTAATTTTTCTCCTTTTATGTTTGTTTTTTTTTAAATTTATGTCACATAGTTATRTACATACAATGTATATTTAGCTATTACATGAACTAATTTGAGGAAATTAGGTTCTAGAGTGTCACTGAACTGCTAATGAAGCATTCTATGGAAATAAAAATTGTTCTTTACTCTGTTTCTTAATAGCAGTTCCACAGCCCCTCTTGTCTCAAAGCATTTTATCCAAAAGAGAAGGTAAGAAAGACTAAGACAGAAAGGTTCAAATAACTATTGACTTTCAAAAACAGTTAGCTTCAAGCACTGCAAATATTTGTGTTTCATGATATGAATGTTTCATGTGCAGTATCTAACTTGTGAAATTTGTATTATAAAACTAATAGAAAGAAAAAAAATATTACAAGTCAGCTTTGTACATGTGTGACTACTGGTTCAGGGGAGACCAGGAGTGAGTTGTGATCCACACATTTTATAAATGGACAGTGCTTCTGAGGACCAAGGAGATACTTTGCAGAATACTTGGGCCCTGGCAACTGTTTCGGCTATTGGCATTTMTTCTAATGGGAAGTGTTCTCCTGCTTCTCCAGCAGAAAGGGTGAACATTTTACTCTGTGCCTTAAGTAGGATGTAGTGCAGGAAAATAATGTTAATAAAGGACAATGGAAAGCTGGTCCTGAAAAAAAAAAGTAATTCTCTCCCTGTCCTTTCCAGAATTTTTGTTTAGTTATTTTACACCAGAGGAGCTGACAAATACACCCTTTCCTTGTCCGCTTGCAGTCGGGGAAGTATCTAGTCCAATGTTCATTTTTTCATCTTTGCATTTCTCTACAGTGATGGATTTGAGTTTTTTTCCCTCATTTTTTGGTGCAAAGAATAGAATTGTATTCTTTTTCTTCTTAAGAAAGGAAAAGTTGGCAAGCAATTGCCTGTTTGGTCTTGCTGTCAGGATGTGAAGAACTTGACACGACTAAATGACAGAAACAAAATAGTAGTTCTGAGACACATATTAAAGACTTAAAACACTTATTTTCAGTTGCAAGAAAAGCTATTAAATCAGACTGCAGCTTTTATAGCTGAAGGGCTTGGAGAGTGGAAAGGATGAGAACACTTGCAAGAAAAGGATATTTTATCTGCTGCTCACAAGGCGGACACAAACCCCTACTGAGCCTTATCCTTTATACTTCATTGCACTGTCTTTGGGAATGTAATTTATGCTATCAAATAATGTTCAGCATATGCACATTTTAAATCATGTTATTAAATGCTAAAGCAAAAAGTGTCTCTTCAGGTAAGGACACTTGACTTTAACTGTTTTGTTTAAGACAAAAACAAGAATTAACGTGAGGACCATAAGGTTTTTAAGGCCTTTTTTTTTTCCTTTCTGCTTTCTTCAGTATATAAGACTCAATGATTTAGATGACAAATGCTGCTRCATTCTTTATGGACATTTTTCAGTTAAAGTAGCCCAGATGCTGTTCAAATGTGATTTCTCCTACACCATTAGGCACATGCAGAGGAGGTAAAAATACAGACCCCATGGAGTACTTCTGAACAAGAYAGCCGTACTTTAAGAAGTCTTCTGCCGAATGTAGATTTTTATGTAATCATCCTTATCACAGCTTCCAAGCACAGAACTGTCCTGAAGGGCGATGGAAGACTCAGGCATGCATTAGAAGAAKATCTAGCTCCTCTAAAATGAGGTAGGTGCTTTGGCAGTAATTAAGCAGGACTGAGGCCCATATAGTTAAAACTCCAGGCTGTAGAACAGCACTAGGCACTTAGCTCATGAGATACTTAAACTCCATATGTACCTCAGTTTTGAATACTCGAGCTGCTTTGAGCAGGYTACAGAAGTCTCAGACTGGACATTTACGAAAAGCAGACTGGTACCCAACTGGAATCCAAATCCAGGGTTTGCCTTGGAAATGATGGAGAGAGGGGAACTTTCAGTTTAGTCCATCATATGGTGAAAATGCATGAACAGATCTTTGTCCCTGCCATCCAGGTGAGAATCCTAATTACTGTACTTCAATGTCATGCTCCTTCTTGGCCCCTCACTACAAGAAGGACATTGAGGTGCTGGAGCGTGTCCAGAGAAGGGCRACGAGGCTGGTGAAGGGTCTGGAGAACAGGTCTTATGAGGAGCGGCTGAGGGAGCTGGGGTTGTTTAGCCTAGAGAAAAGGAGGCTGAGGGGAGACCTTATCGCTCTCTACAACTATCTGAAAGGAGGCTGTAGAGAGATGGGTGCTGGTCTCTTCTCCCAAGTAACAAGTGATAGGATGAGAGGAAATGGCCTCAAGTTGCGCCAGGGGAGGTTTAGATTGGATATTAGGAAAAATTTTTTCACTGAAAGGGTAGTCAGGCATTGGAACAGGCTGCCCAGGGAAGTGGTGGAGTCACCATCCCTGGAGGTGTTCAAAAAACGTGTGGATGAGGTGCTTCGGGACATGGTTTAGTGGGCATKKGTACTGGGTTGATGGTTGGACTCGATGATCTTAGAGGTCTTTTCCARCCTTAATGAYTCTATGATTCTATGATTCTATGATTCTTTCTGGCCCTCTTGGAAGAAGCTCCTGTTTGTTTGTTTGTTTCCTTGCTTGTTTGGTTGGTTGGTTTTTGCATGGTGGAACAACTTCAAAAGGAAGAGTCGGGAGGCCACTGCACCTCAAAATAAATAAAAYCAACTACAGCAGTACCTGAGGAAAAGACAACAGTAGACTGAAYTGTCCTGAAGCAGGGGAAGGAATTAACCTTAAGCCTTTGCATCCTGAGCAGGGGCCTGCACTAAATGACTCGTTGTACGGTTGTGAGAGCAATGCCATCTTAAAAGAAAAGATTAAGATATTTTTCTTAATATGCATTTTTTCTTAAAATTTATAGGGGAAGAAAGGTAGAAACAACAAGRTGAAATTTTTCTTAAAGTAGGTGGAGACGCCTACTTTTATGATAAGATAATGATCTGTAATTCTTGATAATGTATGAAAACATTTTCTTAGTAAGTGTTTGTAGTCTTGAGATGGAGGTTAAGAAATTTTGCCATCTTTTGCATTTCCTTACTGGATGATGAAGTTAATGTCCACCTAAGAGTCTGTCTGGTTGTGTGGAGTCCCTTTCTGACAAATCTAGCACATTGCAATTCTAGGCACTTAACTCAGGTTTTTAATTTGGTGCTAGGAAACAGATGATCTAATCCTTTTTTTTAATCTAGCCCTTAATGATTTTCCAAGGTCASACAGTAGTACCAAGAAACAAATTTTCTGGGTAGTTTCAGCCTGAAAAGTTATTTTCATTTACCACTGCAGGCAGAGTTATGTGGCATTACTGCAGTCATGCAGCTGAGAAATTCCACTCAAGATATGAGTGGATTTTTTTTATTTTCCCAAATTCACAGAGGTTTTCTCATTTCCATGGTCTTTGCCACCCAGACATTTAGGCTAATATGAGTTAATGGGCGTCTTGCATTCAAGTGTATTACAAGTGCCTCACTGGCTAATTCTGCCTGTTTGTACTGTATCTCTCAGGAAAGCTGAAAAGTAGGATTTCCAATTACTATTTTTTCTTTTTTTTCTGAAAACAAAAGATCAATCACTGTGTTAAATGGATTTTAAAATACCTAGTACATGTTATTGTTGTRTGCTGTAGGAAAGATGGAAGCTCTGAAAAAAGTTCAAGATGTGTTTTTGCAAAGTCGTTGAGTGATTTATACTTCAATTGAATGTAAGCATGTGTATGGTCAAATATAAAATAAACAGGAAAAGTCCAAAACATTGGTTTCTATTTCTGCTTTTAAATGCTAAGCTTAAATATTATGTCTCATATTATTATTAATTATTAAGATTCCCTGTTCTGCACTTTCATGCTTACTGCATTGCTGCTCACCTCATGATATATATTAGGGATTTATTTGGTACTGTTTTTTTTTCTTTTTGTCACTATCATGCTATTTTTGTTGCAGATGCGTTTTATGTTAACACAGCCTGACATGTCAGCCGAATGTATAGGTATGTGAGACATAATATGTATATCAAACTCTCCATCAAGATATATAATTATAATATATAAACATAGAAGGTTGTGGCTGTTTGTTTTTTTTTTTTTATTAAGAATATTATTGCATAATGTAAAAATGTACAGACTTAGAAATTATATTAAGACATTTGATTAATTCCTCTTATTTTAAGTATATAAAGTTTAGGGTACAGAAGAGGAGGATCCAGAAAACCACTTATGTCCTCAAGTTTTTACACATTAAGAGTAATAAAGAACGGAAGTATAGACAGCAGTGTGTGTGTGTGTGCATGCGCACACGCTCATGCACGCACGTGTTAGTTCAGAAGGCAGCAAAAGAGAAAACGAGCATGGACATGACATGCAGTCAAGGTATGAACATGGACCTGGGATTTTGGAAGTACTCCCACATCTCAGAGTTTCATAGCCTATAAGGATTTCTGTCCATCAGAAGTGATGAATAAATATAAAGTCACAAAGATATATTATCAGAAGAATAATAGTAATAAATAGGCTAATACAAATAAATAGTTCTCAACAAATGAGACATACAGCAAGCAGCTGCAAAATAACCAATCTGAAGGTACTGTTTTTGGATTCTGCCTGTTTCAAATATTTTTCTCTTACATTTTTTCACTTCCTACCCCCCTGCAAGAAAGGTAATCAGAAATAATGGTTCTCCTAAGAGAACCACCCTGGGACTCCTTGTCAGGACATCATGGAAGGTAGTTTAGAAGAGACAGTAATTGTGGGAGCAGCATAAATATTTCTGTATTGACTTTCTTGAGAGTACTAAACACTCTAAAACATTGACATAGGTACATTTATTGTGTTCAATAAGCCGGCACACGTGTCTCAGTACAGGTTATCAGCCCATGGCAAGCAGCTTGCAATGTTCTTCCTGTCAAAACAAAATGTTAAAAAATATTCTTTGTGTGTCTTGGGGTGAATATACTGTTCGTATGTGTGTTCAGAAATATTTAGAAAAACARTGGAAATCTTAAGAGAATATTAGTGTCATCTTATATTCAGCTCATCATTTCTCGTAAGTATTTTGCACTTATTTCTCTGGCTTTCTGTATAGTATAAAGAAAACACAACTATGAGAGGCTGAATAATGTTTGTGATTTTTACTTTTTAAAA
Source organism: Oceanodroma leucorhoa (assembly GCA_030449065.1). NCBI lineage: Eukaryota > Metazoa > Chordata > Aves > Procellariiformes > Oceanodroma > Oceanodroma leucorhoa. Next base: position 10,532,970 of record JASVER010000005.1, read on the forward strand.
AATAGTAACTTTAATGATTTTTTAATGATTTTTTWAAAAAATATTTTTAGATGCTTTGCCTACTGTTCAGAAATAGCAAATAGCATATGTATTCTTGTATATTTCTATAAAATTCATATTTGCTCTCAGAAAAGATCAACCTCATAGCATCTGTCTGCAACATGGGGTTATTTTGGTCTTTGAAGATATGCAGGAACAATTTCTTCTCTTTATCTTGCTTTTTTATTTTTATAGTCTCCACATTTTCTCATGTTCAAACAGAATCACTCAAGCAAATATCAGACCAAACCATCTCAAGCTAGCTTGCCACAGTTTTGCCACACAATGCAAAAATGACCATTTTCCCTTGCAGAATCATAGAATGGCCAAGTTTTACTCACAAATAGTTGAATAAAAATGGAAGAACCAAAATTATATGTTCTATGAAACAAACCAAAAATTATATGTGCTGCTGTTTACAAGCATGTAATTAGTTCTGTAAGAAGTCTACTTGCATTGGTAAATTGTTCAGGCTTCTTAGCTTATCTTGTTTGACGGTATTCATTCTTTGTGAATCTCTGCTGGATATCAATAAACTCTTTTCATAAAATAAGTAATTTGCTCGTATCCTTCACCTCATACCTCATCTATGATTATCACCGCAGTAAGAGTGTTGCTTGCTCTTTTTAAATGACTGAAATATTGACAATGAAATAAAGTAGGGTATTTTAGCTAAATATATACATCTATGAGCATTCTGAGACTGTTTTTCATAAATATCCAAATATTTATGAGCTGTTAATATACTAGTAATTCATATCAGAGTGATGAAACCTAATCTACAATCCAAATTAAATGTTTAGATTCAACATTTGCAAATGGTGTATGTGCATATTCATTTGATAGGACGTGTCAGTCTTCAACTACTGTGATTGCTATGCATGTAGCTAGAATACCCAGCTGTTTACTGGTAAGTATACAGTATTTGTCTTTTGAAAAGAAATATGAAATGAATATATAAAAATGAATTTTTTTTTCAACAACATTGACAGAGAACCCTGGAAGCCAGTCTTTCATACATATCAGTCACACTTTTCTGACTCTAATCAGCACAGCCAACAAATATGTGCATCAACTTAAGTAAACAAATAGTTTTATTTGTTGTAAAGTGTTTCATTCATAAGTAAACACTCTTGTGTTTAAAGTTATGTAGTTAAGTGCTTTATCTGATCATAGTGTTAACACTAAATAAATGCTCCCTTTTAGTCTCCAGACTGAAAGGTCCAAAAGATTTGCCACATTTTTTTTCAGTGCTCCCTCCTGTCCTACCACTATAAGCTGAACTGTGACTTYGGTTCCACAGAACTACAACTATCTGTCAGTGTTTTATGTTTTGTTTTTTGTTTGTTAGTTAGTTTGTTTGTTTGGTGGTGGTTTGTTTGTTTTTTTAAGAGAGAGGCTAGTTTTTGTCTAAACACAACTTAATAAGTAATGATGAATGGTGGAAAGAACTGAAGGAAAACCTTACTGGCATTCTAGTGTGGCTGAACATAATATGTAAACACTCTTCTCTGACAGCTTTCTCTGGGTTGCTTTGCACATGTGGCTAGTTTCAGAATGTTGAAATCCAAACAGCAGGCAATTAGAAAATGTAAATTTCTTATGTAGTAGTCTGACAATATTGCCTTTTATTCCAGTGTTTGGTTAAAGGTTGAGAAAAAGATATATTAGCTACTTTTGTGTCCTTGTGAATCATAATTTAAACAAAATGTATAGTGTAAATAGTATATACATGTCAACAGGCTACATAAACAACTTTGGATTTGCTTTAATATCTGGATCAAATCTCAGAACAGCATTAAGTTCTATACTAAATGTGAATTTCTCACATTCTTTGCTCTTCTAGCTGTGCTGGTCTGGTGGGATAAGAGGTTAGGCTCAAAATCAAATACTCTGTCCCTGTATCTCTTAGTGGAGTTTAGTGCTCAGTCATTTATGTATGGAAAATTTGAGAGCAAGAACAATGACTTCTAATGTACTCTTTTGTCAATGAATTAAGGAACATTTAATGAAAGTCTCTGTACCATTTGTCTACCTGTCACGTTAAACTACTATAACATTTTCTCTTGGTGACTACAAAATTGAAAATTATGGAGCATGCTCTTCAGCTCAGTAATTTTAATAAAAAAAAAAAATTCCAACATCTTATTTCATGGATGGAATTTATAGAAGTAATGGGGTAGATTATGAATCCCAAAGTAGTTGCTTTCTACCATTACCACATTAGAGATTTTAGAGTTTCTAGTGTGTCTTGCTGCTAGCCTGACTTCATGGAAGTTGCAAATGTGAAAAATTTATGTCACAAATTTTATGKTTTTTTTTCCTCTTCCTTAAAGGTGATCTTTGCTACCTAACCTACAGCTGCATGGTTACTTATGTTCTGTTCTTGTTTGCTTGGGGTTTTTTACCCTCTGTGGAAATCTGAGATTATGTATGTGTTGGTTCCAAACTATTGGATGATTTTTGTGAAGAAAAAGACAATAATATTTTACTACTTCCTCTGCCGTAGCTGTGAATAGAGACATATCAGTATGTCTCCCTTTTCTTTAAACTTCTTCAATATACTTTGTCCTCTCTGTTTATCTAGCTCATCAATCAGGATTATAATGATGGCTGGATTATTTGGCATTCTAAATAAATAATGAATGCAACTCTTTCCTGCCTAAGAATCTTCCATGTTTCATATTCACTTACATCAGAAGGTGTGGTAGTACTGCTGGCAATAAAGAATTGTTCATTTTGACAACTTTCTTAAAGGCTTTGCAATACTTCTGATGTCTCACATCAATATTTATCAAATGACTGTAACTGAATACACAGAAGGGTAAAGACTGTGTCCAAAGGTAACAAATGTCCCTGTGCGATGTGCATGCATGCAGAGATACCCCTCTGAGGAGCAGGCATTCTTTTCATYCTCATGAGCAGCAAAATGCTAATAAATTATATTTATACAAAAGGTCTTGAATAATAAAGAGAGGCATGCATATGGCCAAACTGACAGCTACTCAGAAATCACATTTTATAAGCATCATTTTGATCGTATCTGGCCAGGTTTAAGAAGAGTCCTGAATTTTTTCAGTCTGTGTCATGCAACCAGCATATCTAATTTACACATGATAATTCCTTGTTAGGAAAACCTTTGCTCATTTCTGGTCAACAGGGAAACTTTAAACTATATGTAAAAAGCTGTGGAGACACTTTAGAGAGCCTGAAAAATCAGGCAAAACTAAATTAACTGATCATGCAAATATCAGCCCAAATGATCTCAAGCTAGCTTGCCACAGTTTTACCACTTAAGCATGACTGAAGTCTGTAATGGAAAAACAGTGAAGATTTAAAATACAGATATAAAATATAATACTATCAAAGATGAAGAGGCACTGTTTAGCATGGCATGTAAAGAAATGACTGAAACTRATGTGATGCATTAGCCAAGGTGGGGGAAATATTAATGCTCTGGACAAAGAAAAAGAGGAGTGCAAGAGAGAAAAATGGATAGATCAGYACTAACTACACTTTTCACAATTGTTTGATGAGTTTGGTTTTTTTTTAGGATTTACATGAGCCTTCAGTGAGAATTTGGATAAGAAGATAATAATGATCTTAAGTGTCAGTGGTAGAAAAACATTTGTATGAAGGAAGGCTAAGAGTTATTTACCCTGGCACATGCCAAGAATGAAACAGATGACAACTTGTTYGTTCAAATGAAGACCAAAATATTATTAGCAACAGTGAATCAGTAGCACAGAGTTTAAATTGCCATCAGTTATTAAAAAGAACTAAGATAATGTAGATTCAAATTATTGGACCTTTATATAACTTGACAGACCTCATACACTTACTGGCTGGGGGAAGCTGTGCAGATGCATCCTCAAGCATCCTAACAATTAGTCCCTGCAACCTAATCTCTTGCTGCTTATCCCCATGCAAACATCAGAGACATCAGGAGAAACTTTTTAAATTTCTGCTATTCCTTAAATAATAGCCTTCACATCCTCTTTAATTCAACTCCAAAGATCACAACTAACATGCATACAGACTTGTCATCATATGCTGGAGTAGTTTCCCAAAACCTGTGGAAATAAACCATACATTTATCAACCTCTCCATACAGAATATCTCCTTATAGCTAAGGCTATCATCTTCAACTGTCTCCAAGACATAGGAAATGCTTATAGAAAACTTAGGGTASCTCATATTACAGAATTTACAAGATCCCAGACAGAAAAAGCGGTACGYGCTTGTAAACAGAATACAAAGTTTGTCTCTGATATATGTGGTTGAATACCATTGTGCTCAATTACTTATGTTATCTGAAGAGTCGTATGCATATCATTGATGCTGGGAAGGAAAATGGAAATACGTGGAGATGAATGACTAGGGGAGCACAGGAAAAACGCCTCTCAGATATAAAAGGCACAGGCATCTGGTTTGGAACCCCACTCARTCTGGCCACAGATTCAAGTGTTGCTTGCCCATGACCCTGCCCAAAACAGAGTGCCCTGTGAAAACAGAAGTTGTTCATYTCCATTTTCATTGCAGGACTATATCTAAGGAAACAGATGTAAAGGAGAGAGAAGCATATCCAGACCGTATCACTACTCAGGAGTGCAWCACTGTGAGAAGTAACTGGGAATGGCAGACAACAAGCCGTTGAGCAGTATAGCAATCTCACTTTTGAACTAAAAGTGAAATTCCTAAGACCTCATTAGAAATACTTCCTCTTGGGATTTTAGCAAGAAGCAGACTAGTTTCCTTTTAACCAACCAGTATCTTTTGATTAGTGACAGTCCACGCTTACCTTTGAGGAGTTCCACGCATGCTGTGAAAACATTAGGGAACCCTCATGACAAGAGTGTAGCTTGTGTACCATTTCATTTCTCTCCGTTGATCCCACAGACTCAGAAAATTAAATAGATATCTCTCGGTAACATTTGTTCAATGAGCATAAGAAAGTTGTATACATAATCATAATTTAAAGATGTGGGGAAAACAGTAATTACTGCATGAAGAATCTCTGATCATTTTTCAGCCATTTTCTTCAGTCCATCACAACAAAAAGACAAACATTTGCAGATGTAGAGCTATGTTTCTTCAATACTAAACCAAATAAAACCAACCCCCAAAGCCTTAGAAAGGGAAAGTCTTAATAACTGTAGTACTAATGAAAGGGGTAGGCTAAGCACTTTACAGTCGGTGTCACTCAGCATTGTTTTCTGAAAGGCTTCACTTGCACAGCATCGTCCTGGGAACATATTAATATAAAAGTTACACTGATATTTTAATTGTTTGGCTGATACTATTATAGTACATTTAGTGAATAGGAAGTTTATCTAAGAGTGACAAATTCTGTACTTGAGGGAAGATTTAAAATACAGGATGGAAATGAAAGACTTGGTACTTAAACCATTGGTTTTTATGCATAAAAATACCTAGTATTCAAGTTTCAAGTGCTCTGAGACCACATGCCCCTCATACAATACACTTGTTCATAGACCATCAAATCTTTGAGTAGCAGCATCCRAGCAGAAGGCTAAAATAGCCCAAATAACAGGTATAGTTTTTAAAAAAGAAGTATGCTGAAGAAGTTCGTGGTAGCAAGACTAGGTTCCCAGAACTTTATTGTTACCTTAAGACAGAGCAATTTAGAAGAGCCCTCAAGCTGTTCAAACACTGCATCATGGAAAATTTTCATGGGGTAGGACTGTTGTGATGGCAGTGCAAATGAAGGTTTTAAGGCAATTCTGTGGTTTCTCCTGAGATGTCTTAGGCTTGATTGTAGGGGTTGATTCAACAAAAGTGCTCACAGATGGTTGATTTCTGCACGGTGAATGCTGGTCAAATCAATACTAAAGCTTACGGAGCTACAGGCCCCATACATCTCACATATTCAGACTGAGTATAGTTAATTTACTTGTTTCTTTTCTCCTCTTAATTTGGAGCTCAATAAAAAAAATTACTACTTTTTAAAACCAAGTGCAAAAAAAAAGAAAATTGTACACTTTTGTCAACACATTTAATCCAGAATTGAACTATGTGTATTGGCACGGTGAATACAATTTATGCTCATTTGGGTGGGTTTTTTTAATAAGATGAGCAAACTTCCATGATGSATAGAGTAAGTTCATGTAAGTTACTTTCTTCTCAGAAACTTTAGAAGGTTTTTAGAAGTAAACATTAGCAATAAAAATAAACTAGCAGGCAAAGTAATCAATATGTTTCCTAGTAAATTTGACTATTGAAACTGCTTTTATGTCAATTGTCTTTCAGACAAAGGAACAGGACCAGCAACCTCAGTGCCCACCTTCTGTGATCTGAAAGATTTTCTCATGCAAGATGAGAGTAGATGTGCCCTGACCCTCTTTCTGTAGAGCACAAGCCAGGATAGGTCCCAAAACCCCATTCATACAGAACTGGTCTTGCCCAAAGATGTCCTCCCCCCCCCAGCTACAGGTCTTTAAAGCTTCAGGCAGGAGGCTGGCTCACAATAAGGAAATATGGCTATCTGCACCTGACCACACACATGTGCCTATGCAACCTAAGATAAGCAGTACAAACAACTATGCTGGTTAGTTGTTTGTAAAGCAGAACTCTATAAGGAACTGGGAAACAAATTTGCCCACAGTCATGGAGGAAATCCTTGAAGAAATATTAACAGAGCTCTCCAGTTCCTGACAAATCATCATTTTCTCTGTTGTTCCTGAAGAAAGGACTGTGTGATTACCAGCAATCAACTCCTAGTTTAACCTTATGCTAGTAACAGAAAATGTAAAAAGGACAGCTTCTGGAACTAAGAACTCAACTACAAGAAACTGAAAGTTTGCATAAACATTTAAGCAATAATCATGAAGATCTTAATAAACTTATGAGACATTTTGAGGTACCTAGGGTAGTGTTTTTGCACAAAAAAGACACTGGTTTTAGTCTAATATGAAATCTGAAACTAACATTTATAGAAGAATGCTTGCACTGTGTTGTTTTCTAGCTCTGATTCCAAACAAGGATACAAAACAATAGTCTAAAAAAATTATTGAACTGAAAAAAGAGATTCATTCTCCCCTTATTGACTTCCATAGAATTAAATGTATAATAAAGACAACTGGAAGGAAACCCAGATCAAGAGTAGCTTGTAGTTGAACAATCAGGTAACTTTTTCTTTCTCCTTGCTTGGTATATACTGGTTAGGCAAAACATTCCCTTAAAACTACTCAGTAAAGTACTGCATTAGAATATTTCAGTTTTTCAATATGTTCAATGATAAATTAGTGTACAGAATGTGCAAAAAATGCAGGCCTAATTCTGAAGCCAAATTGCAATGAAATTAAGAGAAGCTATGAAAATTAAGGAAAAATATACTTGGAAAACAAGTCAAATTTTACATCACAGAAATAACATAAAAGAGCAGGCTATATTATTTACCAAACTTACAGATGATTAGTGTAGTGCATCTCACCTTTCCATGCTATTATTTACATCATCCGCTGTTATGGTTTAACCCTGCAGGCAGCCAAACACCACACAGCCCCTTACTCACTCCCCCCATGAGCGGGATGGGGGAGAGATTTGGAAAAAAAAAGTAAAATTTGTGGACTGAGATAAAGACAGTTTAATAGAACAGGAAAGGAAGGAATAATAATAATAATAATAATGGTAAAATATACAAAATGGGTGATGCACAATAGAATAGGATCTATGTAGTGCAGTGAGATGACTTCCACACCTATTAGTGTGTCAAGAAATGAAGGGAAGCACTTTAAAAAGTCTGTGGCACCAGCCTATCTATGCTTCTATCAAATTTAGTGTTAGAAAGATTATTAATCTCATTGACAAAATGTATATTGATTTCAACTCGAACAGTAGGCCAATGGTGAGCTTTTCTGAAAACATCACATATTTTCATCACTGCTTACACATTTGGTGAAGTATTACAGTATATTCATTCAGCATTAATGAATCTTACAAATCTGATTTGCAAGCTGCTAAATATGTTGGGTGATAAAAGATATGTACAGAAACCTTTTTGTCATGTAAATTAAAACAATTTTTTATGAAATAGTAAATTAATATCCTAATAGTTTGTGCTATTTTATATTTATAAACAAGGTATATGCATGTAAGATGATTATACTTGCAGATGTATGACTGATGGTGAAAATCTTTCCTAGACTCTCACGTTGATCAAAGGGATTGGACTAATGTGCATCTACTTTATAAAATATAAAATATTTGTAACCTTCATATGGAAAAATATAAAGATTAATCTGTGGATAAACAGGAAAGGCTAGAATTACTTATTACAGTTTCAGTCTGGGTGTACAGAAATTGTATCTCCTATATATTTCATAAAGGAGATTTTAATAAGTGGTTTGGAAAATTACATTCCAGGGTATTCTATTTTGATTTATTATCTCTAATGCTCCTTTATGTAGCACATACAATGCTCCAGAAGATTAAAATTGATAAAACTGTAGCCAGAAATGAGCTATGGAGTTTAGGCATTAAATAGATTCTTAGATTAACACAAATAGTGTGAAACTGAAAATTTACAGGCCTTGCGCATTAAACCTCTGTGTGCCCTTTATAAACACTTTATGTGCTGAAGAAAACTTAAAGAAAAAAAAAACAACAGGAATTTGATTTGATGAATGTTCTTGAAATGAGTTGAACTTACTATTAGTGAAGTGTCATTGCTTTTACTATCACAGAGTCTCCAACTCTTTATGCATGAACCTTTCTCTAAGAAAAAGGGAAAATACATCATGGATTCTGATACAAAACTGGTTGCCTCTACGCTTCAGCAAATAAAAAAAATGAAAAATGCTGCAAGACGGTTTTATCAGACTGGTTGTAAAAGGAACACCAATTTGTCTTTGGGATCACATAGTAAGTTTATGTCTTAGGAAAGGCATTGATACTCCTGATTATCCATGATATTCTGTCCCATTAGGTAAAGCCTTTGCTTTGCCTATTGCCAGTTTCAACAGGCAAAATGTAAACCTTGGAAAGAAGTGTAACATGATTATGAGGAGGAAATTAATAGCTGAATAAACTGAATTTAATTTCATGGTATGATACTATAAGAACAAGTCTATTTTTATTCAAAAGCTCCACCTTCTGAAATGGGTCCTGTTGTCTTTACAGGGGGAAAATAGAAAATTTTAAAGTGGCCTTTACACAGCATAGAAAATCATTCCAGCAGCACTTCAGCGGGCAGAGTTAGAAGTCTGTCAGCATTTTCATTATAAACTCCGATTTTCTGGGTTTTATAACTTTGCTGTAAAATTCACTCCAGACTGGAACTTGTCATGAAAGTTCTTACAATCAAGTATTGTATTTTTGATATACTTATATAGGGAATATACTTTGAAGCGAACTTGCAATATGCTAAAAGGATTCTGAGACTACTTTTTTATAAAGTTAACTCAAGAACAGTTTAACATTGAAAAAAGCCCACCCCCAAAACCTGAAAAATACTTGAAAACTAAAAGCAGTGGTTACAGGAGAGGAGATATGAAAGCTTAAAATCTTCCATTTGTGCACCAAGTTTGTGATCGTACAAGAAGGAGCAAAATTTTTAATGTGTTGTATTGATGTCCTGTAGCTCGAAGACAACATTGTCTAACATTCACTCTAGAACAAAGCAGATGTTAGGAGTGTGAATTTGAGAGAGAGGACTGAAAATTGAAAGAAGGGAAAACAGAAAAAAAACAACTGTCTTTGAAAATGTTCCTTCAGGATTTGTTCAAAGAGTTACTTATCGTTATTTAAATGGAATCATCCTGCCTTCTTTGACAGGGTCACAACACAAGCTGGAACAACTTCCACCTTCACATGACTGTAACTATATCCTTTCAATGATGACTCTTGTGTCTGTTGTATGCTGAGTGYTTTTTTGCAACCTCTCCATTAGATCTTGGTCCCCATTACGTCTGGGTTGCAGTGGCCAGCCAGTACGTGAACTCCTATCACATAGCAAGTCCTATTGTGTTTGGACATCTGTAGGTTTCCCATGTGAAAGGTTGATTCTCAAAATGTATAAAAATCAGATAGCCTCTTTAAAAAAAAAAATGGTGAAAGAGTATTTTGGAAAAAAGTTATTAGAACAAAAAGAGTTTTAATGCAACATGCAGTCAATCTCGCCTAAAAACTTGCAGTTATTTAGTCTTAGTCTCCCTTATGACTACATTACCTCTCTCTTTCTCAAAAACTTGCTTCAAAATTTTTATTCTGTCTTTGATGGTTCTTATATTCTCCCTTTAGGAATGTGTTTTGATTGAAAGTTGAGTGAAGAACCAGCAAGTCTGGCATGGTCCTTTAACTCTTGAATTTGGCTTGATGAAAGGCTATTCAGGATATCATTGGACAGTCAATGATCTCGTGAGCTTGTAGGAAGTTCTGTGTTTTCAGAAACTGTCTAGTTCCTCGCAAATCGAACCCAAGTCCTGTCAACTTTTTCCAGGAAACAGCCAGGAGCAATTGAAAAATAGCAAATAGAATATGCCACCTACCCATGAGGGTGAGATTGATTTGTGTCACTGTTACCCAGCTGATGGGAGATACAGAGTATGGGTCAATTGCCTGCTTACAAGACTACCATTTAGTTGTGAAATGAACTAGAAAAGATTACTGAAAAYGTCCACTGACATTTAAAATATCTGCGGTATAATCATATCCAGCTAGCAGCTTCAAAATATAGTATACAATTCATTATGGTTTAGTTTATATTGTAAGGAAACATGTTCATGGAAAACTTGTTCATCCAAAAAGTAATTCAAAATTAAAAGACTGAATCAAAACCTGGAATCCAAGATCCTTGAAGCTTGCATATTAGGTTAGAAATCCTATCTTAAACCCAAGCTTAAATAAGAATTAGAGTTCATAGTCTAGATACATTTCTAATGATGCTAATCATAGGGATTATGATTTTCTTTTTCATGGCTTTTTCATTTTATGGCCATTCTGTGTCTTCATAAATGGGAGTCCTCTCTCATAAGCCAAAAAATCTTTATTGTTTTCCTGACTTATTTTGAGTCCAGTTATGTTTATAGACTTGTCATCTTCCAGTCAYCGACAATAGGTCATTTGATGATGATATTGTATGGATCCATACTAATCTACGCACATTATGAGTTAAGATTTTTCTTAATTGAACTTTGTTGCACACATCTTTCATGTTTGGGGACACTAAAACCAAAACAACTACAAGCCTCTTAAAAACACTTATTTTGAATAAGGGACTTTTGAAGTTTGAAGTGTTAATTGTTTCTTCTGATAACACATAAAATTGCTCTTATTTTTTTTACTAAAATCCGATAGATTAATTAATATTCACCTCAAGGCACCCAAATGAGTGATTTCATAATAAAATTACACTGATATCATAAGTTTATGTCAATCATATATTGAAATCAAACACTAATGAAAAAATTAGAATATGTTGCACAAATTTATAACATTTTTCCCATCAAATAATTAGAGGGGTGAGTGGTGAAATTGTTGCTGCAGTTAAGGGATAAGTAAGACTTTATTATGAAAGATTCCCATCATTTAGAGAAACAAAAAGAAAAGTAACAACAAAGAAAAAGAACATAAATCATCTGCATTACTTTCTTTCACCTAAAACTGAGCAGATGTTAGCTCATTCTGGAGTTAAGCTACCATTAAGTATTTACAGGACTCTTCATACTCCACAAATTATGGACAGGAAATTAAATTCTTTTTTTTATGTGGAAGCACTACTTGCACCACAACTACCCTGTTTGTTGGTGGGTTCCTCAAAGGTTTACGTTAAAAAAAAGTTTCAACTTAATGTTTAAATTCAAGGGTATCATGAGTCATGATGCATCTGATCACTGTCATATAATGTGTATTGCAACATATTTATGGTTTGGAGAAACAGCAAGCTGTAGYTGTCTTGTGTGAAACCAGAGGGGAAATGATTTTTTGCCATGAATATTAAACACTTCAGGAATTAAGGAATTTACTATTAAAAATAAAATTCGTTGAATTGAGTTCTATGGAGATGTTACTTGTTTACTCTTTCAAAATTATGGGAAGAACCACAGAATACAAAACGATCACCACATTATCTCTGTTAGAAAATTATTTATGGTGCTGAAGGAAGTATAAAAGACCTTCAATGTAAGCAAAATTGTAAACCAAACAAAAATGTATCTTGCAGTTCTGAAGTACACATTTGATGTCTTCTTTTATCTAAATGTGTTTTCATCTCCTCATCACTGGCTGATACTTGTGAAGGTCAAAGGATTCTGATATGATCATATTTGCAGCCCGAAACAGATATCTAGATCTAATAAGACATTCACCTGAACCTTGGAGAATTAATCTGAAGTGAACCTGAATATTTTCGATACTCAAAGTTTTTTCCTCCAGTACAGAAATTTACTGAAAAATAATTTTTTTCTTTTATTGTTTCATTTTCCAGCTCATATAGTTCACTAATATTAAAATGGTTTCCTCATGATTCCCTGTTAGCCAGAAATATGCTGAAACATTAGCCATAAACTCAATATAAAAGATACTAAATGGTACAACAAAATAAAAATGAAGTTCCAACTTCAGTAAATTAAAGCTAAAATTTCAATTTTCAGCATCATATAACTAAGTACTACAGTTTCTAAAATACTGTAATATTGTAAGGAGTAGTATCACTTATTAATTTGATTGGGGGTCCATTTAATTCATGCTAGAACTGAACCTTAATGAATCTTGAGTGCACGGTCAGATTTTCATGGCCAGTGGCATTTTGACCCTTCCATACAAATCTGCATCATATTTTCTGGAGCAAGTAGCTGATGCTACTCATGGAATTTTTAAACAATATCATAAAAAGAGATATTGAACAATTTCTTACATCATGAATGCAAAAATATGTCTACATTAAAAAAAAAAAAAAAGGCAAAACCCCAAGGCCTTTTAATAAAGAAGCAAGAAACTGAAATTCATTTTAGGATCTTAAGTTATCTCTGAACAYAAAAATGGAAATACTGATACCATGACAACACAGATAAGTTTTCTGCTTTACAGAAACCAGATTTATTTTTAGGTGGTATGAATCAAATATATGCTGAGAGGCCAACTTTAAAAAACAAAGGAAAAATTGGCAATGGGAGGTTTTCACCAATTGGACTGAAGTGAACCTATCCACAGTGTTTCATCCCAGCAGAGTGCCTAACTGTGAAAATTGTTCAGACTGTAATTCTCCTTGGCTTGCCAAAAGGGGATTACGAGCTGAAGTCAGTGTTGCAGGAAATGTCACCTGCCCTTCTGAAAGACTAACAATAAATCAAAAGAGACCTTTTGTTCATCTAAAAAAAATGACTGTACCATAGCTGCTATTCTTTATTTAACAAGCTAAGTAAATACCTTGAACAAGCTAGTAAATAACTGTGAAATATTTCATTGTAATTATTTTATTTTAATTTCTGCTGGATTAGCTTGTAAGAAAAGGGAATGTAATGAACTGCCTTTCAGTTTGTGCTCACAAAGAAAGGGGCATGAAAGCTGGCTAAAGTAAACTAAGTGATAATTGATGAGGTTCTACATAGTTTATTGTGACAGGGATTGTAGCTTAGTGTAGAAGGAGTTTTTAGMAAAGATTAAGGTTTTGGTTATTTCTTTAATCATTTTGCTCCAAAACAACAACAAAGAACCAGCAACAAAGCAGAACTAGGAAAAATAATCATTCTCAGATCCCATATCAATACACTGTGTTTTAAACWAATGGAAGCAAGCGTATGAAACAAGCATAGCAGCGATGCTTTGTGTCTGCTTATTTGCTCTTCTCCTGTTTTAATCATGTCTCAAGAGACACGGGCAATAAATACTGTCCATAATGAGCACATTTTATCACACCATTGAAAGAAAGTTATCTCCCCCTGGACACTCCCTGCCTTGTGGGTATTTATGAGTATGATGATAATGTCACTTCTTCTAGCAAAATTACAATTAATTATGTATAGTTGTTTGTTATTCTAAAAAGACCAGAGAGACTAAGATTTACGTGATAATATATTTGCAAAAGCTGTTTTCTCTGCCTCCTCTAACACTAACATTCAGGGAACACTATGATGTCACAAACCATAAAGGCAATAAAATTCAAAGGTCAGAAAAAAATACATTTTATAATTTATGCTTTAATATGAATGTACAGTGTGTGCCTGAAGGTTTCCATTCAGAAAATCATCCTTATTTAAAAAAGCCAGTCCAGCAAGGCTTAAGTTTTGCTGAACACCATGACGCTAATGCTCATGCTTATGGGCTTGCCTGAGCTGGAGAGAGCAGTCAAGTCTTCAGCGTAACAGGCCAGGTGGTGCATTTCACATTGACTTGCCCTTTCTTTTAATAGATTTACTACAAAGCCTAGCAGAATTGGAAAGCAGTTTTTGTTGGAAATTTTCCTCCTTTTTTCTTCCTTTTGATGTTTTAAAGGCTTGATTCAAAGCTTGTTGAAGTCAATGGGAACATACAGTGGGTAAGTTATCAAATAAGTTTTGGAAATGTTAAATGCCTTTGACTCTTACAGTGTTTGGGCACCATCAGTATACCTCAAAACTATTCAGATCGATGCAGGCATGGTCCTTGAATATTATCAGAGTCACTGTTTGCAGTAATTAATGCAAGCACCTATTAACAACCTTCGTTWTATGTACAAACACTCCAGTATACATCAAATGCACCCCTGGTRACGTGCAATGCATAGGCTCAAGGAATAGCTCCTCTAACCGTGAGCTGTAACAAGCCATGTTGGGGAATGGCCAAGTCGTGAGCCCTCCTCGCAGGCTGTGAGCATTCCCAGCGTGCCTCACAAGCCTCTGCACTCCCCAGCCCGCTTTCATCTTCCTTCACCTCAGGCTCCAGATGTGGGAGGCAGCAGCGCAACGGGAGTTCAAAGCAGCAGCCCACGAAACGGGCTCATCCAGGCTCCTCAACGGGGAGGCCCCGGCTGGCAGAGCCCCTTCCCCATCTGCAGTGCAGCRCAGCGGCGTCTCCTCCGCACGCCGCCTTGATGGGCCAGGTGCAGCTGGCGGGCAGATTGCGAGCCCTACCAACAAGCCGCGTCTGGTAGAGGAGGCGGTGGAAAGCCTGGGAGATCAAAGGATGCGAGGTGTGGCAGCAGCTCCTGGCTCTGCGCCTTGCCTGCTGCAGCTGCTTGCTGCCACGAGGCAAACCGGGCTGTGCAGTTCATAGGTGTGTTTGGTGTTGGGGAAATAGGAGTCTTCAGTGCCTCTCTGCTCAGGTTCCTGTACACAGCGGGGTAAAGGGCTGGGAATAGGAAAAGGAGGCAACATAAGGATGTGGGTCATGGACTAGGGAGGTGGACGGAGTCTGCCAGAGGAATTGCTCTGGGGCTGCAGCCCTGCATCTCTCCTTGTGCGGTGAGGTGGGAAGCACACTGCAAGGTGGCACAAAGCTCACTGGATTTGGACATTCAGCCAATATAGATGCTAGAGATGGGAAATGCTCAAAAGAGGTTTAGAAATCTGAGCCAAAGGCCTGCTCGCTACTTGAATGATATTTTATATTCCCAAGTGGAACATGAGTATATTATTCCTGCTGTTTCCTTGCCAGCACATATCACATTACTTTATTTAGCCTGTGTTTTCAGTAAACATAAGCAACTCTTGTGTTAAAAGTAAGGTAAATCTCAGAAAGTTTTATCTTTTTCAGGTAAGAAAGTTCAATATTTGCTGGCAACATCATAAGAAATGGATTTTGCAATCTATTGACACTGCAACTCCTCCAAAACCCACAACTTGCAAAGCACAATAATGAATGTATTGAAACTTTTACAAGGTGGAATTAAAGTTTTTTTCTAACAAACAAAGATGGCTTGAATGGAAATTTTTTGCTCTATTTTTTCCTCTTCAGGCTGTCCAAATGTAGAAACCCTGTTTACACCACTTCATAAACAACAGTGAGCATTTGAAAGAGAAATGAGTTTTTGGTCAAAGAAGTAACAAAGATAACACTGAAACATGGAAAAAATATTTAAGTATTGCAGAAATTTCCATGAAAAATAACCTCAAACGTACAAATGACAAAGCGTGTCTTTGCTGGAAATGAAAACTCAAGCAATTTAAAAAAAGAAAAGAAAACTAAAAACCTTGCCATACAACTTTTAAAAGCTCAAAAACACCCCAGCTCTCGTAAATAAATAAATATATAAATAAATATAAGTTTTGTAGTGCTAAAGCATACAGAAGGCTCATGTATCAGGATGAAAAGGTGAAGGCTTTTTAAATTGCACCTTTTCTGAGGCAATACGTTTCTTTTATTTCCTATTCTCTTTTTTTTTTTAGTAAATGCTATTACTTTGAAACTCTCCTGGCATTTTGCAAGCAATAAAAAAGGCAAACAGTGTTCTCTTCTGTAAATTGCTCCTCTCTAGCCCTCTGTATGCTTGCTTAAAAGGAATATGTAACTATTTCCATTCTGCTTCTTTTCAGTTTGATAACTGTTACATTTGCAGGCAAATAAAGTCACAGAAATTTCCATAAAGCCACAGGACTAGTGCTACACAAAGCATGCTTCAGACATTTTCCTTTCATTTCATACTTTATCCTTTTTCCTTCAGGAAAACATCAGACACTTTCTCAGACTCAAGACAAAGCTAAAATGAACCTTCCTCTGACTTCGATAAGATTAATCATGTGTTTTTCTTTAATTAATCACAGCAATCACTTAATATTGGAGCCACTGATCTTTTCTTTAGGTGTAACCTAACCTATCTTACAAATTAACATCTAAGTTATGAACCAATTCCATTGTTAATAATCTTTCTGTCTTTTAACAACAAAAAGTAGACTGACCCAAAACTAATCTATTTATTCTTTTTCAAGGAAAATGTTTGAAAATGTTCTTTATGATTTGAACCAGTCAGTATAAATGCTTGCTTTCTGCAGGCAATATGGTAAGTATAGTTTTCCAAAGGAGTCCTTATAAGTTCCAGCACAACTTATCTCAGGAGAAACCATTCATTTCTCTGGCATCACAAGTTTCTCAGCAAGAGAACTCCAAAGTAGCCATCTTACTCTCTCTCTCCATTAACAGGCCCTTAAGCTGCCTTGTTTCACAAGCAAAGAAACATCTAGGCTGATCACTTGCCCCTCACACCAGGTTACCTTTTCACTGACTCTGTGTTACTTGTGTTAACACACCTAACCAGCTTTCTGACATCCCTGCCTCCCTTTCTAGAAATGTATACAATTTTCCATTTTATTCCCCTCAAATACAACTTCATTAAAAAATGTAGATCCCATGGAACTTTCTACATTTTCAACCTTTGTGTTTCTGCAAACACCAGTCACAAGTAAAAGAGGAAAGAGAAAATTTTGTGCAGAGTGTTCCCAGGTTTTGCAGAGTTCTAGTAAATATGCTGCTGTCACCTAGCAACTTTATTTTCTCTCCTTTTGGTATTGGAATGTCAATATGTGGAGAATGGTAAACTATCAGCCAGCTCTCCTTGAAATAAATCTTCAAGAAATCCCACATGAAACTGACTTAATTCTGTCTCCAGGAAAATAACTCAGAGAAGAAGTTTGCTGTAATAAGGTAATGTTTTTCAGCTGGTGTTTCAGGTGAGCTTGCAGGTCTGAATTCTCTACTCCTGAAGGGGTTTTCCACAGCATAGGGTTCATGCTTCAGAAAAGCATTTAAGGAGTGCTGAGGCACTTATGTAAGTAGTGAGCACTTAAACACAGTCTGAAATGTGAGTATATTAAATGTATGATTAAACTGAAATGTGTTGTACTTAACTGGGAGGGATTTACTGTTAGTACTGTAAAGATCTTAGAGAGTTCTGTCATTCACTTTCTAACTTGCTTCTGAATCCTTAATTAGTTGCTGTATCAAAAACTCCATGCTTTTTCAAATCAAAAGAATCTGTGGTTACATCTGTACTTTGTCAAAGAAACAGACTAGTAATTTAATATTGAAAGGAATCTGAGCAACTGTTATTGCTTACCCTGGTAATGTCTTGCACAAACAAGGGATTTACTTCTACAAAACATATCATTCTGTAAAAAAAAGTTTCTGCTACTATTTCTATATTTGTTTGTTTTTACTTTTCAATCAGAGACAAAATAAAAAAGGACACAAAAATAAATAATAGAAACTTAATCTTACTACCTTGGCATAGAGGTGCAACTACTCAACATCTGAGCAATCTTAGTATGCAACTATAATAAAGTAAGACAAATCAGTTCTTTGCAGCTAGCTGCAATACAGACAAGCAAGGATGCAAAGTCTGAAAGGATGTAGAGTCAGGTGGAAAGAAGGGGAGGAGAAAAATGGGCAAGATGAGACAAATACATTTGATACCCTTCCTCAATTGTCTGCAGAGATGTAACTTAGATTATTTCAAACTCTTGCAGTTATACAACCTGTGTTAATACCAGCAAGTCTTGAAATATTCTATAATCTAATGTAACATACATGTATGTATATGCATTTAAAAATAAAATTCAAAATATAATTTCAATAATCTTAACAATTCACAGTAATAATAACATCTCCAGTCCCATTCTTCCTTTCTAATCAAGTACTTGTAGTCTGTCAGGATCTGGTTTTGGGTGTAAACCTCCATCACTACTGAATGATTGCTCGATTATTCTAAATGCTTCATTTCTTTCTAAGTACAATCTACTGTTTTAGCAATGTAAGACCCGACTCAAATGGCATTGACATTAATTTCCCGGGAGTGGTTATTTCTACTGAGTTTGAATTTTAGCTGCTACAAGAGACTCTTTATATTTTAATATCTATTGTCTGGAACTTTTTAATGTCAGTGCTGCTGGTAGAGTTGGCCTCTAAAATGCCAGGATATTTATAACTTTCTTAGACAATAATGCTAATTTCCCTTGTCAAACCATCCTCTCTTACAGCTTGGCCCTGTAAGAATAAAGGTACAGCTTGTTACTTCTTCAGCATTTACTAATCCTTGTACAAGTTCAAGACAACCCAAAATGTGCAAACACAGGGAAATATGACAGTTCCTGACTGAATGAGTGTATGGTTTGAACAAAAGATTTGATAAAGATAGACTGTCAAGAACGAGTGAAAACATTAAGAATATTGTTAACATGATTAGTAGAAGATGCACAGCTGTCAAATTTGTTAAATATGTCATGCTTTTAGGAAGGGATTTGAGAGAAAGGAAGGAGATAAAGGTTTGCACTTATTTATATACTGCACCTCTGTACAGGGGTCAGCATAAGAAAACACAAAATTTCTTTGAAAATCTGTGAAGTGTTTGAGAGTGGTTGAAGTCTCGAGTTAGTCAGAAACAAGTCAGCCTTTCYAAGTTGAATGAGAGGAAATAGTTAAGATAGCTATGAGAATCACTGAGAGTGAAATTGAGTAGTTTTAAGCTCAATATGATAAAGGAGCGGAAGTCAGTGGAGAGATGTCCACACACTAATAAAATGGTCAAATTAATAAGTTGTGAAAACAATCTTTGCAGCAGCTTTCTGCGAAACCAACAGAGCCCTCTCATTTGTGGGGGAGTATCAGCAAGGGCCAGAGGGACTATTAATCTAGCCTTAAGAATTGATTAACACGTCAGACCTAGGAGGGTGACAATACTTTGGTGAGTGCATGATATCTTATTAAGCAGTATGTGTGAGAAGGGCACTTCTGTCACCCTAGTGTTGAAAGTTAGTTTCTGTGCATGTTGCTTCTTTCAGGTATCACTTAATAAGGCATGAACTGCCTTGCACAACATAGATATATTTTATGAATGTGTGAAGGTGAGGAGCTCTTAACCACATTGTCATACAATACTGTCCAGAAAGGGTCCCTTACACCTTTCAACTTCAGCTGTTTCATCCCTACCAGAAGTGTATGATCAGGGTTTAGCTTTAATGATGGGTTAACATAGAACACAATCTTACCTACATGTATTTCTTACCGCCAGACTTGTTAGCAGGGTTCCCTATTGGTTGATAAGTGAAGGTTAACTTCCAATATAGGAAATAAAAACTGTGTCTAATTCTTTTATACATAACAATAGTGGATTTACCCATAATAGTTGCTGTTTTCACTTCAGGTTTTTGGGCACACAGAGGACAACCCATATGGACCTTTTGAATTGGGAATACCTAACCAGCCTCTTCCATCTTGCAGAATCTGCTGGTGGGGTGATGTTAGCAAGACATCTGGCAGCGTGTTCTTGGAGTTAAACATCACATTTATATGAAAGAGATATTCCTGAGCAATGTGAACTATTATTACAAACTGCTTGGATGCTCAAAGCCTGCTTTTGTTAGGCACATTTGTAATATAGGAACACATACCTGGTAAAATGAGTACAGACCTTCCTAAACTACACAAGTCTGTCTTCCTTAGCCTGGGCTTCTGCGAACTTTTTAAAAACTTTTAGGGAGAGAAGGTGACTTTAAAGTGGAAAATGAAGGCCTGAAATATGGTCCTATAGTTTATATTAATTTGGTCTTATGAAATAAAGGTCCTAAAATTATGTGCTGGATAGATCCTTTGGCTGATGGTGAAGTATGGATCTGCAATCACTTTTTGCATCCACAGTCTCCTTTTCTGAGACACTTTGCATATCTATAGACCAGTGACATTTAGTCCCAATCTGAACATTGGTATATGTTGGGTGTTTTTTTTTTAGTTTGTTCACATTCCAGGAAACATTAACAATTAGCTCTTGAACGTGCTCATTTCAATCAAAAATTTTCTTTTAAATGTTAATTATTCCAAGAAATCAGGGGGGCTACATTCTTGGTGGCTTAACAGACTATCTTTCTGTCTCTTGCAGAAAAAGATGATCTACTGCAAATTACCTGTGATTGATGTCGTTTTTCTAACTTTCATAGAAAAAGAAATACTACATTACTACATGTAGTATTTTATATAATATTTTCTTAGATTATTTTAGTCAGGCTTCCAGATGCAATTAGTATTTGCAGTGTCTGATAATATCCTGTACATGGTGTTTAGCTTGAAGATATGTTTTATTCTTTCTCAAGGACTAATTTGTGCAACTGATTATACCATAGACTGAATTTTTGAAAGCTTTATTGCAGACATACTAAAAGATATATTTTAGTCTCCTGAGAAAAATGTGGTTCTGCTTCAAGGTTCTTGCTTATTTGTTTTATTTTTTTACCTTATTTTTGCATAATTTTTGTTTGTTTAGTTTCCAAGTTTCTGATACTGAATATCATACAGACATAAATCCATTCTTTAGGGAACTGATTATTCCTCAGGGACTGAAGATACAGTTATAAAATCAGGAGAGGGTTTGGGCTGACTGGTGTTTTCATAAATGGCAAATGATCCCTTTGTTTCAAAGTTCTTTCTAAGATATGGTAGGACAGCTGAGCATCTGAGTCACTGCTTATGTGAGTATGCAATTAGTAACAGTCAAAAACCAGTCATATTAGGAGGCAGAACTGCAAAAGATTTAAGATGAAAATCTTAAACAAGAGTTTTAAAATAAGTTCCAGCAAGCAAAAGACAATCATCATATAAAGTAAGGACCAGATATGTCTACCAAAGGTTCTGAAGAAGTTCTGTGTGCGAGATGATTGTGGTCCTACTTATACAGCAGGCTGATTTAATATTTGAACTTCAAGTTGTTCATATTTTTGTTTAGTCGATGCGTGCAGAAAGAAACTAAATGAGGAACAAGGATATGTTGGCCTCATCATTTAGTACTGAGCAGGGATAAAGCATCTTTTTCTTCCCACATGAACACTCAAGACTCTGAGGTTGTGTCTAGTTCAAGAAGTAGTGTGGAGCTACCAAGGTGGATTTACAGGGTGAAACAGTTGGTGCTTGATGTCCTGATGTCCATATTATCCATGTTTTCCGGTGACTTTACTTCAGATTAACCTTGGTTTGGTTCCACAACCTAAATGACCAGATGGAGCATGTAATGTGTGCTCCTGGACTCCATTTTCTAGTTTTACTTCATCCATAAGAAATCCAGTCTACATGTTTCAAGACTGCACTGCAACATGAGCCAAAGAACAGTAAGTAGATATGACTGGGACATTCACTTCAAGTGCATTCCTGAGCCTAAACAGCAATGCAAATGTAGATTGGCTTCCAGAAATATATCACATAAAGAGTGTGCCTGCCTTGTATATACATACCAAAACAAAGAAAAAGTGTGAGCGTCCACCAAAATGTCGAGTGTTCGCTCCAATTCTACTATTCTGTGCTTTTCTTTCTAAACCAGTGGGATTAGGAAGAGGCATGATAATTTTATGTCATCCCAATTGATTTTCTTTCCTGTGAGAATTTGCTTGATTTTTACATTCTCAAGGCTTTAGAAAATAAACAGAGACCTCATTTTTTTTTTTCCTGGATTTTCCTAMTAAATGACACATCTGGTAAATATGTTTAAGTGTAGCACCTGGTCCAGTGTGCAAGGTTATAGAATGATAAAAAGGGTATCGGAACAATTAACCAAACCACTTACGTTATACAGGCAGATCAGAAATATTCAAGATTTTCAAACACATTGCCCATGCTTTACACAGGAATGCCCCAAAAGGCCCAGTAGGTCTTTCACTGTAATTAACACAAAGTGTGGAAGCATGTCAGACAGGAGTCAAGGGAATTCTGTGACAAGCTAAAGTATCATTCAGGAGACCAAGGTGCCTTGGTAAAATTAAGATATCAAGGATGCAACAGTAGGCATAGTGAGTGAATCTTGCAGCTTCTGTAGTTCTGTATGGTAGTAAATCATAACATAGACAGCAACATAAGCAATTAGAGAAACTGGAATATATGACAAGTCTTTAGAGCAGGACTGATACTCTAAGCTCCTTCATAATCAAAAGATAAACAGATAGTTGGTTCTGTACTTCATTTATCTGGATAGGCAGCTAAGACTGATGATATACCTGCATTTTAGTCAGCTACCTGCACTTGAGAGATTATTTTAAAGGATTATGAGATACTTTTGATGACTTTTGGTATTAATTTTGTATATGCAAATAGTGATATTCTGAGACCCCTTTGGAGGCATGTTCACTAAAACAGCTTGAGCTGATCTAAAGTAAACTAGAAGCAAAACAGTAGAGCACCCTTATGTGGAACAATAATAAAATATCTATTTCCAAACAAGTCTACTAAATAGACAGGACAATAGAGATGACCCAGAAGGAAAAAAAAAAAGCTTGCATTTTAGCCAAGGATACTGAGAACCAGAAAAAAAAMCTGAATTTGATATTATTACTTTTTGAAAAATCTAGAGGTGGATCCTGTAATTTATAGAACTTTGGAAGCATAAAAACCCATGAAAAAAATGAAAATAAAGAAGTGAAAATAAACTCAGATAAGGATTGACTTCTCATGATCAATTAAAGACAGAAGATGATATTGTATACAGCCTGTACAAATGCCAAAGATAATTTTATCACTATTAAATCCATCTGCACACAAAACCCAGGAAGATTTGTCTTCCACCAACTTGGAGTTTAAGAGAGCTTCAGTATCAGGGAAAAAGTCCTAGCAGATTAATACTGGAACTCTTTAACAGAGCTCCTATTAGCCTTGCTGAGTTAAAAAACCAAACAAACAAAACCACCACCGAGACAAATTTAAGAGAATTGTTATTAAGGGACCGTGGTGGTATTGGACAACATGCACCAGCCTTAACAACATAAAGGCATAAAAAAAACGCTGTTGAAGGTATTCAAGTATTTTAGATAATATGACCAACATGTAATACGTAAATTAAACTTCCATTTCTAAATTTGAGTTCCTTATGAAATGTACCAGCATGAAAGCCCTGGAGGAAGAAATGCTCTTGCTTGCCCACAGAAAATGTACAGCACTTGTGGTACCAGAGTCTTCCACGTGTTACCATCACCCATCCGTAGGGAAAAATGAGATGTTATTTAATCACCATGCTTTGGGCTCTCATTACTTAATTTTGATAGTTCCTGATAGAAATTGGGATATTGGGAAAAGGAAATTTATTCCATTTCCCTTAATTGTAATACTTCTGGAGAGAAAAAGACACTGTATTTTATTAACCCCACTACATAAAAAAAAAAAAAGATTTCAAAAGCAACAAGATTTTATTAGTCATATATTATTATTTCTTTTTTTTTTATCCTAGGAGTATGGTTCAGCAAATTACAATGGCCTCTGGTGAAAAATGAAGAAATCTATAAATTTTTTTGGTATGAAAGGATACTCAAAATATCAGAACAGAGCAAGAATAAAATTTGAAGTCCTAGTTATTAATCCCTCCATTCCAGCATAATTCTTTATTGGCCTCCCAAGACTGCTCTCAGTTTAAAAGATGATGAAGTCCTTTGATGTGAGCAGTTTCACGCTCTGCACATTCCCCTGATCTCCCTTTCTTGTGCTGACCAAGCTTCTCTGACTTGTTCTTCCTTTCCCCAATTTCCTGCAATCTCATCATCTTCCCATCAGAGACCACTTCTTTCCAATATTCCTACTACTAAATCTAACTCCTTATCTTTGTCTAGTCTTCCTTCAAGAGTACAATGAATTTATCTCTTCATGTTTATGATTTTTCCCTCAATATCTGACTCACTAATGCATTTCCCTTGTCACTTTCCTTTCTCCTCATTCTCTTCATGGTAATTGCTCTAGCTTTTAGTCTTCTGAACAGGTTTTTCTTCTTTTCTTTTTTTTTTTTTTTTTTTTTCCATCTCCTATTCCTTGTTCTGTCTGTCATTCTCAAGAATATAAGAATAGCTGTACTAGATGGTGATAAAGATCCACTTACATTAGTGCTGAAGAGAAGACAGTTCAAATACATAGTGTTACTTCCCGTGATACTGTCCCAAATTCAGTAACTTTTAACCTCAAAGGCTCAAGATGGGGTGAGTCTATAAACCAGAAGCTATGTCCTTTTGCGGAAAGGCTGCGGCATTATGAAAGATTGTCCAAAATTAAACAGTTGTGGGTTGTTTGTTTTTTTTTTTGGGGGGGGGGGGGGAATGCTCTGAGAATACAATATTTTCTTATTTTTCAGCCAGTTTTGGCACTCAGTAATCTAAACACATAAGGGTGTCAGGTTAAACTAAAATTACTCTAACAAATTTTCACTCACATATTAATGCTATTATATTATCTTCTCAAAACCCAATTGGCATGCCATTTCTATTCAAAATAAGTGACGAGTCTTTAGAATGGAATCAGGAAAAAGGAAGGTAGAAAATCTGGTGCATTTTCTGTCCAACTGTTTAGATATAATCACTTAAATTTGCCAAGTGGTTTGAAATGCAAGTCCATGAATATGAAAAGTTGCTTTATTCCCTTTGCTGTTCAATGGAAATAGTATTTTGCAAAGTTCTTTCTCAAAGCCTTTCAGGGCACATTCATTTATAATTTTGGCAAGTGTCTTCCAAATGGTGAAGCTAAATTAAACCACACACACTACAAGCAGAACAAAACTAAGTAATAAAAACAATTTATAGCCCAGAAACATGGCCTCCTATCACCCCACTCAGGAAGTTATGAAGATTTCTATTAATAAACTTTGCAAACTTAATAAAGTCAACCAAACAGCTGTGAATACACCTAGTGAGTTGCCAAATGGTGCTGCTGAAATGATTTTGTTTGTGGTCTTCAAATGCTGAGTGCAGTCAGTGTAATTTTTGAAAAATTAAATAAAATCAGAAACAATTAATCTCTGCTCAAAACAGATCCAGGGCCCTGATTTGTCAGTCAGATTTCAAACTCAGATGGCCTTTAGGCATCTGAATTTTGCCTTTCACAAACTTAGTCACTAGGCTGAAGACATGCACAGATCCTAAAATAACCATAATACTTTAAAAGCATCAAAGGGGCATAAGCAGATGAATGAACCTCTGAAAGACAAGCTTCAGTGTGAGCTTTTTCACTTAACCTGTATGATAAAGGTGAGGATTCCTAGTTCTCTGTTATTACCTGGACTTAAGTTACCTGGGAGCATTTCTCATTTACCATCAGGTAAGAGCATGCACACAGATATGACAGCAGCTGGCATGAACTAATGTTCACAATACTGTACCTCAGGGTAACTTGTTAGTCTACCTATTCCTTAGTCATATCAGAAAAATGTACTTGAGTTCCTAAAGACACTGAACCAAGGCTATCTTTCAATACTCCTCCTGGCTTTGTACTTTAGCATTACATACCAAACTGTTGAAGACACAGCATTTAAAAAAATGGAAAAGGTAATTACTCCTTTTCATCAAGACCACTGATTCAACACTCTGCTCTTTTCCTCAGCACCTTTGTGAGTCTACTTGAGAAAGGCTGTCAGCTGCCACAGACAGCCCAGGATGCTACAGTAGCACTGTGATTGAAGATACAGGATTGCCACCATGATCATGTAATTCTTTACACATTGGCATCTACTGGCGTAGTTAGATGAGCTCATCTCGAGCTGGTAGCTGTTGATGTCCATGAGTCGTCTTAGGAATATGAATTGGTGGTAAGGGAACATTATATACGTAGGTATGCCTGTGAATACATGCAGAGTCACAGAAACAAATAACATAGCACAGTGTCATGCTGTTTGGAGCGAGGCTGGTTTTGCTCAACAGGATGATGATGGATGCATAGAAGACCTTCTCTCCTGCGTAAGTTGGCATAAAATTCAAAGCACCTCAGAACTATCTCTGCTGGTGTGGAGATTGTTTTCTCAAAGCTTATTCTTCACCCAGTTTTGGCACTCACTGACAGTGAGGAGAGTAGGCTACCTATAGCCCTTCCCCAGACTCTTGCCCAAGTAGGGGTGTTTATGGCATTTCCGGCAAAGCATGTATTTTCAGCACATTTTCACTGTCAACAGAGGTAGGAAAGAAAAAGCAAAATCAATTCTGTTTGTTATTAGGTGGGAGTTAGTCAAGTTTACTTGCAGAAGTTTTCAGCTCCCAGATGTAACAGCATTTCTGATTCTGGTATAGAGAGTTACTACCTTAGAAGGATGGTTTGTGCCTCTGAAGGCAAAGTGAACTGTGCAGGGGTGCTCCGGACATAAAGAACTGACAACAGAAACAGTACTCACTGCCCTCATTGGAGAATTGGGCATCCACCCAATTAAGCAGAGGTAAACAAAGCTATTTCAAAGTCCTCCCTGCTCAAAAGGCATAAAAGGAACATAAATGACATAACGATAATATTAAGATGTTAAAATCACTAATAATCTGAATAAAACTCAGAAGATTGGCCACATAAACAGATGTATTGTTTTGACTTTTAAATAGAAGTGCACAACAGCCTACAGAAACAGAAGCTTAATTTGGTATCTTTTCAAACAAACATGAAAGAACAAATATTCTCAAACACATAGATATTCTCCGATATAAGTGTTTGTTTCCCCATTTTTCATGTAATATTACGTGTTTTCAGGTCTTATTCAATGTCATTGATGACAGTATTTTTTAGTGTGCTGGTTTTGGCTGGGATAGAGTTAATTTTCTTCATAGTAGCTAGTATGGGGCTATGTTTTGGATTTGTGCTGGAAACAGTGTTGATAATACAGAAATGTTTTAGTTATTGCTGAGCAGTGCTTACACAGAGTCAAGGCCTTTTCTGCTTCTCACACCACCCCACCAGCGWGTAGGCTGGGGGTGCACAAGAAGCTGGGAGGGGACACAGCCGGGACAGCTGACCCCAACTGACCAAAGGGATATCCCATACCATATGGCGTCATGCTCAGTGAATAAGGCTGGGGGAAGAAGAAGAAAGGAGGGGAAGTTCAGAGTTATGGCGTTTTGTCTTCMCAAGTAACCGTTAACGTGTGATGGAGCCTTGCTTTCCTGAGGATCGTTGAACACCTGCCTGCCCATGGGAAGTAGTGAATGAATTCCTTGTTTTGCTTTGCTTGCGTGTGCGGCTTTTGCTTTTCCTGTTAAACTGTCTTGATCTCAACCCACGAATTTTCTCACTTTTACTCTGCTGATTCTCTCCCCCATCCCACTGCGGGGGAGTGAGTGCTTAGTTGCTGGCTGGGGTTAAACTACGACATTTAGATATTCCCCTTAAGAAAAATAATTGTAAAACTTATTTTGAATCTTAGGTGTTACTTCTGTATTTTTAAGTAACCATTATCCTTTAATATATAAGTAAGTCCAAGAGAAAGAGCTGAAGGGGAAATTGCATACTATTTCTACTCTATCCCAAAGCAATGAGCTATGCACTTATATAAATCTTTATCTAGGCTGAAAGGGCAGTATTAACCAATAACAAAAAATAAATCTGATGTCCCTTGCCTTCATCCCTTTGTGCACAGTAGCCTATTCTCAGCCAAATGTGTCAATTTATAGCACATAGGGTCAGTTGTTGTTGGTGCCAGCAGTCTGCTTGCAGCTTGGAGAGCTGGAAGAGCGTCAGGGAGCGGATTTGAGCTCAGAGGCTCTGCCAGCCATGCCCAGCCCATTGCCACCCTCAAGCTGGTGACAAGCATTTCTAAATCCTGACATTGGCTTCAGTTTACCCCTACCATGAAATGTGAGCATCACAAAAGGGAGCCCACATGTATCTCCCCGTTTCATAAGTCAAAGAGAAAGGAGGAGAAGCAGAAGCATTGGCATTGGTACAAATGCTCCAAATGCGAGGATTTTTTCAAGGCTTAAAGGATCATTGAAGTGTGCTTTTTTGTGTGCTTGCTTTCTTTTTGAAATGGGACTTCTAAGGTATTTGTTTGTGGAATCCTAGCTCCATTCTCTGTTATAGTGGTTTCCTGATGTGTTAAGGAAAAGGATCAGTTCAGTTTCTAATCAAATCATTACACTTATCTGGGAATATTTTAGCTGCCTAAGGGCAGCTGTATCAGTTACCTGCAGTTCAAAAATCCTTCCAATATACGTGCTGATCTCAAACACCAAATTAAACAGCAGTACTGCCCTTTAAAGAACATTCACTATTTCAACAGTACAAATGTGCAGATGACTATATATACTTTTCAATAAAATTCTTCCTCTGTTGGCAGCAAAAACCTTTTCTTACACTTAAACTCTATTTGTTTTATTGCTTGTTAGCTTAGTTTATAGAAGCTTGTACGGCATTTTTATTGCCTTATGGTTTTATTGTATTTTTAATTGTGATATAATGTGCCAAATCCCTTGGAAAGGAGGAACCATATTATAGTTTTATAATATAGTTTTTTGAGGAGCAAAGTCTATGAGGAAAGAAAGTCTATGCCCCAAGGTAAAACCTGGTGACCTATTTGGTCCAGCAACATAAGATTGAAGGATCTGAGCTCAATATTTCCATCCGAATTTCTCTTTTCTCTTTTGAATTGGGAGAGTCCACAATTAAAGTTTTATTTTTATATACAACAATCCCCTGAAGTGTACATTGAAGAGAAAGAGTATGTATCTCTCACACACAGAGAGCTGTAGCAGTAGACAGGTAGACCTTGCAGTACCTTTTGTAATTGCTGCAGATGGCTCAGATATGCTTTTCTGATTTTCCATGCTATCCTTTTAAAGTTAGGAGACACCATACAGAAAGGCCATGACTAAGAGCTAGATAAAACCTTGAATTTCTAGAGTTCATAGCCTCTCTATATGAATGAAGTAAAGGAATAGACTCAAATCCACGGATTACACTGAATTAATTATAAACTCATTCTTTTGTCTTCTAATGCTGATTAACTTCAACAAAACTATTCTTGGATCTCTATCAGTGGATAGAGATCTGCACTTGTGTAACAGTACMATTTTCCCCAAGCCACTTCCATGTCAAGTGCTCATCTTGCCATGTTTATAAAGGTAATGGAGCATGRTACACACTGACCAGTAGAGGAAAGAATTTACCTTTACTTAATAGATTTTTTCTTTTTTTTTTTTTTTACTTAGCCATCTAAAAGATTTGGTGTTTAGCCTCAATAAATGACGACTCTAATAATGAGTCTGCACCTCTCCTGCTGTGCCAGGAGGTTTCAGATACAATGACGAAGAGTCAGAAAAAGTAGGTTAAAACTCATTGCCAAGGAATGGCATTCCATAGTTTTATTTCTGTTGCTGTTCTTGGGTTTGTTTTCCTTTTTTTTTTTTTTTTTTCCCCCAGTGGAAATTATTTCTCGTCCAAAGTTGGGCATTTGATAAGCTAATATGCCCTGGATAAAACAATGCTRTTATTATTTTGACCATGTTGTTCTCCTTTCTTTTTTCCAGCCGATCCCCTCTTCTCTGTTTTAATTTTGTTTCACACTATGACTCATCTTGTTCTGAAGACAGGAAGGTATTTGGAGGAAGAAACTTTTTTTTCTCTAAAACTTTACCAGCTCATTATTGGAGTCTCCAAGGAATAATATTGCAGAAATTATTAAACAATAGAGTATATTAAACAGTATAAATGTTTACAATATATGATTTCCAGATGAACTTTTTCTGTTTTGGACTGGAAGTTGAAATGAAATCTGACTTTGCAGTTTTTCTGTCAATGCTCCTATAAGAGTTCATCTGCAGTCTAACAATATGTCAACTTATCCCTCACATTGAGCATCTCAGTGAAACCCTGAGCTTTGAACAGTACCATCTCCATCAACGAACATCGTGGCATGTCAGACTGTTAAATAGTCTTTAAACTTTCATACTGTTATATTGATGCTTGAACAGAGTCATGCAGGAAGAAATATCTGAATGATATTGTGTTTTTAAGAATATAGCCTATCTGTTGTGTTATGCCATCACTACTGTACCATGACCTTTTGTTTTATCTATAAAAAAACCCACTTTTTTTCAGAAAAAAAAAAAAAAGACTTGTAGGGAATGTGAAGGGAATTAAGACAATTAAGAACAGCTACAGAGGCCAGGTCATAAATTAAGTATTTTACAATTTAACTCCTTTTTGAGGCTATCATCTGCCATATGCACAGGATGCTCACAGAACTCACGGCCACTCACCACATTGCATCCTAACTGAAAAGAGAAAATGTGATCAAATGCTCAACATGCAGCTTCTATAAAGTTTTACAAATATGTTCTTATACCCATAGGTATAGGTTTCCTGGTGAACAAATTTGTTGTTCTTATTGTTCAGGCTCACTTTATGCCACATCTTGCTTAACTTGTGGCTTTTCCTAATCATCAGTCAATGGAAACTCATCATTTCCTTAGTGTATGTTGTAATTCAGCCTTCATCATCCAGGACAGATTTGGCACAGCTATTTTTAGAAGAAATAAAAGTCACTTGATTCCTGCTATTTTGGAAGTGCAACAGCCATCAGCAGACAGAAACCTCTATTTTTCGTCCAGAAGATAGAAGTAGGTCAACCAGCCCTTTTTTCATGCAAGCAACATTCAGTAGTTCAGCCTGGGGTGAGGATTTGGCTGACACTTGCCTCTCACAAGGCTTTAAGCAAAAGCCAGTGGAGTTTTGTTGACACTGTTTTTCTCACAGTCCTGTAATGCCTCCTCATTAATGAATGCACTTGTCCTTCCTGCAGCAAAATGCATAATCTAGAAAAGCTCTCTTCATCTGAGTTGTGTTGCTGACATATCTATCTCTATGATAATGTTCCAAGGGATTTGCATACTCAAGGTACCTAGAGGTTTGGCTTTTCATTCCAGGTTACCTCACARCTAAAAAAATTGCTTAAGTTTTGTCACTGAGGTCAGGGTCAATGTACTACCACTCTGCTTGCTGATCATTTAAAGGGCTCCATTGCATCTGATTCCACGGACAGCTGCTTTTGGCCAGGCACAGCTTTAGGAGACCTCCACTCATGCATACAGCTGTTAGTAGGGCTGCACTCCAAAGGATCCAGCAGGAGTGGCTTTTTCCACTCCTAGAACACTTTTTGTCCAACCACTGAAAAAAAAAATTTTGCAGAAAATATTAATCTCTTTCTAGTTATTTGGATTTTATTTTTTTGTTGTTCTTGTAATTTTTTTTTAAGGTAGCAATTAAAAGTCTAGCAATTTTGCTTATTCTTCTGTGGAAAAACTTGGAAAATGTTAAATTTTGCCCAAAATAAATTTATTCTAGAGGCAATCTGGTTTTATTTAAAAAGCCCAATTGTGGTGGAAATGTTATGAAATTCTGCTCAGTTGTCAAGATGTCAATATCACATCACAAATGTGAGATCACAGTTTTGCAGCATCCAGAATAAACAACCCGTTCACGCTAATGAGTTCCAAACCAAACTAATACTGAACTTTAACGCTGTAACTTTTTTTGGAAGAGTGAGATATAATAAGGAATGGATGGATTGTATTACATTGCCAATACTGTATACTGTAATCTGTAGCTACTGAAAGCACTCCCATATGACAGTGTATTATAAATAAATGAGAAACATTTTTTTGTTTGAAATTTTCCTTTGAAAAAGAGGAAAGAAAAAGCAGTGCAAGAGATTTTTCCCCCTACTACATTTATTTGTATGTAACAAAATATCTTAAGGAAAAAAACATTGATTTTTTTTTCCACTTGCTTAATTGATACACAAAGCAATTAAAAAAAAATAATCCTACATCCATTTACTGTTGGGACATTTCCAGTCTTCTGTGATGTTGATGGAAGTGGGGAAGTGTAAAATGGAAGCTTCTGTACTAGCAACTCTACCACTTGACACAGAAATAAAAGCCTTTTACAGGGAATCCATTTGTATTCAGTCTGGATTTCAAAATTATTTCCATCCACTGACAGCTTTGGAATCTGTATACTTGTAAATGCAAGACGTGCAGATGTGAGGAGAGCCTGCCAAGAGTCTGGAAAAGCAGCAGAAGCTGGTGTTGTCTGGTTTGATCAGGAAGGGGTTGACAGTCAGACAGTGAAAAGATCCATTTTGTGTGACAAGAAATATTTCCATATATAGAGCATTGATATCCGTGATCCTTATTCTTTTTGAAACTTGAACGCAAGTGTGCCCATGAGGATTTGTCTGTGTATTTAGAATGGAAAGAGACACTGTGGCCTGGAAGATCAGCAAAGAAGATGTCAAGGGAGCTGGAATAATAAATACATTGATGTTGGAATTATTGCTTTGTTTCTTCATTCATATTCCACTTGGTATAATTACAGTGACTTTTTAACTATGGAAAATAGGGAACTAATCTGTTCTGTTTGGAAAGTATTTAGCATAGTGGGGAGACATTGCTTCAGTTCAGCTCCAGGGATAAACTGGAGCTGTTAGTTTTGCACTTGGTTCAGTTCAAATACATTAGTAGAAGAAGTACTTGCTAATAAGTCATTCAGTGTATATTTGTTATATAAGAAGTCTGAAAATAAATATGATACTTAGGATACTTAATGCCTAGTCTTTTTCTGTATTCTTACGGGTAGGGACATTACGGACTTGGAAACGTTAAAAGAATTCTTACTTTCATTAGCTGTTTACTTACTAAATTTTCTGATCTGAAGCTTTAGGTGTTATTTTAGTTCTACCTGAGTGCAAATGGAGCTACCTATAAAATGGGTGAGTTTAAAAACGAGCCTGTTATTTTTTTACTCTCAATGGCATTTAGCATACATTTAAATGACAAAACAGTGAGAACATAATGAGAACAATATAGTCTATTGCCATATTACCTAATGTAAGTTAGTTATGCACAGTGACTCTCATTAGCCAGTAGAGGCAGGCAGCATTGCCATTAGTATGCAAAATATCCGAGGAGACCCATGTATGGCAGGAAGTTGTGTAGCTGGTATCACACGGTGTTCCTTCTGCAGAGCTCAGCTACTGACCTTGACAGACAGAGGCTGTCCCTAGAAGAATGGCAAGTGGAAACTCTGAGGAAGGCGAAGGATGGAAGCAGGTGCCTCCTGGCACCAAGGAGGCAGCTGCTGTTACACCTGAATGTTTTCAGCTACAGAACAGGTTCACTGCCTTCAAAGCTGAGGAGGAGCGGGGTGTGCTTGCAAGCAGAGCATCTGGGTCAACCGACTCTGAGCCACGAAGGAGCACCAGGAAGAAACTGCAACTGATAGTAGTGGGTGACTCCCCGCTGCAGCAGACAGAGGCACCCGACCTGACCTGTCGTACAGAGAAGTGTGCTGCTTCCTGGGGGCTCAGATCCAGGATGCTGCAGAGAGTGACTAACGAAGCTTGACCAACCCTCTGACTATTACCCCCTGATATTATTCCCTGTGGGCACCAATGATACTCTCAGGGGCAACCTGCAGAGTATCAATCTTGACTACASAGCTCTGGGGCATGAGGGCCCAGGTGGTGTTCACCTTGATCCTGCCATTCAGGGAAAAGGGTGTGAGGAGGAGAGGACTGAGACTCCATGTCAACAACTGTCGGCACACATGGTTTTGGTTTCTATGACCATGGGTCCCTGTTTGAGAATCTATGTCTTTTTAGGGAGAGATGGGTTCCACCTCACTAGGGCAAAAGTATCTTTCCCAGTAGGATGACTGACCAGTTAAGAAGGGCTTTAAACTAGGAATGGTGTGGGAGGGAGAGAGTTACCAGCAGCCCTGTGAGGGAGTGATGGACAGGGTTGACAAGAAAACGGACTGTGATGATGTGAATGAAAGGTAACACAAAATCAAAAAATCTGGGCTTCAGTAGGGTCACCTCAAACATTTGCATGTAAGCAAGGAAGTGCCTAGAAGGCACCATTGTGGGGAAACCCCCAGACCCTTTCTAGGAGATCAGCATGCTGGGGTGCCTCTCTAAAGGGCCTGTACACTAACACAGGCAGCATGGGGAGTGAACAGGAGGACTCAGAGATCTGTGTTGCAGTCCATGGGACCTGATGGGATGCATTTGTGAGTGCTGAATGAGCTGGCAGATGTCATTGCGAGGCCACTCTTGATTATCTTTGAACAGTCATGGCAATTGGAACGGCTGAATGAGGACTGGAGGAAAGCAAATATCACTCCTATCTTCAAAAAGGTCAAGGCAGAGGACCCAGAAAACTACAGACTGTTTTTAAATGAGGCTTTACTACTGTAACCTCGATCCCTAGGAAGGTGAGGGAGCCACTAATCCTGGAAACCATTTCCAGCCACATGAAGGATAAGAAATTAATCATGAGAAGTCAGCATGGATTCACCAAGGCAAAGTCATGCTTAACCAACCTGGCAACCTTCTGCAATGAAATGACTGGCTAGGTAGATGAGGGGAAAGCAGTGGATATTGTCTACCTAGACTTCAGTAAGGCTTTCGACAATGTGTCTTGCAACATCCTCATAGAGAAGCTGATGAATATGGCTAGATGAGCAGACAATGAGGTGGATTGAAAACTGGCTGAATGGCTGAGCCCAGAGGGTTGTGATCAGTGGTAAGAAGTCTAGCTGGGGGCCAGTAACTAGAAGCTTGGCAAAAAAAGACCTAGGAATCCTGGCTTCCAGGGGTCCAAGCTGAACATGAGTTGAACATGAATGTCTCCTTGGAGATATTCAAAAGCCATTTGGACAAGGTCCTGGGCAGCCTGCTCTAGGCAGTCCTGTTTGAGCAGAGTTGGACCAGGTGACCTCCAGAAGTCCCTTCCAACCTCAACTATTCTGTGATTCTGTAATGGGTTGCACAGTTGCATGCTGGTGAGGCTGAAGCTAGAATTTTTGACTGAAGCATAATGTGTAAAATCTTCTCCTTTCAGTAAAACACTCATGGTATTTTTTGCAAAGTTTAATAACACAGCCTATTTTTCATGCATTTTGACACAAGCTTCCTTTATTTGTGTCCTAGGTTCTTGCAGTTTGTGCTATTGAATCATAACTACTTTTGAACTAGGCTTGACTGTATTTCAGTGAAGGCTTAGGGATAAATATTGGCAGCTTCAGAATGGTCGAGCCCTGATGAAAACTAGAGTGACATACATTTTTCCCGCATCTCACAGATAACCTATGATATTATTGATTACAGACTCACACTGTATTACTAATCTCTTTACACATTTTTCAGGTATTTGTAATTTTTTTAATTCATGCTTTCCTTAATGTGCCTGAATTTCAATTTCATTCTCAAGAAAATGAAGAGAAATGTTGAGACATACATTCCTTGTGTGTAAACTGTAATGAAAAAGTTAGGGTGGGCTGAGGAAGAATGTATGTGTATACAATTTTAAGACTTACATGGTTTTATATCAGCAGTGCATTCTTATAACAATGCCACTGTACTATAATATACCATAACACTGGTTGGAACACTGTTTTTTATAACACTGTTTTGAAGATTAACTATGTAATATGTAAGATTTTTAAGCAAAGGAATGCATAGTATAATAATTTAAATAATTGCTTTTTTTGGTATTTTGAGGATGTGTGTCCTTATCAAGTGAAGGAAATAAACATTCATATTCAGKTTTTTTTGTGTAAAAGTGATGTTAAATAATACATGTAACATTAATAATGTAACTTTACAGAAGAATAAACATTTTAGTATGAAAACACTCCTGCACCCTGTTTAATATCTAAATGGAGATTGATGAAAAGGTCCAGGTTTTGCCTGCAGCGCTTAGACAGAATGACCTAATGCCCATTTATGTTAATAGAGAGATCTTCAATTAGTTCTTGATCATATAATCTAAAAAGTAGGCATTTAGCTTATAGTGGCTATTTAGGTTCCTTTCAGTCATAAGAGCAGAAAGTGAGTAGTTCATCTGTTCTGAAGACTGATTCATTCCTTCTTTGAGAGCAGGAGAAGAAAGAGTAAGTGAGAAGGGGGAGGCAGAGGCATGGAAAAGGCCACCCACTAATCTGAAGTCTCCTTTCTCCTACTCTTTCAGGGTGAGACGCATATTTGAAACAGCAGTTGGTCTAATGCAGAGTATTGCTGTTTCAGTGATTATAAAGAAAGCCTAGAATGCTGAATTTGAACTTTGTAATGGATTAATTGTAGTTAAGGATCTCAAACAAAATTAATAAATATTCAAACATTTAAACAACATAAAGGTAGAGACATTAAAGCACTGTATGGAAAATGTATATTCTGAAATTCTTTATTTCTTTTATACACACAACAACCCCTCTCCCCCGGTGACTAACTGTAAATTGAGCTTTCCTTTACTGAAACTATAGTTTGTTGTCAGTTTCCTTGATACAGGAAAGTCATTTCACTGTATTCAAGGCTGTTACAAGGAGGTTCTATTATTTTCAGGTGAACAAGTCTCCCTAAGGCTTATATATATTTGCAAATAAATATACACAGATTTATATCTGAATATGCATATACACATATAAATAAATAATTATTTATATAATTATATATATGTAATTTTAAAGATACATAAAAAGTCGTAAGGTGATTTAATTGTACTTAGTTGCTGACCTCTTCTAATGCAGATATATTCACTTACATTCAGACATTTTCACACAGAGAGTTTGTGCATAAAAAGCAGATGTTTTCTCTATTTGCTCTGCTGCATGGCTAGGTAAATACATAGGCTAAGTTTCCAAACACTAGTGCCAGGTAGGTTTTTGGTTTAGTATTAGCAGATACTGATGAGACAAACCTGGGCAGATCATGCTTTCTTCCTGGACTTCCCAGACATGGTTTTGCACGAGTACTTAGTATACCTGTAAGGAAGTCTGCGTATGTTCAATGATTTTTATATTTTAAATTAATATAAAATTGAATTAATAAATAAAAATAAAAATTCACATAAGGTGGTTGAACAATTCCCTTTGACCTATATCTTTAAATTAAGATATCTTTGTATCTGGGTATTTGGTCACGCAAAATTATTTCCTCTGACATCATATGTTCCTGTGCTTAGGAACATGCAAACCTTCAAGGACTGGGGAGAGGGACAATCTTATCTTCATTTCATCATCAGTAACAGCATCTAATCCGCAAAGTTTTTATAATGACAACTGTATTAAACTGTATGAGAGCAACAGATCCAAATGCAATAATTGAAACAGCTTTATATCTATGAACAGATGCCATACCTAGGTCACATAGTAGTGTTATTACTGTTTTGTTCAGAACATCTTTTTTCCATTGTTTGTCACTGTGTAGTTACTGTGTTTCATTTTATATTGGGCATTTCCCTGGCAGGTATTACACATGCTGTAAATATACACCTGTGAATGACATGGTAGTAGCCAAATTAATCCTAATGGGAAAATTTGCCATGTGTGTGTCTCATTGATTCAGCTGGTCTACCCACATGGTTAAGTTGATTGTGTTGGACTGATGTATTTAACTATAAACTGTTCAAGGCAAAGACGCAGTGTTCCTACAGTGACACACATGGTGCTAGAAAAGACCATCTAGATCATCAGGTCCTATGTCTTGTTTTTATGGTCAAGCAAGTCGTCTATGTATCTCATACGGACACACAGAGTCATATGTAGAATAACAACTTCTCCAGTGAAATACTACTTCTGATTTGAGATGTGAGAACCATTCTACATAAAACACTAAGAAATTTTAACGTTCGTCCAAAATAGAAAGTGTGAGCAAAGAGCCTCTAACTTTGAGATATATACTGCTCAAATTGTTACAGACCCTACAAAATATAAAATTAACAGTGTGCACAAAAAAACCTCAAAACAAAACCATATTCCTAAATTCATAAATATAGAGAAAACACTGTCTTCTGAATCTTGGTATAAGATGACTTTCCTGTTTATTTCAACACTACTTTTGGTGGGGACTTTTCCTCAAGAAAGTACAGGAATATACAATCATAAGAACAGATCTGTTTCATCTGCATCACATATATATATAATTTTCCATTTGTAGAGCAGAATAACATAATTTATCTGGTATTATTTTGTGTTAATACTGTTTTAGTACATTTTTTTCATCATCTATCTCACCATTTTAATCCTTTCGAACATAAAATGTATATATACACTGAGCACAGTGTCTATAAACATTAGATTGAGGGACTTTTTTCTTGGCAGCTGAAAAACAGAGAGAGATTAAAGGAGTAGCCATATTACTGGCAAGCCACTCACATTTATCATCATCCTGGGCTGACATTGTGGAGGAGAGTCTCAATACATATTTAATTAAACTTCTTGTTCTTCCTCAAATGAGAGCTTAGGATATAGGGAAAAATAAGATTAAATGTGTGCTGCAACTGAATTTAGCATAATGCATCTACGACTCTTAGTTTTGGAAGGACTCCAGTTCTAAACAACCTGCAGCTAAAAAAATGGGGGAGAGGATTATCCTGTTTACCAAAAGGCTCTTTTATTTAGTGAGATCTGGAGTTATCTTCTGTTGCTTTTATTTTGGTAGAATTAGAATCAGAAATAAAGCTTTAATTTGATACCTTAGAAGAAAATAAATGAAACTAAATTAGGATTTTCATAAAATTATGGTAGCACCCAGAAGGGTAAGAGAGAATTATGACTCTGTGAATGGAAGACCTCCTTCCTGAACATTGCAAGTATCACCGTCTCCTAAACTTCCTAGAAGTGAAATAAAGCATATAATAAAAAAAAGGAATTTGGGGCTGTTTCAGTGTGAATACAAATATGTTTTTAGTTATTCTGGATTACCACCAAAAAGGCAACATAACGGAACTGTATTTATGTACTATCTAAATACAGCAAATATCATGTTATCCTGAATGTAGATATTTTGCCTATAATAATATTTTTTTTCCATTCAACACCTTGAATTCAAGGTTTTCAAGAACCTGCTGAGTGTTGAATAATTTTTTACATACTTTTGACACATATTTCCGACACATTTTCAAAATTACTTTTCCAGAAGTTAGAATTCTGAGTCTATTCTGCACTAGCCTACGTCCTGAATAAAGAGCTAAGCCTATCCTCAAGTTGCTAGCATCTGCTCCAGTATAAACTGTGAAACCTTGACCTTCCATTTCTGTATTGGAATTAGATTTTAATTTTCAAATATCCCAAAATGAATGATGTAACAGAGTTTGTGAGCACTTTGACGTCTCCTGCCCATCTCCCAGATGGCAAGAGCGAAATCACCACTTTCTGTAACGCATTTAGATGCTTACCTATGGGAATGGATGCTTATCGTGAGGTGTATGTCTGAACACTTTTTCCTCACCCTTGAGCCCAATACATATGTTTTTTTGCCATTACCAGGAGAAGGAGCCAGGCTTTGTACTGACCTGGCAGTGAAGGGTCTCAGGAATTGTCTGCAGTTGCCTCAGCCTGAGCTGGCTGGGGCTTGGTTTAACAGTTGTGCAGTGGTCAGTGACTGCTGCSTGACCTGTTTCAGCCTGAGCCCTGGGAATACYCTGTGTGATAAAGGCCCGATAGCCCCAGAGAACCACTGTGCAACAAACAACAGCCCCTTGGGGTAACAGGGCTGGGGGCGGATGGGGGCAACTTTCAAACTTCAACCTGGAACCAATGAAAAGAAAGCAAAGTGTGTCATGAAAACAGAAAAATAACCACAAGCAGACCCCAAGATTAAAGAGAAAGAAAGCACTGACATCAGCATCATGTTTCTCCTAGTAAGAGGAGGAAGAAGGCTCCACCATTGACTGAATACTCCTCTTAGCAGAGAGGGCAGGGCACCGTCAGCTCATCACAATCTCTTTTCCCCCCTCTTCTTCTCAAGGAAGGACTAAGTGTTGACTTTCAGATCCCGAGGGACATTTATTAGATGTGAACACCATACCAGAGAACAGGGATAGCTACTAGGAGTGTCCAAGTGTTTTTTTGGAATAACGATTTTAGTTGTATTGTTAATGAGGCTTTTCTGCATTAAATAGTCTGGACTGTTAAGCTGTTGAAACATTAATTGGACTAACAACAAATTCTTATCTCTATGTACAAGATGTATTCACTTTTGCTCTTTAGAAGATTTTGAAGTGTAAGAGCTTTTTTGCCTGCCTAAGTACATAGCAGCCTTCCTTCTGCACAGCATCACCCAGCAGAAAGAAATTTTCCATGGTAAAAGCTATATGGTTTGTGATCACCTTAGATAACTTTGGTTGAGTATTTGCTAGCTGAGTGAAGCGTGTCCTCATTCCAGGTTAGTCTGTAGTTGATATTACATTCTTTTATGCTTTTGAATGCTCTGGTAGTAAGAGTAATGAATCTGGGTCTCAGATTCATTTTTCCCCAGGAAGTTTTTGAACGAAACCAATGCAACTGCTGTGACTCAAAGAAAACTCCAAGCTTATTCATGGTCTGAGCATGATTACTGGATTAGAGCTGCCATGAATCTAGRTGTCATTTAGTCCTTTTCCTGTTGATTTGTGAATTGTAATGGAGCTTAGACAAGAGCTAAGTGCTTAGGTGCTCAGATGGAGGGCATGTGTATATGCTTGTATTTAGGTAGCTATGGCACTTGCATTCAGGAGGCTGTTCAAGTATTTATATTTAGCTACAAGAATTCATTGCTTAGAAACAGAGGCACTAGTTAATTTGTGCACTCTCAGGCTCAGCATTAGAGAACAGGCTTTCTAATTCATTCAATGACCAACATCAGGTACAAAACCTTACTTTTAATACTTAAAACACAGAAATTAACATTAAACTGCATGTTCATATAAAATATGACTTATCTGATTTTCACCTGTGAGAAGAAGATMGCATTACAATTTGGGGATATCTTTCGGAAAAAAAAAAAGTGTGTATTTGCTGTGTGTGTATATATACATGCATGAGTGCATATATATGTATGATTTGGTTTCTTAAAATAGCTGCTTTGATATGTGCAATGCCTCATGAAATGTACAGTAAGTAGCTTCGTGGTAATAAGACAAAAATTGATCCCTATGCAGCCCTATGGATGTTCACTGAAGA
Source organism: Oceanodroma leucorhoa (assembly GCA_030449065.1). NCBI lineage: Eukaryota > Metazoa > Chordata > Aves > Procellariiformes > Oceanodroma > Oceanodroma leucorhoa. The sequence goes on from JASVER010000005.1 coordinate 10,574,631, forward strand.
GCATATAACCTTGCAAAACCAAATCACAGTTTAATGTTGTTGAAATTTTTTGAAAATTCATTTTTGTGAGAAAATTATATTTTGTTTGGAAAAGGTTTCTCACATATCTATAGTAGTATCTGCAGACAGAGAAAGAAAGACTGCAGAGTAGCCAACAGTTAGTGTGCTCATGTGGACGCTAAATGTCTTTGCTCTGCACTAGAGWGTACTCACAGATATCTGAACTTAGCTCCGAACCTGGAAACAACAGGGACAGCAGAAAACGTTATGGAATTTAATGTATCSTTGTTCCCAACAAGAGTTTATTGCATTATACATTTCCCATAGAATAAGAACTAAAATGTCCACCGTTTTCTAAGTGTCCTACTGACTCTTTTGGGAGAAGAAAACCACAATGAAACAATGTACTTCTTCCACCAGTTTAAAGGCAGAGATGAGGTACTAAACAGACATTTGCAGTCTATGTGGTGGGAACGACTGTCTTGTGGCTTGTATTGGCAATGGGAATAATAGAGAAAAGAAGGACAAGGACAAAGGAAAAGAAATAAAGGAGAGAAAGTGCATTAAAGCAATGATCAGCCAATATTCTAGGTGCCACTTCATTGTTGTGTGACACTATGTGAATAAGCACGATGTCAACTCTTCAGATGAAATAAAATAACCTTTCTGCTTTGCCACTGTGAAAGGTATTCAGTAACATTGTCATGGTAATTGCCAGAGTGCAGCACCATCAATTCCCACCTCATCAGGGGCTAATCTACTTGCTTATAAATTGGGAACACACAAATTCTGAGGTGTATAAAAGCACTTGTAGACAGGAGARAAAGTAGTAATAGATCAAGAAGGAACATTAAGGTTTTCATAGTCTCGCAAATGCTTTTTATAACAAGCAAACCTTTAGTTAATATATCCTGTAATTCAACTAACAAAACTCCTATGTATCTTAGGACGATCATAAGTGGTTCTCATGATCATTCTGATTTTGAATGATGCCTTTTTTAAAGAACTTGCAATTTCATGAGCCAGACACTTCTGATAGTCGTTCATTATAGCATAGCCTTTCAGGACAATTAGTTTAGACAATGAAACACCATTTATCATCATCTCACATACATTAATTTCTTACATGGCCATAGACTTCTTAATATATTAATCTGATTCCAGCCAGTTTGGAGTTGCACACAAAACTACAACATGTCCACAGGCAGAAAGTAGCAGTAAACATAAATGACCAGGAGTAAATTTAAAACTGAAGCAGAGATCACTCAATACACCCTGTAGTTACCAGGTTTTCCCTGATGTTATTATCTCAACCTCTTGAGCTGTAATAAAAGCACACTTTGCAGAAGTATGAGAACATGAAATTTTATTTCTAAACTTCTAGTGCTATCTGAACTGGCAGTTGGATTTTAATTCTCTACAAGACCAAATCACTTCTAAATTATGTTCTTTTTCTCCATAATATGCTCATTTCCTGATGCTTATTGGCATCAGCTTAAGATGTAAGTCTGCACACTCTGGGAAAAACAGATATATAATGAAAAATATTTAGCTTTTTTGATGTAATCATGATATTTTATGCTTGTGTGACARATCTTTTCTTTGTTGTTATTTCATGTTTTATATATAAGCATAGATAAAATGAGTTAATAGTTTAAAATTATGCCAGAAGACTTACTACTGAAATAGAAATTCTGATAATCCCTATATGTTTTCCTGTCAGTCGACAATTATGATGATATAGTCTCAGATGTCAACAGSAAGCATAGTCGTACACTAAATCTTTTTATTCAAGATTATTGTTAACTGCATTAAATTCAATTACACTTAAGCATGTACTAAGTAATAAGTTTAGAAAACATTGCTGAACTGTGAACTTACTAAGTATATAAGTTTTCAAAAAAGTTCTGTAAACTAGGAAGAAAAGAGAGGAAATGATACCCTATATTGTGTATCTAGTACAGGTATTGTAGATATCAGACTAATATTTCTGTAATAAAGAAAAAAAAAAGTGATGTATGATGAGAAATGAGACATATCAAAGGAATCTGAAAGGTATACCATTATATTGATTTATATAAAAGTGTATTATCTTAGTTTATACAAATATTTATTACCTAAGTCTTTATATTTATAACTTGGACATGTAAGTCTCTCTGCATAGGCAATGGACACAATTAGGTAAACCTTAGATGAGATTCATCCCATCCTAAAAGAAATGTTTAAGAGGTATCAGATGATGGTCTAAAAAAATGGTCTAAAAAAAAATGGATAACCTCTCCCTATAAATGTGGCAACTCTAAGGAATAAAGAACACAAATAAGATCTGATGCAAGRGACACAAAGGATAATTAAGGATAAATTTTACAAGGTTAGAATTCAATATTAAAAAAAAAAAAGAGTTATCGGGAGAGTTTGTACAAAAAACCCTCAGAACTGCCCTGTTTTTCACTRCATTGGTACATAAGCTGGGGAATGGCCGAAATCATTCTTCTTTTTGTACTTCCTAATTCTAGAAAACAACTTGTTTGGAATTGAAGTGGCAAGTAAGCGAAGGAATCTGTCCAGACTAGTAATTAACAATAGTGTTGGTATCCTTCAAGGATGAAGGAAAGTGGTGTCCAGAGTACAGGTAAGAATATATGCTTTTCTATTCCAAAATAAGGAATTATGTTGGTCAAAGAATTGGATAGTTGTTGTAAAGCCTAATTTTTCTTTAAACAAAATTCCTCAGTGAATTTTAAGGAATTTAGATCAGTCATTAAGAGCCGATAAGTAATACGTTATCGTCAGCTGGAACATCCCAGGACTGCTGACCAATGTTGCTTTTTCTCATCCCTTCAATAATCAAGCTTCCCATTTGCTTCCACTTGGAGGTTTGTGTCAATCTCTGTGATTTCATGCACCATTAGCTGAATTGACAGATCTTAGTGAAACCCACAGAAACACTATAATTTTTTATGTCTTCCCTATCAAGATGTTTATGCATTTAGTTTGAGTTAGGTGAGAATTTAAATTAGTATTTTTAGTTTTCTAGAATTTTAATTTGGAATCCTTGTGTTTCCCATTTTCTGAAGCTATGTTAAATATACATTCAAGCTTTTCCTCTAAATTAAACTATAGTATCCTACTAAGAACATCATAAAAATATTTTTAAATTTTGCACAGAATTCTGCCACTACATCTGTGATTTTTTTTTAATTGGATAATATATTATTCATAATTATCCATAATTCGCACAGTGATCCCAGAGTTGGCAATAGGCTTCCTTTCAGAAAACTGGTTTAGAGGTGTCCCATTTTTCTGTAAGGCTCTTCCCTAGGGCTCTGATATCTGTAATTTATGCCCTAGTTTGGTACCACACGGCTCTGTGACCTTGACTCAGTTTTACTAATACRTGTTAACTTGTGGGAAAGTCTCTGAAAGGAAGATAGGCAAAACAAGTAAAAGCACAGAGAGAAGTACAATTGCGGAGACAGTATTAGCAACTCAAGGATTCACAAGGAGAAATACTGATGTGAAACTATGAAAATCCCAAGGAAAAAGCCAGAGAATCAGGAGACAGGAGGTCAGAGACCCTGACTTTCTCACCTGACTCTGCCTGTTTCTGCCTGGCCTGCAGACACCATCAAGGATGGAGAACGTATTCATGCTTAGCTTAGGAGTTTGCTAGTCCTTGTGATTTAACATCTGTGTTGGCCAATAAATATCTTTGCACTCTTCAGTTGTGTATATTCTGTTTACAGAGCGTCCTTCAGAATGACAAAAACTGTCTGCAGAAAATGATTTGGAAAGGAAAGATTACAGTTACCATGTAATTACTATGTATATCTTAAAGTATTACAGAGGTCAAAGATATAACATCTCAGAAACAAATGTCTGAGCTACCTTTAGGTAGCACTTTTGCTAGCAGTGTTATCACACATCACATGGATATAGAAATAGGGTGTCTCTCTTCCAAAAACTTCCTCCAAGTCCAAGTTGAGGCATACTAGTATATTATGTTTATAAACAAAAAGGTTCGATATTTTAGTCTCATTACTGAAGTCTTATTTCCTAATGAATACTAAGGTCATTGTTCAAAATGTGCTATTCTTCCACTGACATCCTATATTTTAGATCTGAATTTCAAATGATGCTGAAAGTAAGGGAGAAAACCTGGAATCAGAGAGAAACAAAACCATTGCAATAACAGGTTTGTTATCTGAATGTACCCATAATTGCAGGTTAGGTCCAGTTACACCTTAAGGATCTAGACCCTACAGTTTGGATGTTGTGGAAGAAAACCAAATTTCTCTTTTAAAACTATTTGTTACAATAAAATAAAAATAAAAAACACTGTACCATAATGAAGAATCAGACCATGGAAAGCCGAAGTAAAAGCTGGCTTACAGTTGTRTCGCTTTACTAAACTATATAAACAACAAACACGACCCTAATCACTTTGTACAGCCAATTATAGTTTCTCTACTAGAAGTTCTAGAGTGCACTTAATTAAAAAAATGAAAACTCTCTTGCTAAATTAAACCAATCAAAATGGAAATGAGACAGTTTTTGTAATATATACATTTCCAAGGACAGACTGTAAAACTGCATGTCGTTTATTCTGTCTGAGCACAGGAAATGGATATCTTAAAGCTTCTCCAGGTCAACTGGTTAATTAGAGGCATTAAATCATTTCATAATTTTATGGTCACAAATGTATCCTTGTAGAAATGTTACCATCCCGTCCATTTCTCTCCTCTTTACACCTGCATAAAATACACAGCCAGCCTTGAAGCCCCTGAGAACTGGTGAAGCCTGCACTCGGTAGTTACAGAGCCTTTTTCCTAAGTGACTATAATGATAATGTAAAGTAATCAAAATATTTTAGGTGAAACTGTAAGTAATTACTCTGAATATACAATCAGGCCTTCCAGGCCTCACGATCAGAGACAATTACACCACCTAAGTTTACAAGACAACAGCAGCTATTGGCACGTTAAAAAAGGTAGAAAATCACAGCTATCATTATATCACCGTAACTATCAAAATCCATTTTCTTGTCTTCTCCATCTGAATTCTCCAGAAAAGATAATTTCTTTCTTCTGGAATGAAGAGATCTATTTGCTTTGACTGGATATACATGTATAAAAAAATTATTTCCCATCCTAATCAGAAATTCAACTCCTGAGTTTATGAAGTGCCATGTGATTTCTTCCCAGGAACTGCAGCAAGGAGATAGTTTTTTAAGCCCAATTATTTTTTAAATGTTTGCAGCATATGCTTTACACTCCTGCCTATGTCTGATGAGCCTAGTGGCTTACCTGAAACCATAATAGCTTTGCTGTCTTTCAAGACCCTCTGCAGGTAAGAGTATAATCTTTCCCCTAATTGCTAGTGGTGTATGATAACACATACTGTAGTTTTTTAGGGTTTTGACACACTGAAACATAAAGTAATGACTACAGTGCACTTAAAGGGCTCTGTGCTCCCTTTTCAATAAGGTCAGGTAGTTTTCTTAATCACTTTTGTCAGCTGTGTTAACCTTCAAAAACTACTTCTGTTTAGCAGAGTTAGGACAGTTAAACTTGTAAAGACTAATTAATTCTCTGATTTTTCTCCTGCTTCTAGGCAGTTAGAATTTTGTTTTGCTTTGCTAAGTGACATTGGTTTAAACTGAGCATAAGACTGACCTATTTAATATTACTGGAGTGTTGATGTGATCCCTCAGAATGAAAGGTTTTACTCTTCTGGCATGTAGAAATTAAACTAACAATAAGGCAAAACAAATGACAAATTAGGAAAAAAAACATATTTGAAGTGTAAACCAAGGAATTGGAACTAGCATGCAAACACCTTTAGAAAAGTCCTGAGGTATTACAAAAGTCTGAGGAGTCACTGGATACTACCCCCATTGCCCCGATTACCTTTGGCTGGATATGTGAGATATCAAGGAATAAAGTTAGGCTTTATAGTCAGTGGAATAACACCACAGATCTCATTTCTCCTGGAGTGACACCAGCTAGTATACTGCTAATAGAAAGCTGGTAGGTGGTTTTGTGACTTTGTAGGGGCTGGTACAAAATGTGCGCAAAAGGAAAGAGCTGGTCTGGCAAGGGAGTGAAGTTTCAAAAGGAAATTCCAGAAATGGAAGAAAACTTGTTGCTGTAGGTGACTGCAGTGAAAGTGGGCATGTGGCAAGGTCTTCTCCTTGTGGCAGGAGGATACCCTGTGAACACACTTGTGACTCCAAAAAAAAGTAGTAAAATAACTAAAGAACAGAACAGAACAGAACAGAACAGAACAGAATAGAATAGAATAGAATAGAATATTTCAGTTGGAAGGGACTACAATGATCACCTAGTCCAACTGCCTGACTGCTTCAGGGCTGACCAAAAGCTTAAGCATATCAAGGACATTCTCCAAATGCCTCTTAAACACTGACAGGCTTGGGGCATCAACTACCTCTCTAGCAAGCCTGTTTCAGTGTTTGAGCACCCTCTAGGTAAAGAAATGCTTCCTAATGTCCAGTCTAAACCTCCCCTGGCACAGCTTTGAACCATTCCTACTACTGGATCCCAGGGAGAAGAGCTCAGCACCTCCCTCTCCACTTCCCCTCCTCAGGAAGCTGTAGAGAGCAATGAGGTCGCCCCTCACCCTCCTTTTCTCCAACCTAGACAAACCTGAAGTCTTTAGACATTCCTCACAGAACATTCCTTGCAGCCCTTTCACCAGCTTTTTTGCCCTCCTCTGGATGCATTCAAGGACTTTCATATCCTTCTTAAATTGTGGGGCCCAGAGTACTCAAAGTGAGGCCACACTAATGCTAAATACAGCGAGATAATAATCTTTTTTGACTGAATGGTTATACTGTGTTTTTTGCACCCCAAGTTGTGGTTTGCCCTCTTGGCTGCCAGGGCACACTGCTGACTCATGTTGAGCCTCATGTCAACCAGCACCCTCAGATCCCCTTCTGCAGGGCTGTTCTCCAGCCACTTCTCTCCTAGTTTATACTTGTGCCTGGCATTACTCCGTCCTAGGTGCAGAATCTGGCATTTTGACTTGTTAAATTTCATCCCATTAATCATTGCCCAATGCTCCAATATATCTAGATCYCTCTGCAAGACCTTTTGTCCCTCAAGAGAGTCAACAGCACCTCCCAGTTTGATATCATCAGCAAACTTGCTAATGGTGCATTCAACTCCTTCATCCAGATTGTTGATAAAAATATTGAACAAAATTGGCCCTAGAATTGAGCCCTGAGGAACACCACTGGTGACCTGTCACCAGCCAGGTGTAGCCCCATTCRCTACAACACTTTGARCTTTGCCCTTCAGCCAGTTCTTCACCCAGTGCACCATGAACCTGCTCATCCCACAGTTGGACAACTTGTTCTGAAGGATTCTATGAGGGACAGTATCAAAAGCCTTACTAAAATCCAGAAAGACTACATCTACCTCCTTCCCTTCATCCACTAGGCAGATGACCTTATCATAGAAGGATATCAAATTAGTTAAACAGGACTTTCCCTTTGTGAACCCATATATAGGTTTGGCCCAAGGGACCCTACCCTCCACTGATAAAGAAACTCCTGTAAGGAACAGCATGAGCTTTATGATTCAAAGGAATGGATAAAAAGGAGTTTATATGGACTACAGTTACAGTACAATTAGAGTCAATGGCTGACTGCTATTATCTGTCTCAGTGTTAGAGGTAGTAAGAAGGGTCCCAATACAATTTGTGGATGTTAGTGGAAAACAAAGATGGATTTAAGGGGGATTACCTCAATACTGCTGTCTGGAGACTCCTCATTCCCCAAAAAGTGAGTACGACAGCAGTGTCATAACGTTTGTCTATCTTCCCTTTTCCAGGCGTCAGTTTGAGAATCATGTTGGATGCAAAAATCAAGCTTTAGCATTTTGATCCACTGGAGATGCAAACTGCAGATCAACCTAATTCCTGCCTATGGAAATACAGTAAAGAGAATGAAGTAAATGAAGTAAAGAGATTTTCAAAACCAGAACAGAATTACATGAAAAAGTAGACTGAAATCAATGTGAATTAAGACTCAGTTCTCCACTCCCAGTTTAAAATTGCTATCAGTAGGCTTTCTGAACTGATGTCAACTGGTAGAGTTTCCTGRATTTCAGTGTGACAGTGCTAACACTGAGATGTTACAATGTTCTAATTCATAACAAAATGGGAAGAAAATCAAGTATATTGTTATAATGCTAATAGATATAATACATACAATATTGCTGCTATAATACAACAGCACACTGCTGACCTAATGCCAGCTTGTTTACCTCCAACACCTCAAGACCCTTTTCTGCATAGGTGCTCCACAGTCAGTCAGTCGCCAACCCAGTCCGCTTTATGGGGTTGTTCCATCCCTGGTGCAACACTTCACATTTCTCTTATATGAATTTTATGAGGTTTCACGCAACTCATTCCTCTAGCTTTTTGAGGTCCTTCTGAATGACAACCCTATCCTGCAGAGAGCTGATTGCTCCCTACAGTCGGGTATCATCTACAAATTTGTTGAGGGTTAATTAGGTCCCATTGTCCAGGGCATTGATGATGATGATGATACATTTTCTTGTTCCTATCTTTTACCCCTGAGCAGCATTAAGATGTTAATTTTGTTAGAAAATACATAGGTAATGGTCACCATTTAACCATGCTTTAATTCACAGAATCACAATTCACAGAATCACAGAATGGTTGAGGTTGGAAGTGACATCTGGAAGTCACATGGTACAACCCCTCTGCTCAAGCAGGRCCGCCTAGAGCAGGCTGCCTGGGACCTTGTCCAGATGGCTTTTCAATATCTCCAAGGATGGAGACTCCACAGCCTCTCTGGGCAACCTGTGTCGGTGCTCAGYCACCTTCACAGTGAAAAAGTGTTTCATGATTTTTAGACGGAACCTCCTGTGTTTCAGTTTGTGCCCATTGCCTCTAGTCCTGTCTCTGTGTACCACTGAAAAGAGCTGGCTCTGCCTTCTTTACATCCTCCCATCAAATATTTTTACACATTGATGAGATCCTCCCTGAGTCTTCTTTTCTTTAGGCTAAACAGCCCTAGTTCTCAGCTTTTCCTCATAGGAGAGATGCTGCAGTCCCATAATCACCTTCATGGCCCTTTGTTGGACCCTCTCCAGTATGCCCATATTTCTTGTACTGGGGAGCCCAGCACTGGACACAGTACTCCTATACACAGCATGGGATACTATTTGCCACCTTTGCTGCAAGGTCACTTAGCTGGCCTATGTTCAACTTAGGTCCCCAGGAGCCAGGATTCCCAGATCCTTTTCTGCCAAGCTGCTTTCCAGCYGGGCGTCCCCCGGCATATACTGATGCAGGGAGTTCCTCCGCAGGTGCAGGACTTTGCACCTCTCCTTGCTGAACTTCATGAGGTTCCTGTCAGCCCATTTCTCCAGCCTGCTGAGGTCTTTCTGGATGGCAGCACGACCCTCTGGTATCAACCACTCCTCCCAAGCAAACTTGCTGAGGGTACACTCTGCCCCATCACCCAGCTCATTGAGGAAGATGTTGAACAGGATTGCATTCAGTATTGACCCCTGGGGTACACTGCTAGTTACTGGCCTCCCACTAGACTTCATGCTACTAATTCTGTAGTTGGAAAAAGAATATTTGTCATCCCATTGTTTTTGAAAACAAATATAGCACTGAATGATTTATTTTGTAAAGCACCATGCTATTATGAAAATGTGAAACATCACAAATGCCAAGAGATGGGTCAAATTAGTCAGATTTAGGTTAAAAAATAACATCATATTAGCAATAAACAAAAGAAAACACAGACCGTTGCAGAAAAATGGAAGTATATATGTATATGGAATATACAAATAAGAAAAGACTTCAAATAAAAGTGATGAAAACTCTTCTGAGAAAGATAATTCACATGGAAGAATGCATTACATTTGTACAACATATATAGAAAAATAAAAGAAATAATGAATGAAGCAAAAATGTTCATAGATATAGAATTGGACAGTGTATTCTCTGCTTCCCCCATAGCTATATAAAGTGTACTTTGAGGAACTGTCACTCTCAGGGTTATATGCCAAACSAAATTTCATCACAGGTCAAAGAATGTGTATGATTGTAGAAATAAAGCTGGCAGTGATCTATGAGGAGAAAAGGGCAACGTTACCACTGAATATGCTGAAGATCAAAAGATAGGATGCTCTTCAGCAGATGTTTTCTTCCTTTTAAATTGACAGGTGTTTAGAACTGTGCAGGTTGTAAGAAAAATACCCTTTAAAAACTTTTAGCCAGAGTACCTAATTAAAATAAGGGGGAAGGGGGGGCGGGCAATATGTGTGCATATGTAAATAACATGTGAGATTTGCTGGTATCACATGGGTGGATGTTACAGACACCATACATGGGAACCTGGAACTGGAAAGAAACTCTTAGGTAATCAAATCCAGGCTCTCAATACTGGAGATTGCTACTTTTAAGCTAGCAGTCATAAACTTTTCAAACCCTGCTAACCTGTAAATTCAGCTTTCTGCCTCTTAAGTTTGAAAACTATTCTTGAGCTTAATTGCTTAATTGCCTAGAAACCATTTTCCTAATTCYCCAAATTTAAGCATGAATATTATTTGCAAACTTTTTCTTTACTGTATCTAATTTTATTTTTTTTTCTTACGGTATCATCATATTTTTGGGAGACAATAATTTTACAGTTGCCTACAACAACAAGACCTTTTTAATCTTGTTRTTTAAAATATTTGTTCATAGCCAAATTTCTTGTTAAGTAACTAATATTTAAACATATTTTTTTACCATAGTCCTTAGATCATCTAGTGGTTTTTTGTACATTTTTTGATCCTTCAACACCTTATATCATTAAGACTGTTACTTAGCACATCAGCAATCCTGGTCTGTGTTTTTTTTCTGACTGATGCTGAACTGTGGCTCATGTGACTGTAGAAATCCATAGTAACAGGAGCATTTTACTTTAGGAAACACTAACAGTTTGTGGTACAGGCAGAACTACTCTATACTCTTAAGTACACAGTGGCAAAACTTAGTAAAGCTATAGTTACTGAACTGTGCCCACTGGTTCTTCTTAATGTAATTTCAGATTCATTTCAGATCTTGGCTTTAAGTGTTTCAACCTGTATTATATATAACAGGTATATGTGGAGTTCACGGATGCAAATTTGTGAAATGCAATAAAATCARTATTTTGTTTCATTTGGGCTGCCGGTGAACAAATATTTGACAGAAATAGTTTGTGTTACCATAAGCTCAGACTATAGAAATTAAGTGAATTAGCATTGTATTTGAACACATTGATTGTTTTGAAMTATACTGAAATTTTTGAAGATGATATAGTTTCAGCAACTCTTTTATAACCCGAATTATTCCATTCCTCATAATGTATTTCCATTTATTTCAAGTTTTGTGTTTGATTTTGTTACCTCACATATTTGCAGCCTCAAAAATATTGTTTAGGTTTTTTTCAAGACATTACTGAAATGGGTAGAGAAACTTACGTACAATCTCAAGAAATTATCCATCCAATCATCAAACTGACAACTTTCAGGAGGCTGTATCAGGTGCATTAAGACAAAGAATGTTGTATCAGAGTGAATAAGCACACTGGAATTTATCTTTATGAATATAATATGAAAAATGAAGTCCCTGTAGAATAAGTTCTAATTCTGATCTAACACAAAATTTTATAACTTTTTTTCTGCAGTGACTATATACCCTACATGATGACCCATAGTTTAGAAATTAACTTGTGTTTTCTTCCAGAAAAATGTGCAGTGATTGTAGTAGAACAGATTACCTTTTAAGATTATCAGAATGAAACAGCTACACATATGTTAGCTGAATATTAATAAGTTCTATATCTGACCTATGACTAATGGTCTAACTTTTCTGTGATTCTAAGTAATGATTCTAAGTAAAGTGATTCTGTGATTTCTAAGTAATGTGCATGCAAAGACAATTTCAGACTTTGAAGTCATCTCTACAAGGGTTAAAATATTTTTAAAAACAAATTTACTTCTTAGTTCTAAGAAGCATTATCCATTTAGGTACAAAATTTTTGTCTGGAACTGGCATGAACCCTTGGTGTTGGCCATCTCAGTTTCTGATTTTCTCCAAAAAATATTGTTCTGTATTTTTTGGAAAAAAAGTCAAGGTTTTCACTCTATGTAAAATAATGTTCAGTCAACGAAATGAACAGAATTTATTTGGGACTACATATACAGAGTGGGGTAATTTAGTGCCCTAATTATTAGTCAATATCTGCCTAAATATCTGTTCTGTTCAGAGCTGAGCATGTACCTCATGCCACACAAATAATAACAAGAAGTCATGACTAGAAGAGCTGGATGTCAAAGATGAGAGGAATTTCTTTATTAAACTCTCTTATTTGTATGATCGTTTCCATGAGCGTGCCGTAATATTTATCAGTATGGCTTGTAATACAAATACTGAGGGCAGGAAAAATCTATCAACATCCATGCACAACTTTTACATTTTTCTTTAACCGATTTTGACTGTATGAACACATTTTGCCAGCCTTGATTGTGTGTCATTTTTTGGTTGAACATCACTTTCAAACTTATTTTCGACACCTGATAATTGGGCTTGTATTTTTTTGTAAACATTAACACTACGCTAATTATGGACTTGTCTTGTGAACATTTTTAATGCTTGCCACAAGTTTAACAAGATGCTGTATGTAAACTCTTGCAGTCTTGTGAGAATTTCATGGTGTTAAAACATTTGCAGCAAAATGAAGGTAATGTGTATATTATTTGCATGCAAATCTCAGAGAGAGAGCAAGAGCTTATTTACACACACACACAAAAAAGAGAGACGTAAAGGTCTAGAGATGAAAAGTGATAGCAACAGAATATCCATGTAATATCTGAAATAATTGGACAAAATATTATCCTTTTATCATCTTCAGAAATGGAAATGAGAAAATACTGAACAAATAGAAATATTCAAGCATAAATTCACTAGTTGATTTCAAATTGTGCTAAGATAACATCAAAATTTAAATGAAAATTTCTGGCTTCTAAGTTTAAGGGAGAGGGTTTACCATTAGTTTAGCAAAGAGCAAAGAAAGGATCTTCAGCTGGTGGTGAGTTTCAGGAAAAGAAAACTGTGGGTATTCACAGGAATTTTGTGCCAGAACAGTATTTTTTGTCTCATGAGGAACGTGCAGACATCGCCTGCAGGCACCATTCCTGCTCAGGGTGGTTCTGCTATCTGATTTGCACAGACCAGGTAARTACCGGTTAAGTGCTGAGACAAAAAAGTTTAAAAGATTCTTTCCCTAAAAAATGGACAGGTAAGATTCACAGAAAGAAAGTGAATGTGTCATTTGTACTTTWTAGGCCTTTTGCAAACAGTTTTTATTTAAAATAATTTCAGTATTAAGTTAAAMCTGTTTACTTTACAATCAATAGAGTATTGTCAACACCTTGTGGATACATGATTGAAGTCAGTTTGCAGGATTTACTTCCATTTTAAATTACAGTAAGCTTTGGACACACTCCAAACTCAGGCTGGCTATTTCCAACCTCTGCAACCATATCCCTCAAAAAAATTACACTGGAGGAACAGAATTTATTGAAGTATCATTACCGAATCACAAGCTTGCCAGATGTTTCATGAACAAATAGAAACTAGAAAAATAATTGGTGATATGGGCACCAAAATAATCAGGTTTCCAAGTGAAATGTTAGGAGAGTTTTGTAAAATGTACTGAGTGTCCAGCTAGGCCCTGGTTACTAACACCATCTCTTTCACACTGGTATAACAAACATATGGGTTTTGTTAGCTTGGTCAAACTGTTTCTAAGGTTTTCATGATAACTTCCAAACTAGCAAACAACTAGCAAACTGAATCTCATATTTAGGCAATTTTTGTTACTRTATGAACAAACCGTAATTCGATATAACTGATCCACAGATTTTGAATACTTAAAACAGTTAATATTTTCTGAATTATTCTGTAAACCATGCTTATTTCAATCCAGTATGTATCATAATGATATCTTTGTTCTGTATCAGCTGTGTTCCTCTTTCTGCATGTGCAACATCAGCATCAGTCACCAACATCTTTAGAGATTGATGTGCACACTAACAAAGCATCACTCTGGACACATCATAACATATCTTCAAACATACCTTTSTCAGGTCTGGCAGACAGAAGACCTTTGATGCCTCTAACAACTCTGTTTGGGTTGTTTTGGTAAAGGTGGCATCTGTACAATTTTTCTGGTACTAGTGCTGATTATCAAATCCTTTTAGCTGTTTCTCCTGGAATCAAGTTTTCACCCTTTGTTTCTGTATAGTACAGTACCTCAGACATCATAAGAAAACCTAGGATGTTCACTGACTTGGTTTTACAATTTGAATTAATCTGTCAGTAGAATTCATTGTAATTATTAATGTTATATTGGTTTTCTATAAGATTATACAGTTATTTCAGCAATTTGAAACTCTAAGGCAAACTCATGGAGTGTATTCAGCAAGATATGTAAATGCTTTATCTTTTCCCTGTTAGAAAACAGAGGTGTTTTGGAAAGGAACACTGGCGAAAAGACCAAGGGCAGTTTAATGGTTAAACATGAACCATTTTGTCTTTAACTCACTTTCAAATGAATATCATTGAAAAGTGTACCAGTTTGCCTTGTAATTTTAAATTTCAGACAGAACTGCATAATCCTGAAACAAATGTAATAGAATGCTATTGATTATAATTATTTRCTTACTTTATTTACTCACAAAAAGAATAAAAGTCCCAAGTACTTACCATATTATACAGAACATGTTTGCAAATATCTTCAGTTACAAAATGTACCATTTGTTAGAAATCTGACAATTCTAATCTAAGAAAGAAAGTTTTATAATTTTCTTTTCTTTTTGCCAAAGGCTAAGTGTGATGAAAGGAAATCTAAACACCATGTCTTATTTGCAATATTTTCCACTTACAAGGCCTGTCTGTGTAGATCTTTCTAGTTTTAGCACTACCTGACTGAGAAAAACAYCTGTAGAGGTGGCTGTTATTAGTATTCTAGAAAATAATTGCTTAATTTCAGGGCACAATATGTAAGATAATTGTGTTTGTTTTTTGCTGTTTGTGCAGTAAAAATCTGATGAACTAGGCAAAAAAAGAGGAAAATCAGGGTTGTTCTGTTGAATTACTTCAAATTTTGTGTTTATTATGACTAGGCAAAAGACCCGTGTGACTTCATCTGCCCAAAAGAGTAATAAGAGCTACTAATAGGCTCTCACAGTTTTTTCTTTCTGCTACCATGCTATGTATATTATATTAAAAGTAAAGAAAAGCAATTATATAAGAGCAATCATGAAGAGATTATTTTCTTCTCAGCTGAAAAGCAGATTTATAATAAATGATTTAAAGGTAAATGACATAATTTAGATTTTACATTCTTTGTTTCTAATTAAAAGTGTATGCAGAAAGAGGCCAGCTCAGGCARAAATAATTATTTTAAAAATATACAACAGTCTTCTTTGAGGAAAGAATGTTGACATTGTCATTTAACGTGTATTCAAAGGAATTACTTTCTTTTTTGAAAAAAAACCCCAGCACTTACCCAATTACAGAAAAAGCAAGGATTAATGTATATTTTACAGTCTACTAATGGGTTTAATACATACACACATGTATAATTTCTTTGTATGTACAGCTGGGACATTAAATTTTAGTTGGATCAAAATAGAAGAATGTTCTTGGTGACTSTAGCACAAGAGCAGGCTACTGACATTTCAAAACACTTGAAGACCTAGAGATAGCACTTGAAAATTTCACTTGAGAGCCTGCCAAAGTTTCCCTTAGTTTCCCATGCCGGACCTACATTTAAAAAAAAGAAGTTACATATGTATGTATATATATATTTATATATATGTACAACTTACATACCTTTTATTTTTTAGGTCGAGCTTCTGCTGCAGTATAGCTGAAGGATGTAAAAGATAAAAATATTCCTTGTTATTCTCTAAGGCACCATCCCACAAATACCAAGAGATTTTCTGGCAGATTTGTTGTGAGTAATCCTACACTAGGAATGGAAATGGAGCAGATGAATTAATTCTCCCCTACTGCTGATGCTTGTTATTGATAACGTGAAGGTTACACAGATTTTACCCCTCTGAAATGTGCCCAGTAGAGCTTTCTGAAGACGGCAATTCTAGTGAGACAAAAAGCATGACTACTAACATAAGAACACTTCACAAGAATATCCCAAATCCCCATAACTCTAGAAGTCTAGAAGGATAATCTTTGCTAGACTGAGGCCTAAAAGGATTCCTAGGAACTAAGCCATCACCTTTATTTAYGAAAAGCAGGCAAAGCAGTCATTTTTTGAGAAAGAGAGATAGTACTTCTGTAGTACCTCTGATCATCAGAGAAAACAAGTATTAATGAATGGATACCTTCTTGAAGCACCTTTTATTCTATTTTTCACAGAGTGACCTTAAAAATTAAATTTTAATAAATAATAAACATGTATCTGCAAGTTTCTGCTTCTACTTTAGTGTCTGCTGATTTTACTTCTGATTATTCTTTATTGCTTTGATTCTCCATTAATAAAAGTATACCTTTGGAAAGGCTATGTCAGGACTGTTTTATAATGATAAATGTTCTAGGCAGTGCTTGCTTTTGTTCATYGTTTGCTGCCAGGCACCTGAGTGCTGAAAATAGCAAGTCGCCTCTAAAGATGTGCCAAGTGACGGTAGCTAATTTGAGAACCCTSTGTCATTTTCAGGTCTGTGAACACCACAATCTTTCAGCTCCCATCGATCTGTTAAAAAGGAATCAGCCCCAATAATGACACAAAGTTTTA
The DNA here is from genome assembly GCA_030449065.1 of Oceanodroma leucorhoa. Taxonomy (NCBI): domain Eukaryota; kingdom Metazoa; phylum Chordata; class Aves; order Procellariiformes; genus Oceanodroma; species Oceanodroma leucorhoa. Next base: position 10,591,486 of record JASVER010000005.1, read on the forward strand.
TTCAGAATCYTCATAATTATACAGCATCAGGATTAATATATGTATAGTACATGTTTTTATTAACAAATTCTTATGGAAATGTCAGAAATCAACGTAAYCTTCTGAGGAAGAATGGTAGTTTGATGCACTGCAAGCTCAAACACAGTTTGTACTCTTCTGAGGTAGAATGGCATTTCTAAAATGGCTGCTTATAGAGTTTTAAGTCATACACTCTACAGACTTGGGGTACCTACTTATTGCAGTATTTTAGAGCTGAGCTATCAGTTATGTGTGGTTTATTCTGTAGTAAATTGTTGTATAAAATCCACATTTGCATAATATTTGAATAACAAAAAAGAGTGAAGATAAAATTGATATTTAGAAGAAGTGCTGAAATTTTTAAAATTAAAATTAGATTATGATACCTCAGGAAACAAGAAACCAAGTTCTTCGATAATTGTTTTGTTCCCTTTAGGCTTGGGTTATTATTTTAGCTCTGCTTTTTACCAATTTACTCCTTATCTTGAGGAGATTAAAACATAGTTGACAGAAATAATTTAGATCTTATCTAAGAAGGGGAGTACTTTTCCACAGCAATTGTTTCTCAGATGAACCGGGATTCTATGGTCCTTCCGTGTTCCCATTTTAAGCAACTACTTATTTCACTGCTAGTGCATTTGCAGGAAAACATTCTTTTGAGCCAGAGAAAATAGTAGGAGTTTATGTCTTTCCTATGGTGCATATTTGCTATGTAGATTTAAAGTATCACTTAAAACTATATGCTTGTTTTAAACAGAAGTTATTTATTCACTACACAATGGCTTAAAACATGGATTTATCATTATAGAGTTCCTGTATTTGAAAGTCTGCTAAAGGTGAAAAATATGGCACATTGATTTTGCTACATTTAGCTTACTAAATGCTCCAACTTCTACTGCACGTGTCATTTACTATATGTTACATTTACAAACCCATTAATAAGAGGATTTTAGGATTACAACAAAATTACCAAAAAATTCAAAAGACTGAGGATTTGACRATGCTGGTTCAAACTGGTGACAATAAACCAAACTGGGGTCTCCCACAAATGTCACGAAACCCCTTAGGTCATCTCAGGACTGATGCTCTTATACCACCTCCACAGAGCAGAGTAGCCTCTTACACCTGCAGACAGATATTCAGCTGACTAGGACACAAAGGCTAGAGGAAGACCACAAATTTCCTGTGCTGTCACTGCTCTTTCTGAGGTACTAGTAGCAAATGACCCCAAGGGAGCTCTCAGGCTGCATCCTATAAGTGCAGAAATTGCAACTGTACTTGGGCCTGACTACACGCACTCCAGTTTCTTGAACTATTAAGCTAAAGGCATACTCTTACTCTGAGTGCCTAGCTGTAGTTCTGCAAATTGCTCTTTTGATTCTGTATTTCTGCAGTATTTTTTTTAATCAAACCCCAGACACCAAAGGAAGGACAACTATTTTGCTATCTGCAAAAATGGGAGTTACTCAGCGTTGAAAAGAACTCCAGGGGTGTAATGGAAAACAYGCAACCTCTTACACCCCTGCATGAGGTCATCTGGTAGTCCATTACTGACTGACTAACTGAATTTTATGTACAGTTGATGCAAAAAATATATGCTTTAGATTCTCATTTTTCCACAGTTTCTCACATAAATGTCTTACCTTCAGCAGGGTGCACACTTTGCCAYACTGACAATAGACTCCAGAAAGCCTGTACTGATCCCTAAATGGATTAGTCTGCTTTAATGGGCTTTCATTTCACTTAGAGTCCATAATTTCCACTCTTGAGTTAAAAACCAAAACCAACCAACCAAACAAACCTCAGAAGAAATACTTCAATTGTCCTGAAAAAAGAAGAGTAGAAGTTGATTTTTTTGTTTGTTTGTTTTCTTTTTTTAGTGTGCCTAAGTGCTACATACCAGAAAGAGGAACACTTCTGTGCTATGAGATGAAAGATTTCCAGTATATTCAGGATGAGATATTAGTGACATTCTTCTATTCCTCCAGTGGAACTTGATTTGAGGCACAGGTTTTGTGTTTGTTTATGAAAGACCTCACCTCATGATTAATTGTATCTTGSCATAATAAAAGTCTGTTCTGTCCATATTTATCTCCTTTGTAAATCGGTGTCTGAAATAAATATATATTTGTTCCATGTTGTAATAAATAACTTATGGTACACATGGTTGAATTGTAATCCCTACTCATGAGTGTAAGAAGCCTTTACATATGTTTTGGATTATTTATTTATCTGGCATGTGTTTAGAGAAACATTGTGCATTGTGTGTCTTTGTGGTGTTTTACTTGATTTTACTGTTTAAAATAAGGGATTAGATGCTGGAGTCACTATTCAGGCAATCTTCCATTAATATTTGGGGGGGCTTTGTTCACAGAAGGATTTCTAGACTAYTGCCATAAAGAAGTGTAGTTCTTTCTGAAAGTCATCATAATGGACATTAACTACCAGGATGACTGAGTTCATATCTATTTGTAGTAACAACTTAAAACACTGTACATACTTCTTTATTCAAGCAAGGATTTCTTTAGTTTCTGTTCTTCATTCATGCTTACCTAACTTGTAAAAGAACTAGCTCTTTGTGGTTCTGTAAGAAAACAAACTATTCTATGGAGTGAAAGAGCTGAATTGACCTAGGCCAAATGAGTAACCCTACAGCACGTTCTTGGAAAAGGAAGCACTTTAGCAAAGAGTAGAATGAAGAAACCCATATGCTACGTACTAAGTTCAGCAGACTGAGTGCTAGCATGAGCTCAGCTTCACTTGAAGTGGATGAAGTAGATCATGGTTATATCTTTTCCTTAAACCTCTGTAACAAAGGAAACTGGGAGAAAGTGCCTCTTGTAACATCCGGGCTCAGTGGCTCCATCAGACCGACAATGTCAATCCTGCTATTCTTCAAAAAGGACAGGCTCCTACTAATTCATGAACTGTATCAACAAACCCATCATTTTCTCAGGAAATATACTGAGTTCCAATTTTTCATTCCAGGGTTGATCTTGAGATCATCACTGTAYTCATGAGTAACCCTTCCTCTGCCTACGCTGCAACTTGAAACCCACTTAAAAGCCACCCCCAAGGCATATATTATTTTTCAGTCATGGCACTACATTATAATGATGTTCCCTTGTGCTATGTGAACTAGGGCCCTTCCTGGAGTTTGGTTACACGTTCTCTGCCTCCCTGTCTACCTAAACACGGGACTAGCAGGGAGGAAGGCAAAGGAGGATCTGTGCCCCTGGGAAGTGCCACCGGGCAGCTGCCTGTGCTTGAGGCATGCAAGCCCAGGGGTATTCTTAAACATACAACATACTTGGGAGGTGGTTGGGTGCGGGGTCAGTCTGATAGCCTCAGTATTCTCTAGGGATGGTGCAGACTGCTGACAGGTTATAAAAGTAGGCACTGCAGCAGAGAAATGGCATTTACAGGCTTGAGTCCAAGTTCAAAGAGAACCCTAAATATCATCATAGATTTAGCTGTTTGTGCGTGCCTCGGAAAAGAGCCAGAGAGGGAACTGTGTCACAGGCAGGCAAATGCTTCTCTTTAACTCTTCCCTTTAGAAAAGGAAACTCAGGCTGCCTTTTCGAAGCCAAGCTCGCTTTTCCCTTGTGCTTGCTTAGCCCTATCAATCTGAATCATTGGAAGGCTGACACAGTTTCATGTTTTTAACTCACCGGGTCAGCTAGGAGTAAAGGTAGTAAGAAATACAGATAAAGAGGTGCTGAGTGCCACTGTAAAGTCTTTTATCTTAACAGAGCATCACTAAATCTACAATTTGTCATCTAGGTCACTAWAATCATATAAAGCATATTTCTAGACTCATCTACGATGGCAGCGTTGGAGTGCTGAAGGCATTCCTGAAAAAAACATGAAACAGGATACTAATACTAATAGTGGGAGGAAAACAGTGAGCACTACRCTGGTTGTATATATTTTCATGAGCCAGAGTCTCACTGTGTATGACTTTGGTTGCTAAGCATTTCGTGTTTATTTTCTTGCTTTTGAAAGTGAGTAAGTTAACAAGCAYGCTACTGATTAATTCTTGTCTCGTTTGCCTTGTGAGAAAAACAGTAGCCCTGAGGAAGATACCCTCCTTCCCTACTATACTGCCTCATGGTTTGRAAAAAAATGAGCTGTAGGATTTGAAAGAGTGCACATCCTTTTCTTGTCACAACGATATGTGCAAGGTAAATAATGATTAGCCATTGTTTTCTGAAAAAAAAGTTCAATGTTCAGGCCCCACCCTGAACAGTGTTGATTTTAGGTGATTTGGTGTTGATTTAGGTGATTATCATGAATCTTAATTCCATGACAGAGAGCTCTAATGAGATATTACTTGGGGAGTTAAAAAAGACCTTTCTGGCAAACCACAAAATATGTTCTTCAGCTTGAAATACCACATTAAGCTTCAAGCGGTCAAAGGGGAAATGGTAAGAAGTTATTTCAACATCAGATCCGTCCATTTATTGTGACTCATTTATGTATATGGCAGTAGCTGTCCCCTCTCTCTTACAGTCAAATAAATAGCCAACATCAACTCAAAATGAACCTTACTCAAGCATGTTTATGGGTGTAGTCCCACTAATCCCTAGTTTTCAACAATACTAAGGGTTAGTGAGTGATTTTTTCACTTACTGCTCAATTTCTGAGACCTTTTTACACAAACATGCATATGAGTAATGCATATCCAGGAATTTAAATCAGACACTTGCAAAATCAATAACATTTATTTGACTCTAATTCCTGTGGTTTTTGCAGACATTTAGAATTCAGTCTACAAATGCCAGGTTTCAATTAATTAGAAACAGTTTATCTTAATTAGTATGAGTTACCATCCTAACAAGAAACAAATTATCTCAACACAGAAGGTGAGTTTTGTGAAATGCTAATGGCCATCTAAAGCCTTTTTGGAAAATAAAGGGCAACTGGGAATTTGGGTGTTGGAGAGACGATTTTTGCTACTTCTTTATTCTAACTATTCCTGGCACTTTGGATGTATTGGGTTTGTATGGCCAGGTTTTAGTAGTGGGGGGCCTACAGGAGTGGCTTCTGTGAGAAGCTGCTAGAAGCTTCCCCTATGYCTGACAGAGCCAGTGCCAGCAGGCTCCAAGTCGGACCCGCCGCTGGCCAAGGCTGAGCCCATCAGTGATGGTGGTAGCGCCTCTGGGATAAYGTATTTAAGAAGCGGATAAAAACCCTGTGCAACARCCATTGCAGCTGGAGAGRGGAGTGAGAATATGTGAATGAAACAACTCTGCAGACACCAAGGTCAGTGAAGAAGAAGGAGGAGGTGCTCCAGGCGCTGGAGCAGAGATTCGCCTGCAGCCTGTAGTGAAGACCATGGTGAGGTAGGCTGTCCTACAGCACATGGGGGTCCATGGTGGAGCAGATACTCACCTGCAGCCTGAGGAGGACCCCACGCCAGAGCAGGTCRATGCCCAAAGGAGGCTGTGACCCTGTGGGAAGCTCACGCTGGAGCAGGCTCCTGGCAGAACCTGTGGACCCATGGAGAGGGGAGCCCACGCTGGAGCAGGGGAAGAGTGTGAGRAGTCCTCCCCCTGAGGAGGAAGGAGCAGCAGAGACAAAGTGTGGTGAACTGACCGCAACCTGTCCCCTGTCCCCCTGCGCTGCTCGGGGGGAGGAGGTAGAGAACTCGGGAGTAAAGTTAAGCCCGGGAAGAAGGGAGAGGTGGGGGGAGGTGTTTTAAGACTTGTTTTTATTTTTTCATTATCCTACTCTGATTTTGATTGATAATAAATTAAATTAATTTTCTCCAAGTCAAATCTATTTTGCTTGTGACGGTAATTGGTGAGTCATCTCCCTGTCTTAACTCAACCCACAAGTCTTTCATTGTATTTTGTCTCCCCTGTCCAGCTGAGGAGGGGGAGTGATAGCCYGGCTTTGGTGGGCACCTGGTGTCCAGCCAGGGTCAACCCACCACAGTGGAAAAAAGAAAAACTAGATCATATCCCTAGATTATCTTGAACCCTATAAAAATGAGGTTCATTTTCATTCCCATAAATATTCATTAAATATTTAATAAAAGGAATTTTAAGGTCAACGCTTCCTTTACTTAAGCTATTTTCAGCAGAGTATGAATACTACTTGTAAGTAATCTATCTAATAACCCAAAAGTTTCTGTCGTCCCCTCTTTGTCTACTCCAATATCCACAAAGAAAAGAGGGCCCAACCGATAAGACTAAACCAAATTTTCTGTCTTTCAGGCTGTAGATGAGATAGATTTCTCTTTGTTCTGATCTTCTCTCTTAACTTCCTCYCCCAAAACAGTGTTTGAAGAGTTTTCTGTAAGATTAAGAAAAGGGGAGAAGTCACGTTTAATGTCAGCCAAAGCCATCCAAACTGTACCTTTTCATTTGTATGAGCAGAGAGATTAATCAACTTCAGTTTGTTAAAGACTGAATAAAATCTTTAGCTTATTCATCGTGTTTCTCTCTTTTTGAGCTCTTAGAATAGTTCACAAAAGTCCTGATCCTGTGTTGCCAGTTCCAGGGATGAAAATTGTAGCCAGAAGTAGTATACCCTGCAGCTGAAGGTCATACACAGGCTTACACAGTAGCTTTCACTCTAACGAAGGCCCAGCTGACCTTCTTGTAAAATGCTGTTCATAGAAATCAGCAAAGATGAAGATAGAAAACCTGACTCTGCTGAAGCAAAACTACCACTAATCCAACTGAAAGACTGTATGGCACTTATGCCCATGAAGGAATGGAAATTATGGGAGACATTCAGGTATCAAAACAGAGGAATCTAGTGCCATTTTAGAGCTATCTGATACTTTCAAGTTGCATGATTTGATACAGGACCTGCAGAAAATCCATGCCTTTTTGGGAAGTACCTGGATACGTTAAGGCATGACATATGTCCTGGATCCTGATGTTTGGGTGGGCACTAGGTGCTGTAAATTACATCTGAGTGGCAGGTAAAATAATAGGAGAGATCTCACAGCTTGAGGTTCATAATGTGATATTGGTACTGGAAGTTCAAGTGAATTGAAGCAATGAGTTCCTTCTTATAGTTGTCATGCCCTTAATCACATGGGGCACTAATATCCCTCCGAATGTAACTGGGCATTTGTCATCCACTTTCCGCAATGTATGCTAAATAGACTGAATGAAAGATTCCTCGTCTTCTCTGAGAAACAATTTTTTTTTAATGCACATTTGCATCTGCTTATATCCTTATTCCCCATCTTCCTTTCACTTTCTCTTCCTCACTTTTTTTTTTTTTTTTCAATCTTTACCTTCCTTGCCTTCTGTTACAAATAACTTGCTTGGATAGCTAAGGCCTTACTTTTGCAGCACCTCTGAGAGATTAGGAGTGAAAAGGTAGCTAAAACCAATGATTTAGGAAGTCTGTTGTTGGTACAAATGCTCCGGGCCTCTGAGCAGTTGATATGCTTTGACAATGCTTTGATCCTCTTTTTCTTCAGCAGCAAGGCTGTATAGAAAGTCAGTAAAAAAAAACCAGAGCTACATTTTATGTCATTCTAGTTCTTTCTTTTGCCCTTCTGTATGTAATTTTATCATGTTTTGTCTTCAAGGAAATAAATTAACCTCAAACAACAGTAAAGACAATAGCTTCAAACACACTTCAAATAACTTTTCCTCTTTTCCAAGTAAAAAGTAACTAATACCTTATTAATACCATCCAAAAGCAAGTCAAGCAAGTCGTTTTCCCTTTGAAAAAATTCCTCAGCTTAAGAAAAAAACAATAAAGGAATCAAATATGTGCTTATTGATTTTTTTAAATACATTTTCACATATCATATATATATATCTTTTAAAACAGGCACAGCATATTAAATGTCAGCTGCTTGCACCGGAATGAAGCACAGTAAGCACATGTATTTAAAACTTGAAAACTTCCTTAAAATTTATGGTCACAGTCACATGTAGCTCTGATTCCCATTTGCTTTACCTAAATAGACATGATGCTTACAATAGCAGTATGTTAATTAGTCGCCTGTACTACTATATCAATTGGTCTACAAAGCTATTATAGCTAACTTTGTTTCTGGGATTGTGAATAGAGTGTGCTTGCATTCATATGAAACAGTCTTGCATGGCCACCACTCTACAGTATATAACCAACCAATCATTGTTCTTGCAATAAATCATTTCAACAACTGACATTTGTTATAATTAACACAATTTGTCATCTCCTTTTGAGAAAGCAGCTCTGGAGTCATCACGGTGTCATGGGCTCTAAACTCCCTTGTGAAAGCCAGAAAAGGGATGTGTTTCATTGTTTTGCAGGACTATAAATTGAATGGAAAATACAGTTTGAAGTGCTTAGGTAAACATGGGAAACCAAAAATATTAACTTTACAAGAGATAAAACCATAATTAATTCTAATTTTCCAGCACTGGATGAAATACATTCTGTCAATCTAAACTGAAACTAAAAGAAAATATGTATTAATTATAAATCCTTTCATCTTAACATCTTCAAATATTTTGGATACCATCTGTAAGTTTAAACTAACAGTTATTAAGTATTTCATCTAGAGAAATTACTCATTCTGCTGTAAAACCAGAAATAGAAACAAACTAAAAAACCACGTATACTTAGAAAAAGCATTGTAAATGTCAAGTCTGTCACTTATTAATATGGCATGCGTGTTTTTTCAGTCTCTATGGAAAAGTGAAAAACAAGAAAGAAGATATGGCACTTAAGAAGTCCATACAATATATGCATCATATAATATATGATTCATAAAATCGTATGACAGATAAGAAAATGTTGAAAAACAGCAAGAATTAATCCATACTTGAAAATATAACTACCTAAAGAAGTTGCAGAAAAGCTTAAGAAAAAGGACAGTCATCTCAGCTATATTTGCATAAATTTTTATTTTTTTTTTAATTTTGTGAAACAGAAAAAAAAAAAAAAGAAGCAAAGACCTCAGAAGGCCACTCAGGACAAACCATCTCTGGAGAGGAAAGTCCCACAAATTCCTTTCCACTTTTTCCCTAAGCCACTGGAGCATGTAAAGGATAATGTTAGTGTTAAAATAGTTTATTTCCTTCTCTGGGAGCTGAAGTTCCCCTTTTAAACCTTTTATCTCATCCTGACAGAGAAAAGAAATATTAAACTGGTCATAAAAGAAATCTTTACTCACCTCTAGTCCCTCATACACACTTCTCAAGAGGTCTAAAAGGGACCTTAAGTACAGATGACAATCAGATTCATGTGGCTTGAATATGTGGAAAAAATATCAACTTAAGCCAACAGAGGATCTTGTTTAGAGGAATTCTCTACAGCGTTGTACTATTTGTATCAGGAAAAAAGTAATAGAAATGTTCCAACTATTGTGATTGTTACGTGTTTCGGGATATTTCTTTTAAAGTCCTTGCTCCTACAGACTTGTCATTAGGCATAAATCTCAGTCTTCTTTAAAAAGACTAAGTTGATAATTTTCCACTTACAAAAARAAGTTTGAAAATCGGACCCATGAACAAGGGCAAAAAACCTCAAAACCAAGAAGCAAATAGAGATAATAATGTATTTTAAAATAATTTATCTGTACTGTAAACCAAACGAATGATTTATGAAGAACTAATTCATTATTTTCAGTGGTTTGTGGTTCTCAATACTGCTACCACACTAGGATAGTAGGACTATTACCATTTGTTGCAGAAGAGAAAATAACAAGACAGGCTAAATAACAGCATAGTGCAAGATTCAGCAGAATATATGTATAGAGATGACAGTGTGCACATATATGGCAACCTCTCTCTCATATGAGGAAAATGTCATCCAATCCAGGTAACCTATATTTCTGATTTATCGGTCAGTCAGTTTCATTTAGGCTTGATTGATTATACTTAGGCTTCATTGATTATTGAGAGTGAACTAGTTTTGATTATTTTACTAATACTGCCACATGACTAATAAGTGTTATACTGTAAGGGAGCCAATATTTCTTACACAGTTTAGCTCATCAGCAGTACTAAGAAACCGGAACCCCCATTTAAAGCTGAAAGCATGCTTCTCTGAGGCATACAGAAAAAACACATCATTATGTCATATTCCCATTCCTAGGAGAAGGATGAGATCCAGACAGGACATGGTGAAAGAAGGGGATGATTTTGCCACAGGCAGGAAGTACCAAGTCACTGTGAGGAGCCAGCCCCTCTGACCAGTGTCCACCTAGGAACTCCTGAGGGTTTCTCACACATGAGGCAAGAGAAAGCAAACACTTGTTCTCCATGCTGAGCATCTAGCAAAGACCCTGGAGCACCTTACACATTAAGCAGGATTTTGCACATGCATTTATAATGACCAATGCAAAATAGAGGAATAACAGTGTTGGCAGAGAGCGGTATGGTTGGAGGGGAAGGAAGGCGAGAGGTTGTTCAGTTCACCTGTCTGCAGAGAGCAACTGCTCTCCATTTCCTGACAGACTCCTGTCTTAACTTCTGAAAGATTCTTAAGGCTTTTTCATACTCAATAATACTGACTCTACGGTTCTCCCAGACAACAAAGTTAAGAGTTTCCTTCACCTTTCTGTTGAAAAGATCTCCAAAGACTCTCCCTGAGTATCAATTTAAGGCTATTGATTCTTGTGCCCTCCATCATAGACAGGTAGACCAGATGACTGATCAGCAGCAGTCTTTTAAGTATTCAAATATTGTTACATCCTTCTTAATCTTCTTGGACTAATTGAGACCCTTTTAAAAATAATATTGTTTATGTAGGTCATGTTTTGCAAGCTTTTTCTCTCCTCTTGGCTCTTTGCATCACCCAAAGGTGGCCACAGTCATCTAGCAGTATTCCCCATGTTGAATAAAGCAGCGTATGCCCTAAAGCTTAAGGTTGTATAAACCAATATGATTGTTTTATTCACATGTGAAGGAAATTTTTGATCCATGTCCATCTCAAGAGGCACAACAGTCTCCATTTTCCAGTCCTTCTCTGCAATATTGTTACCTGTTGCTGCCTAAACCAGCTGTTTCCCACTTTATATTCATGCACTCTTTCTCTAGTAAAGGTATTTGTTTAGTAAAGGTATTGACAGAATGGCAGACTAAGAAGTGACAATGGAAACAAGAATGAGAAATAACTGAAGGAATGTCAAAATTGTTGCTCATTTATAGCTAGAGACAGTTACAAGAGGTTAGGCTTTTGCTTGTTTAGCATCTAATATTAACTGTCCCTTCTATTTTTCTTCCTTTTTTTTTTTTTTAAGACAGTAATTAATGCTTGTAGAAATACTTATAATATAGTTGACTTAGAGGAGTCTTTGTGAATATTGCAGCTTGGTAGCTGTTCATTTGCTCTGTTAACTCCTTTTTATTATTCTTTCCTTTAACTGTACTTTACTTTTTTTTCTTTTTTTCTTTTTCCTATTTTATTAATTTTGTGTCTTGATTCCTACAAATTAAGATAGTAATTTCCATTGACCCTTCCCATTGTCTGGGTTGTTATTAGTCAGATTATGTTGGATTATAAACTGCAGAAGTCCCTTTGTCTTATGTTAACAGTTGATGACACAAATTTTTTTTTTATTCTCTAGCTTGGGATCATGTTGGACTTTTTATAAAATATTAAAACAAAAATCAGACACTAAAATAAGAATTTAAACTATAAAGATTAATTTCACTATTTCAAAGAGACACAAATGTCCTTTCCTATAATGAAATCAGACAATGAGATGACTGTCATAGAAAAGAGAAAGGGTGTAATCTGAAAGGCATTTCAGCAAACCATTGTCGCTGCCATGTATTCAGTGGACTGGGATTGCACTTGTATGGAAATGGAAAGTTTGCCATGGGTAACATGATAAAATGTTCCAGTGCGATAAAATGTCCTAATGCAATAAAAATTTGGCAGCGCTCACAGCCTCCCTTCCTCGAAGCGTAATGATCAGCAATCATTAGTCTCTCTTCTGCCTTGTTCTTGTAGAAAACAAGCCAACACGCCAACAAGCCAATCAATATTTGCTATTTGCTTCATGAGAATGTGTTAAAGCAAGTAGAACTGTCTCTGAGCAGAATTTGGAGCAAGAAGTTAAAGGAGTTAAAGTTTTTCCAAGAGGAAATATGAGGTAACTCAAAGGAACACAGCAGAGAGTTATCACTTGGACTTGCTGACAGAAATAACTGATAGAGTGAATCTGGTCCAATGTCTGCACACAGAGTGATGTTTGTGTGCAGAGTAGAAGCAATCAGACTCCTTTGTGCTCTCTAGTAAGCTTGAGTCCCAGACCGTGTTCATTTAATCTGAGCCTGAGATAATGTTTCAAAATCGCCTGACATTCACAGCTTTGCAACTTTTCGATATTCAAAGCAGGTGAGAGACAGTCACTTCAGTTGTGTTTCATGCTGGGATTGGTACTAAAAACAACTAGCCCCAAGGGAAAGCACCTCCATGGATGGAGACTGTGGAAGAGGTTCACAGTCCAGCAGGGAAGTGAAGCTCAGTGAAATCTGCAGAATTTCACCTCTCTGAAATGCACACAAGCACTTGTACTCACTTTGCCAAGTAACTACACCACTTTTCTACTATTAACCAGGTAGCTGTTTAAAAGCACCTGAAAAATCACAGGAAGATGTCAGCCATGGTTTTGTAACTACTCATAAGAGCTGTCTTTTATGAAAACAAGCAAACAAAAAAAGGCACCTGGCCTTCAGCTCCCAGACAGGACAAGTCAGGAATCCCAATCTGATCCCACGCTGGAATTTTCTAATGCTATACTTGGCAGTGCTAAGGGAGTTTAATGTAGTGGAGATAATCTGCACACTAGCCAAACCCTTCAATGCATCAGCAACTGACACAGTTCATGCCTCTGGAGTTTAGTTTTAAAATGCCATCAGTTAAAAACAGGGAGGGAGGACTTAATTACTCGCAAGTTTTGCTACGCTTCTGAGGCACAGAATAAGATTTTTATGAACTGCAGAAGGAGGAAAAACATTGTTTCTTAATGACCTTTTGGAAGAAGATCAGTTTGCAAAGCAAGGAAACAAATTAATTTTTGAAAGATATGTGGGCCTCGGGGAGTTCAAAACAAAGAGAAGTGAAGTCTAATTCACTGAAAAAGTAGTTTGGGCTCAGCATATTCAGAAGATACTGCAGTACACTCGCTATCTCTCAGTATGTCTGGTGTTATAGTACAACTTGCTGCTGTTTTGTGGCTCTTAGAGGAAGGGACAAATTACGTGCATCTTATACCAATTTCAAATATAAGACCTGTGGTAAATAATCTGAAGTTTTCCTCTACCATTCTGCGCTGTCCAATATTATCAAATGATGCTAATGACCAATCATTTCTGCATGGGCTATTTGTAGAGGTGAAATTTATTTTAATGTTAACATTTCTATGAAAGAGTGCACAAAGTGTTCTGCTGTAATATATCATCAAGTGATACTGAGTGGTTCTATAATTTAAATAACTTTAGCTAGAATGTCTCTGCTTAAATAGATCATGTTTCTGGGCCATTTTACTTCATTGACTGAAAAATCCCACACTAATTTTTGAGCTGCTTGCGAACTAATTAATTTTAAATCTGTTTAACTGTTATACAAGTTAAAGTAATAATCCGTTGAAAGTAATTGCAGTGGAAAATTTTTAATTTAAAGTTCCAGAAAGCAATACCTACACTTTTAACATCACCAAAGTGTGTGCCCTATTAATACACATAATCTTGGTTTCCATTAGGTGACAAAAGTATGAAATAGAAAGGAAGTATGTAAAGCCAAAAAGAGAGGAAGAACTCACAAGAAATGGAAAATGTACTGTAGGAAAATTTAATTGGCAGTACTATAATGCAGGACTCAGCTGTCACAGGAACTATAACAAGATAAAGTAATAGTCCACTGAGCCACTAGGCTGACAGAACTTTTTAAGACCTAGTCTTTACACTGATGCATTCTTTTGGTAGTGTTCTGTGATATTGCATACTGTATTACAGTTACTTTTCAGGAAGTTGATGGAAAATAGAATATATGAATAAATCTCCCTCAGTTGAAAAACAGCAAGCTACCTGTTGATACCCATGGACTACACAGTTACCTGAGAGGATGTTAAAACTATGTGCGGTTTCTTTAAACATGTGAGACAAACTCAAATGACAAACTTGTCTGGGGATTATTTTGGATAAAAGCTGTAGAATGAAGAAAGGGGGAATATAGGAAGTTTGGGAATAATATCTGTCAACTTTTATAGATGTGCAGAATTCTACATTACTCTAGGTCCAAAAAGATGGTCAAAGAAAAAAAAAATCACCGTTAAGGGCTCTAAATATTAACCTGCAGGAAGATAAAATTTCATCATTACTACTAGCCTGTACTATCTTTTAAAATCAGTGACATGGCAGGGAGGGCAAAATACACTGAGAGTTTTGCAAGCATAACTTTGACTATTAAGCTCAGGAAACTACAGGCTATTACCAGAAAAAACTCAGCTGCTTATGAATTATTAGAAGCAGAAGCTGAGTGGCTGCACAAATCATAGAGGTAAAAAGTCATTGTAAGCTACCTGCTTACAAGAGCCTAAAGTTGCGGGGGAGAGGAGGGACAGGGGAAAGCAGGAGGATTGGATAGAGGATAGTTCAGCTTCCCCTTAACCCTTCTAAATATGTCTGAATAAATAAACTCATTGGGCAACCCAGTAAGGAAAAATTTGTGTCAGCTGAAACAAATTTAAAAGAATTAGTGAATCATAGAATCATTAAGGTTGGAAAAGACCTTTAAGATCATCAAGTCCAACCGTCAACCCAGCACCACCATGCCCACTAAACCATGTCCTGAAGTACCACATCCACATGTTTTTTGAATGTCTCCAGTGTTGGTGACTCAACCACTTCCCTGGGCAGCCTGTTCCAGTGCTTGACAACCCTGTCGGTGAAGAAATTTTTCCTAATGTCCAATCTAAACCTACCCTGGCGCAACTTGAGGCCATTTCCTCTTGTCCTATCACTTGTCACTTGGGAGAAGAGACCAATACCCACCTCACTACAACCTCCTTTCAGGTAGTTGTAGAGAGCAATAAGGTCTCCCCTCAGCCTCCTCTTCTCCAGGCTAAACAACCCCAGTTCCCTCAGCCGCTCCTCATAAGACCTGTGCTCCAGACCCTTCAGCAGCCTCGTTGCCCTTCTCTGGACACACTCCAGCACCTCAATGTCCTTCTTGTAGTGAGGGGCCCAAAACTGAACACAGTATTCGAGGTGCGGCCTCACCAGTGCCGAGTACTGGGGGACGATCACCTCCCTATTCCTGCTGGCCACGCTATTCCTGATACAGGCCAGGATGCCATTGGCCTTCTTGGCCACCTGGGCACACTGCCGGCTCATGTTCAGCCRGCTGTCGACCAGCACCCCCAGGTCCTTTTCCGCCGGGCAGCTTTCCAGCCACTCTTCCCCAAGCCTGTAGCGTTGTCTGGGGTTGTTGTGACCGAAACAACCCCAGGAAGGAAAGCCTCTAGATGTTATAAAGTGTGATCATTAAAATTGATATTTTTTTTTTAACCAGAGAATGAGAGAAATAGTTACATATAAGTCTATGATATTTTTTGATGCTCAGGAAGAGACCTTTAAGGAAATGTTTCAGGCCTGAAAAAATTATTACAGTCAGGCTTTAGACCTCTTAGAAACGGATTTATAATGAAACTGCTGACACTACCTGAGCTATAGTTGAACAAATTGCTTCTGTCCTGGTGTAATGAATAACCACAGCATCAGGGAGCTTTCCTTTCATACAGGAAGGAAAAAAAGTCTGATTTGCTATTTTTAAAATTCCTTTCATCTATCCATCTTTTTTTTTTTTTTTTTCTTTGTGCAAGGTATCTGCATACCTTAATAGCCTATTGTTCAGAAGTTGTGTGGCAGTCCTGTGACATTTTATCTCCATACTATACATGGTATAAGACCTGTCTGGTTATTATCTCTGCCACCCAAGAGCTTAAAGTGTTGCTCTCTTTCCACACTTCTAGCACATAGCCACTATCTGAGGCTCACATGCACTAGCTATCTCACATTCACAAAATGTATGGGGTTCCAGAAGGATGAGAAGAGTCTAAACAGGGGTAAATTAGTCTATTTTCTTCTTAAGTACTTGAACATCTTTATTCTGGAAGGGTCTGAAAACAGTTAGTGTATCACATAATGGCTGGTTTGAGTTTACTGTGTGTAATATAATTAAGGGTGGGAAAACAAGCATCAACATTTCTGTCATTTCAGATGGGAGGTTCAGTTCATTCTGACTTTATGATCTGGTCATAAACTGGCTCTTACAGAAGAAAACTGTCATGTTGCAGCTTATTTACAGGGCCTCTGAGATAACTAGGGAGAAACTTATGTGACTGTCTCTTTAAAGAAATTGTAAAAAATAGGCGTTATAGGAGCAGTTTATATGATTAGAGTAACCAAGTTACTTTAAATAAACAGCCAGCATWTAGTAAAGTGTGATAGGTAAAACTGCAATATTCCCTCCATTTTTGGAAACAATGTGAAAGCAAATATTATGCTAGCAGTGAGCCACATTCCAGGCACCGATATCAGTGAGTAATTCCCACTGTCATTGGTGAAACTGCAGTCATGTGTCTGTGGGAAAATTATTTTTTAAGGACTGAAATATGATCTTGTAATGCCACTTGGAGTGTTTGCAATACCTTGCCGTCTATTTTTATGAGTCTAGCACTAGATGTGGTATTTAGTAGGCTCTCCTGAAAGAATAGCTGAACTAATACGATTACTTCTGAAACATTTACTTTGTGATACAGTCTCATTTCAAAGGCTTGCTATGATATCTTCTTATCTTACTTATCCAGAGGAAAGTAATGACAATCAAAGTATAATACACACAAGTATAGTACACACAAGCAGAATGTTAGCTTCACTGAAGATCAATCAAATGAGCTCCAAAATAAGTTTTCAATCTGTCCCAAGAGACAGTAGAGACATGGTTTTAGTCTGTATCTGAGAGCATCAGAGACTCACAAGTGTTCTTTATGGAGTTATGGCCAAAGCTGGATATACACTCAATGAAATAAATTAATACGAGGTTTCAACTGTCTAGGATTAAATTCACATGGGAACAGTTATCCTTTTTTCCCCATTGATTTGGAGGTATACAGAGCAAGGGCAAATAAGTAAAGCATCTTCCTTTTGCTTTTGGATATAGGACCTAAATATGGTTGATTTTTTTTTTTTTGGCCCAGCTGAAGCAGACTTGCCTCAGTATAGTCTTTGTATCATTGATCTTGTCAAACATCTTAAACCGAATAAGCCAAAAGATTTTTCATGACTCTGTGATTTTAATCTAAAATACATATTTTGGGCCTATTGTGACTGGAACAGGAGAGACATTGACACCCTTCATGGTCTTTCATGTTCAGCTGATATGGAGTGCTTTGCTTCCATGTTGTTCCCGTGGGGTTTTTTTTGTGCTGCCTCTGAAATGTGGAATGTTTCCTGAAGTGTGACTCATCCCCCCAAAAAAATAAAATTGCACATAGGCATCTTTTCATTTTATTTAATAGATTGCCAACTTTGTATTTTAGTTCAGTAAGTCTTGCTCATCTCTTTCTAATGTGCCACAGTTGTATGATTGCCTAATACCGCTGAACTAAGACAGCAGCAGCAATTTCTGCAATGCTAGATCTTTGCATCGTTAGGGACGGTCTATGAAACAAATGTCATTAACTCGTGAGGAAAGGAAGCAAAACTGACAAACCCTCATTGACAAACTTCCCTCCATTTGTTCATCAGTCTTTATTAAATAGCAAATTTAATATCAAAATCCTTGCATAAGACAAGCCACTGAAATATTTCACTATGAAAATTAATGCTGTTTAAAATTAAACTTGCCTTTGGGTTTCATTTAAAAATTAACATTGTAATCTTTGTATGCTATGTTGTGAAGCCCGAATGAATGCTAGATAATGGAAATAATGAGACATGGGAGCATGTGTGGGGGTGCACTGTAGTTCATGCAGCGAAGTGTTAATTAAAGTAAACAGTGCTGAGAAATCACAGAATTTACTTCTGCTCTTTTTCTCTCTGCTGCACAACATGAAAAACCATGGAACAGTGATGTGGCAGCAGAAATCAGTGTTTTTCCATGCAGATTATTCACTTAGACTCGCTGGAAACAAAATATTAAATAAGTTTCTTGATGCAAATGTATAATTCATTTCCATAGCTGCCTGTATTAAAACAAGTGGTAAATCCAATGAAATCTCACACAGGTACCTTTAAGCAACTACTTCAGAAAGCCAAAGCACAGTGTGGATTTCCCTAGTAAAAGAGCGTATCTGCTTAAGGACTGATATCTTCTTGCCATCAAATTCTTGCCATCCAATTCTCTAAGCTCTGCAGTATTAGCTTGCTTCTGTGACAGTAAGCAAAAAGAATGGGGTCTAGTTATTGCTTTAAAAGCCAGGATTTATGTGTATTTGAAATGATTTGTTACATTTCTAATTTAGCATTTCTAATTTCAGCATTTCAAAGACACATCGTAACTAACCTTGTGTTTATATAAGCCACAATTTCTAACCCACTTCACATTTTATTTCAGAAATAGATACTGGTATGAAATAAACAGGAAAAGCCCTCATCATTATTTGAAAAGTGACAAACTGCTTTGTCCTTCATTTAAATTCTGTTCTTGAGGATTTTGCCTTTAAAGTACCTCTTCTCTTTTCTTATAGCTATGAGTGGGTAAGAGAGACATTCCCTGCTCTAGGTTACTGTCTCTGTGCTAGGAAATAAGGGTTGGAAGTGACTGAGCGGTGAACCGCTAAGTTGTACCTCACAGACATCCAGGTACGTGGAAAAAATGTAACCAAGAATCAAAGTGATTTTCGACCTGACTGAAGAATGTTTAAAAACATAAAAACAATAATAATATAAAAAAACCTGTCAGGGTAATTTTTTATCAGGATGGTATCTCCTTCACAAGTGTAGATGAGTTTTTTGGCTAATCTTTTCATATGGAAGCAATTATTTTCCCCTGGAATTAGACCTATGTGCACAGAAAACTGTCTTTCTGGAATATCTGTGTGTGCATTATGATTTGAAGTCAACATCTATACTACTTCTTTAACAGACTGACTGGGGCTTCTGTGGAAAATGAGTAGCACACACCTCCCAACCACAGAGACAAAAGTGTGTAGCTGCTGCAATGCTGAATAGTAAATGGAGTCTTTGTCTAATTGACTAGTATAGACAGAAAGGAATTGGGTGCTACACTGAAAATGTACATAAAATACCTGCCTTTCTACTGAAGCCTCCCGGGTGAACACAAGTATGTGCAGGAAAAAAAAGTTATACTTCTAAATTACTTTGAAACTTGAGTAGAAGAGGAGCTACCTACAGGTCCCTGAACTTCACTATTGATATTTCATACTTATGTTTGCCAGTACTACCTGAATCTATTTTTAGGATCCAACTCTAGAGAGCATTTGTGTTTCCAAAAGTAAAAACACTAACCTGATCGCAATACTATATTGAAAACTGCAGTCAAACAGTATCCTTTCTCGCATGTTTTGATTTTCATGGGAAGAGAACTCCTCTCTGCAGGACTAAGCAAATTCATCACAAAGAGGTCATTTCTAATCTGGTTGATGAAGGGATGGGAAGTCCAAAACCAAAACCATCTTCATGAATGAACACACTGTAAACACATGAAGAAGGTGATCCAGCAAGATTGTAAGTGAGTGCAGGAGAGAAATGCTGGCCTGTAGTGATGATGATGGGTAACTTATGCCCCATTTTTACTGAATTAGGAGCTGAGGGGAAGGCTGGGGGTTCTCTCTCTTGATTGCATTCTTGAAACTATTTTCATAAAGCAATGATAAGCTTTGGATGATCACCAGATGATTTACACTGAGAATAACATGGTCCAAAAAGGACTCTGCACACCTACCAGAAACCTTCTTTGATCAAAAGTTACAAATCAAAATACATGATTATCTCCATTTCTAAGCCCAGTAACACACATGAAAATAAAGCTGAGAAAGTGATTATTCTGAATACAGTCAAGACATCAAATCAGCAAATGCATAGTTCATAGTTTTGTGTATGGGATATTAATATGTACAAATTGCATGCTGGACACAGTGGTGTCTCATGATGTTTCACCTTTTGAGAAGAAATCTGGAAAACAGTGAGTTAATTAACAAAATGAAGCAGAAAATGCTATGTAACTGTGTCTTTCAGTAGCAGGAAGGAACAAAAACATATGAACATAATGGGGTTGTCTTAGTCTTAATGTGACAAGAGAAAATGTAGTTTTCTCAGCCACATATAAATCTGGCTTCTCTCTGTCCTTTCCAGAACAAAGGTATTTTTTTATTTATGTTCAACCAGAATAAAATGCTCTGTCTTGTGGAAAAATTGGGCAGGAAAGGTTTAAAAATCTCCTAATTAAATTCCTTACGCCAGCTTATCTCTCTTAGGTGTTTCCATTCAGCCTCTGAGGGAATGAAACTTCCAGAGAACTAGAGGCACCCCCATGTTAATCAAGGTGAACCTATCCCATCAGGGATAGAGTCCTATGTGAAACAGCTGACTGATCCACTTCTTTGTGAGAACTCTGTATGTCACTTCTGTTATTTAAGGTTGGGGTTTTTTTTCCCTTTTATTTTTTGATCCCAAACTTTTTTTCTCTTCAAGTTTCTTCTTCATGCCTCTCCAGCTCAAATGTTTTTTGTCACTCAATGGACCTGGTCCTTACGCACAGTGAGGACAATCCTACTTTTGGGAAAAAAGTTGATTAAAGCTTATGCAATGCAGCTTGTATTGGCTTTGAACAAACTTGCTAGAGCAAGCAGGAGGTGAGTTATCACAAATAGTGCTAGCAAAGTGCTGCCTGGTAAGTGGCTGGTGTTAACCTCTCTGAGCTCTGTTTTGCTGCAGATAGTTTCAGGGTTGCTCAGGTACAGCTGTAAGAACAGCAGTCATCAAATCCTTGCCTGCAATAAAGGTCTTTTATGCTGCTTTGACACTACTGTATTGCCATACTGTAGTTATAACTGTAATTTACACCTACTTCATCCTTTTTATGCTGCTGGTGTGCTGTAAAGCCACCTTGGTGTGAATAAGGATCAGTGAGAATTAGATTCCACTTTTTAAGTTATTTTTTTTTCCTGCCTAGCCACCCCTGTAAGCCCTCATCTTTCTCTTTGTTGCCCTTCTTAAAAGTAGGCATGTGACCATTGCACTGCTCAGCGACCTAGGAGATATTTTATGTGATGGATTTGTTTCTGAAAGGCTTGCAATCAACATATAAGCAATTAGAGGCCACTTTATTTCCTGGCAGTGCTAAGGGCTCCTGCTGTCTGGTTTAGTACTGGCAGATGCAAATAAGGCTTTGAAAGGATCACTGTAAGTCATTCAGACTGATGTAGTCCTTTCATTCCCCACAATGCATTCAAATCCACATGAAAATCTGTCTCACATGATATCGGTAGCCAGCCAGAGCTCTGTCCTTGGATTTCTTCATTTATGGTAGAAATCATATACTATTTAACAGAAAGAGAAAGAAAAGAAAATGCAAAGCAATATCCTTAGAGCCCAAACAACTGCAGAGTTCTGTTAACCTGATGCAGGAGTTTAATTATTCTGAGCTTGCACCTTCAGAGCTAGACATTTCTCAGCCCGATTAACCTGTCCTATTGTACAGTCCATGTACGGCATAAGGCAATTAACATTTGTATCATAAATAAACAATTAAGGAATGTTTTGATTTCTGGTTACAGTTTGTCATTCAAACTGCACTGCAGTTTCTGCTTACCAGGGATTTGCTCTTTTAAAATCCTCCCGTTTCATTACCAAGTCTCTCTTGTCTCTCTTATATCCAGCAATGCATCATGTATAAAAGTGAAACTATAAAAAGGTGCCAGTTCACCGATGTAACAAGCAAAGAACAGAAATCACAAACATCCCTAATCCTTTAGTAACTCTTGTCACTAAGTACTGTTTAATTTTCCCAAATCTTTAAAGAACTAGTGAGAATGTTTTCCGGTTTTATTCTGAAGTTTATTGTAACTGAGAACAAACTCTGGTCCAGATTTGCAAATTAATTTTATCCCATGGCTTTATTAGCTAATGTTTGTCCAGGCTCTGAAACACTGCAGTTCTATGTTACTGACATGCATTCTTCTTACTAATATTTATGACAACACTACTGGTTTTATATCTTTCTATTCACTAGCAAATTTTTGTTAGGTACAGGTACAAGGTTTCTGGGCAAGGAGTAGAGTTTTTTACCAGTGATGATCTTGGGTCATTTTTATGACTCTGATAATGACCACTGGTTTGATTAATGCCATAATTTCTTAATGGATGCCTATAAAATAGTTATCATTTATAGGCCCCGTAGGTTATCATTATTACACCAGAAATTCATAATAAAATGTGACTCGTAGAATCATTCACGCTGTTAATGGAACTAGTTAATCACATCTATTAATGTCATTAGCTTGTTAATGACTTGTTAATAATTAGTTAGTGACATCTATTCAGGCAGTTTATGTACTAGTTTCATAATGATGTCCCAGTAGGTAGGTTCCTATGTAAGTAGAACCACTGAGGTCAATAACATCCTTCACAGGCATGAGGGTTAATCTGTAGGTTTATCATTGCAACACTACACTATAAAGCTATGGATGAAATAGAAGTGAATGGAGATGAAAGGAAGGCAGGGTTTTAAGATTCATAGATATTAAAAATATTTGTAACACAATCCAGAGTTGCAACTGTCCAAGGATAAAAATGACTTAGAACTACTATTAGGTACATGGTTCCATTAAATATGTAACAACAAAAAGGAAAGTAAATAAGAAATGTATGCCTTGTAATTATTTCAGCATATTCAAGCAGATGGATTATATAAATATTTTCCAGCTCTTAGTATTCTATGGTTATGAAATGGGAATCACAAGTGCCTGTAGTATCAAGTCATCTTTACCCAATCATACATTAAAAGAATTCCACAAATCTTGTAAATTCAATAATTCTCCATTAAATGCAGCCTGGATACTGAAATTCACCACTCTCTCAAATAAGAAATGTGGTTTCCATTATTTTTGTTGTTATTTATATGCAGCTCAAAAATTCTAGGATTATGCTAGCAAAAAACAGGACACAAAAATTTCTAGGAAAAATGTTAATTCAGGTAAGAAATGGCCTAGGTGTAAATAATCAGTCTGAAGGAAAAAGATGAAGTTGTCAGCAGATGACACATGCTGCTTAATTTAACACCATCTTAAAAAAAGAAGGCCTTACAGTTTCCTATTGACAAAATGTACGCATACACTGCCAATAAAATTAAATAACTGAACATCTTAGCATATTTGTCCCCAGGAGAAAATCTTATTTCTTTTTGCAGAAGTTATATGATATGAAAGTAGTCTGAGCAATAAAATGGCAAAAGTCCCAGTGGACAGATGATATTTTCTATGAGAAGCTGCCACTGTAAATCATACCAGTTGCAGATTACTGTGCGTTTGTGTTTATTCTCCATGAGCCATATACATCCTGGAAATGGCTTGTATTTTGAATGTAAATTGTCAAGTGTGTGAATTTCAGCTTATGCAAATATGAAAACCTATTTCATAACCATTATTCAAATCCCTTTTAACATAGTAGTTTTCATTGCTTGCTAAGTGCTTTCCCACACTTCTTCATAAGTAGGACAACAATATGAACGGTGCCCATCTGTTCTTGTATGATTTTTATTTCAAGGCGATTTTAATTGGTTTATAGGTTCTGACAAAATGAATAGAATACATTTACAGACATCTGAAAATTCCCTGTATGCTACACACTCTGGAGTCTGCAGTCCATTTTGCAAAAATCAGTGTTTGTGGGAAAGCAGATGGAAACAGGGCAGTACCTCTAGTCTCTGCAGGAATTCATCAGGTGCCACACAATAGCACGTTTGTGAGAAGAACAAAGTCATGTCCAGTAGTCATGTCGGGGAGGAAGAAGTCTACAATAAATACCAATGATATTTGATCAAGTAGATAACAGGCTATTGGACCTTAGATAACAAAATTATTCATTCACAAAATAAACACTGCAACTACATTCCATGACTGAGAACTTCAAAGATTGGTATGTCTGAATTTTTTCCTTTGTTCAGTAAATTTATCTCAAAAACTGGTCCAGTTTCTCTCTGACTTTGAAACGGAAATAAACCAGATAAAAAGAAGTGGCCCCTGTGCTGTTGTTTATAGCGGTAAGTACTATGCTGTGAACACACAAATGCAGTGTTCAGTTTGTCCAGTGACAGGGTTTTATCTTGCCTCTGACTTTTCCTGTGAGGAAGAAATGATGAAATGGTATTCCATCTGGTTAAGCAGTTATTCTGTATCTTCTTTCCCTTCGTTGTCAGATCTTCCAGGCCTAAGGCACTTTATCAGTATCCAAAACAAAGTGTAAAAGAATGGCTGCATTAATCTTAGCAACTGAAATATTAGTTTCTATTAGAGTATGCTGACTCTGTGCTACAATGCTACTCCAATTTTCTACCTGTCTTCCTGTACTCTGAAACACCAGACACATTGCTATGGAATATCAACCTTCAAAAAAGCTGAGCATTAACCTGGCAAAGATTTTGGATATCTGATTTGTCAACCAACAAACAATACCAGAAATAAGAGTTTAATCTTTAAAATAATAATAATAATAATAAATATATATATATATGATCTGCAAAGAAGCTGACTTAAGCTTTTCAAAACTTATTATTACTTTAACTATTTTGGAAATCAGTTCATAAAATCGTATAATATCCTGAGTTGGAAGGGATCCATAAAGAACATTGAGTCTAACTCCTGACTCCACGCAGGGCAACCTAAAAGTTAAACCATGTATCTAAGAGCATTGTCCAAATGCTTCTTGACCACTGATAGGTTAGGGGCCATAACCACTTCCCTGGGAAGTTTGTTTCCAGTGCTTGACCACCCTCTCAGTGAATAACTTTTTCCTAATATCCAGTCCAAAATGCAGGTGGCCAGGTGACTTGAAGATTTGACTTTTAAGTGATTTTAGTACACACTAACTTTACCTTTCGCTTGATGGATCCAATGCTTGTTGCCATAAGTGGATCTTGGTTCAAAATCTATTTTACCTCAGTGAAAAAGTTCCAGTTGCTTTTAATGAGTTTTGGCCAAAACTGAAGCCCAGGAAGACACTGAAGCACATACTTCGTTCATGGGATTATTCCCATCAAAATCAAACTGAAAATAAAATTGAATTCATGTTTACATACCGAACTGGAATCTTGTCATGTCAACAGGCATGCTTCTAACCACTAATTTCTTAATGAGGGAAATGGAAATTAACTTCATTTCACAGAATATCTGCTACATTATTGTGAAAACTGATTTATTCTAGTCCTTAAAAAAGCTCCTCAGATAAATCAAAAAATAAATCCAAGGATTTTGACATTAGTTGGCTCATGTTGTAAGACTACCTCAGGGCTGTGAGACTACTCTGATTTATAGTTACGTAATTGAGAGCAGAGCTGGCCTTTTATCTTAAATTAGCTCTAAGAGAGTGCCAAATAAGATAGCTCTTTTAAATCAACATGCTCAGGATTTACCGTACTGTAATGCATATAGGCTGACCCTGGACTTCCAGCCTGCTGGGAACAATAATCGTCTGGAAGCTCCGGGTTATGGGGTATTCCAAGAGTTTTTTCCCTCTCTTTAACACTGGACCTGACATATAGCTGCAATCAGCAGTGGAGATATTGAAGCTTACATTATTTATTAACTTTCTGTTATACATATTTGGATTGTTCAAATTCTTGGGGCTTATCCTACTTTCTTTGAAATCAGTGGATTAGTCTGTTTATGCACAGGAATTTGATCTACAGATGATACCAGATTTATTTTCAGTGACAGTATGAGAAGCAGTTTCATTGTTAACTCTTAATTCACTCTCTCAAGAATTTCTTATCACCTGTTCCCTTTGAGCACAAATTGCATATTGGACTATTTGCATTCTATCCCGGCCCCATTCAGAAAATAGTATGCTATTTCATTATTTTTGTCCTCAGCTCAGGATTCTCGGTTCTAAGGGGTCTAAAGAGATATGATAGCCCCCATCAAATACCTAGCATTCCCTTCTGGATGTTGGAAAAGAAGTGTGATCATGCAAAAGGATGTTAAACTAAATATTCTGAATTTAAAATTTTTATATAAAAATATTTTAATTGAAATTCAAATTTAAGTACTTTTTTAGGGAAAATGTGCATGCATGCAGGTTGCCACTTATTGGAGATAATGGGAAATTGGGATGAATCAGATAACAGATACATCAGATAATGAGGTTACTACAAGATGTGAAAAGGGTGCTGTCAGAAATTTCCAGGTGACTTTTCACAGAAGCAGTTTAGAATCAGGATGACTTATGAGAATCTTCCAGGTAAGTCCTGATTCTACTCTAGAACCAGTGCAAATACAGTGCACCCAAAGTCTAGGTGTAGAGAAACTGGAGAGAAACTAGAGGAACTTGGAATTATCAGGATCTAAGCCTCTGAAAGTGTCAACTTCTGGATTCAGCTGACATTGAAAATAGTTTAAGTATGTCTATGTAGAGCAGTGTATGACTTATGAAAGTCTGACTAGCTCTACACTTGTGTTACCCCTAGCTCACTCCATTATTTCTGCATCCAAAGCATGTGCATGATCCTTGCACAACCAGACTGAATCTTTGACAGATGATCAAGAGCTGTCAGAGTGTTTCTGTTCAAACAGTTTTGTATTTTAGTTTGACATTTTGAGTAGTTGATTTCTTAAACTGAAAGCCCGCTCAATTTTATCTAGTTTTTAAAGCTTTTTATAATTTTTATCCATGAAGTCTATTTGACAGTATGAAGAAAATGCGATAGAGACAGCATATGAATGTATCTCAGATTTTCATAATGCCTAATTTATATAGCTGATATTTCCAAAAGAACGACAACGAGCTACAGCTCTCAATTAATTTGAAATGCTAACTTACACTGTTCTGGAAATCCTACTTCTAATACCTACCAGTAGAGAAGTTGAATATAGTCAGATGCCCAATGCATTTTAAGCTATTTACTGCACTTCTCTCTTCCTGACATATATTTTTATAGTATTATTCTGTCCCTCTCTTCATTTAAATTAGGGGAGAGTGCTTTTTTCAGGGAATTGTCTCAGTGTGTTACGGAGGGGGACATCAGACTCTGAAATAATTTGATGTAGAAGCAATTTTCCAGGTGAACTTCTACAGCATACTTCATCCTAGGCATGTGAATAGTGGTAAAATCAAATTGTGGATGAAACTCTGGGTCCCAACACACTGCAAACTTTGAAATGACAAGGGAAGTGCAATTGAGATTGAGCTGAGAATGATGAGAAGTTCAGCGCGAATGTTAATATAGCCCGTCAACTAAAACTGTTGCTTTATTGTTTTGCATTTTGATCAGTGATGACACTCAAAGATAAAGGCTAAAGACAAGTTTTGTAAAGGCTTCTGCCTTCACAATGTAAATTTTCAGGACATGATGCAGAATACTGGCAGTTAAGGTAGCATCCTCAAAATTTCCAATGCTTCTGCGTTTCTCTTTTGGGTCATGCGCACAAGTGCTCTCAGATGGTACTGTGCTGTTGAGCTAATTGTCTTGAGGGGCTCACAGTCTAATCCTCCATGTCTGCCTGAAGCAGGGTGAGGAATCTGACTCTCACACATGCTGGGATCTCCAGCAGCCTATGGAGTGAAAACTGACTCTTCTCTTCCTCTCTGCTGAACTGAATATAGCTCCCTTCATTCCTCAGTACCTTGTATAGAGACTTCAAGTTTTGGCTCCAGTCAAGTGTAGGACACTTAATTGCTGCATTGCTAAACCTAAAGGTTTTGATAGACAGACTCTGTGAATCTTAAGCTGACCCAAAGGTCAGGCAGTTGCCACATCAAGTTTTGCCACTGCCAAACACCAGTCAGGCACAAAAGAATTACCAGACTGGAACATGTGTCTCACGCATTTCAATACAATCTCAAAACAACTTCAATGCAAAAGCTTGTCTCTTAATTACAAACCTGATTTCCCTGCTCCTTTGAGATGAGATGTGAGAAGCATCTCCAAAGCCACTGAGCACAGGAACACGTTCAGTTCCTCTGCTCTGTTTTCAGGGCAGTAAACTCTGTCCAAAGGACTGACTACGTTACTAGAAGTGGAATTTCTTAAATTGCCATGACCAGATTAGTATAGTATATGGTAATGGTATATACTCAGCAAATGCATTTATGCAGGCTTTGAGGCAGAACTCCATTTTAACAAGCAATACAGCAGATTCCTCTGACAGAAAATCAATGTCATGCCTAACTTCCCCTTCTTCTCACTGCTCCAGAGTTGTATATACCCCAGGTCATTTGGATTTACTTAAACTAAATCTATGAATTATGAGATTAATGTAGGATCCCCCTTAAGAAATATGTCACATGTTGCATGACTGGAAGATGGGAGTGCAATGACATTCATGGTGCCTTCTCATATTCCCAGGTTATCACCTTTTGGGCTGGACAAAATGGTCAGTTTTCCCAGATTTTCTTTTGCAAAATGGGAACAGTAAATCCTCATTAGCACTTAGATCACATGATATACGAAGAATTGTAAACTACATGGTGAAATTTCATTATTCTCACTATATGAAACAGCTGATTTAGTAGGCCTATTAAACTAAGTTTGCACAAAGCATTGAAATGTGGTTTATATCTGTTGCCATCATGGTCACCATATAGTGTTATTCGAATGACTTCTCTCCTTTATCTCCCTTTGAAGCTCAGTGGTGCAGAATCCAGGTTGTTAACAGATGTCATGCCTTGGAGCTTGATTGTCATTGCTTTTCAATTATTTTGATGGGGAACTTAGTTACTGAAGCAGGGTTTTTTTCACAAGTTTGTGGAAAATTAGTGCTGCTTGGTACTGAAAACATTTATAGAAGGCAGTATTCTCAAAAATAATGACAACACTATATGGATATAGTTATCATGAAGCAAATGATGTAAGATGTATTTAATATACAAAACTAGAGTAAAAAACAGTTCTAAATAAAATGTTGCATTTGAAGAGTGGTTCAATAATTTGTTCAGTCACAAACTGGTGGTGTTGTGGTGATATATTCTGTTATTGTACTACAGTGCTAGTTTTGTTTTATATTCCACTGGCCCATCTAAATTCCTTGTAATTTAATGAGTAGATGTAAAGTTGCCACTAGTGAAATGACAGTGAGAAAGAAACGTTTTTCTTTCCCCTGTTACTGATATTTAATTTGACTTATATTAAGAATATTTTTCCTTTGTGACACTGAACACTAAGAGTAATCAGCTAGATACATTGTGTCTTTTCCCTCTTTAAACTGCGTATGACTATATCCTCATTTATAAATCGTTAAAGAAGAACAAAGCCTTTCATATGCACTAATAGACAGCTAAATGAAGACACCAAATTACTGAGACAAAGGCCTAGCAAGTTGAGAGGGCTCATAAGAAAGAAAAAATAGTAAACCCTAGCTGGTTTGACATTAGTAAGACAAGGTAATACATATGGTCTAGATATCTTGGGAATAGATTATGAATTTGAGGAATAAGGGGTAGTAATGTCTCATAATTCACCTAAGGACATTAATCTCTGCATGTAGAATTTGCTTCAGAAGGATAAAAATCCATCCCTTAAAGTTTAAAAAAGATAAAATTACACCCTAAAGCTTAAAGGCAGCATATTAGCTAGAAAATGTGGGGCCAGGCATTGTAATAATTAATCAAGTAAACTATGTTACCTGTAAATACAATGAAAAAGCAGATTCACCTCTTATGTAAAATCTTCAGGCATGGTTTCAGCATTTTAAGTTGCACCAGGAATAGACTTTCCAGAAACAATCAACCTGATTGGAGAAGAAGACCAAAATAATCTAAATTCTAAAAAATGACAACCATGACATTTGAGTAAGGAAATTAGTTCATAATGGAGGTAAACCAAAAAAAAAAAAATGTTAAAAAGTAAAAGCAAAGTCAACTCTAGCAAAGTATTGAAATGCATATCAAGAGCTCTGAGTGCACTTCTTAAATAGGATATTGCTCAACAAGTTCACAGCTGGCTTTTATGAAGCCCCTGCACACAAACATTTTGCAATACATACAGAGTGCTGGATTCTTGATATGTAATATACAACAAATATCGCAAGCAATAGTATCTGATACAGATGCCAAGATCTTAATGCCTTTGATGGTAGAAAAGGGCAGCCCAGAGGGATGACTACCAGGTATATGAATAACTGAGTTTAAGATATCAGTGAAGACTGAGAGGCTTATGCACATAATGATGCATCTGTTAGGAGCAAAATATAGAGCTCTTATGGCATCTAGATAATCTCTGGGGAGTACTTGAGAAGATAATAGTGATTGTATGTAATAACAGAAGAAAGACCAGGTCGGGAGAGCAAAATAATAAACCTTTTGATAGGAGGTGAGAAAGTTGAACAGACGTGGTGTTTTCTTCATGTTTCTAATATCAAAGGGAAAGAAAATCCTTGTAAGGGAGTAGGGATTTTAACTTTTTGTATTAGAGGGAAACTTTTGGAGTAAATGGAGCCTGCACAGTGAGGAACAACTGTACAATACAAAGTGGAACCAGTGCTTAAACTTAGGATAGGGAACTGAGAAGAGATCAGGCTACTTAAAATTATTCACAATGCAATTTTGAAGCCATTGTGGGTGCCATTACACAAATAAAGGCTAGGTTAGGCACAAAAAAAGTCAGTAAAAGTCAGCAAAGAACAGCCAAAACAAAATCACATTTGAGAAGGACATGTAAAATAAGGAGCAAGATCAGGACCAAATGAATACGTGGCGCTCTATAAATGAGAGGGGAAAGGAAAAGCTGGATAAACTGAATAACTTCATTTGAATGACAATATCAATACAACTAACATTTCATAAGGTTGGTAGATTAAAAATAATATGTGGGTCATTATGATTCCACTGGATTTTATATATCTATGTCAGAGGGAGCAAAGATGTGATGTTGAATCAGTTGATTACATTGTGATTTTTTTCAGTGATTGCAGAGTTGAAGACTGTTAGTCCATAGCCTGTGTCTGTTTCTTGCAGGATACAGTGTAATCACTTCCATTTCATGAAAACATTAAATATTAATCATTAAACTGGGCAGAGTAGGTCCTCAGTGGGTAGAAAGGAATATAGTGCCATGAAAATTGGTGCAAAAAGATACTATACATTAGCTAACTCTCTGGCCCATGAGAACAGGAAAATGAACAAGAAAAATTTAGAACAAATATTAATTTATTAGAAGTCATGATGGTCAGCTGCCGGTTTGCATCTAGAACTAATATGCTGATACATAAAGCTCTAAATAATAATGTGCCACAGACAAATTTCTCATGTAAGTATTTCAAAACAATGCATTCTTAAATGGATAACAATTAAAATATGTGCCTGAAGGAAACTGGCATTTCTGCATTGTAGAAAATTCTTTTATATGTATAGTTTCTTTCTGAACTGGCATAAAAATAAAACAATTAATTATTTGGGGGAAAAAAAATCTTTTAAGTAACCACATGTTACATTTTTATGTCAGTGAAAATTTTATCAGGGATTTGCATATTTTGCTTATATTATTAATATCTGCAATAAATTTTGAAACAGGCTTTCAATAGAAATAGAACAATACCATTTTATGATATTTGTAACATCTGATTTTATACTGTTTTGATTTTCTTAGCAAAAATATGTCAAAATTGACAGTCTACTACAAAGATGTAATTATGAGAACACACAGCTTTCTATCTGGAAAAAAATAGTCTCTAATAAACTGTCGTCATTTGTCTACTTGTGATTTATGGTGAATAGGTGGAAACTTTTGGAATCCATCATGGTGATTTTACACTTATTTTCCCTACCCACTTATTAGGTAGAAATCTGCAGTATTTGGGGAAAATAATCTTGACTGAACATGAAGATACTACAAAATAAATCTGAGATCAAGTTTGGTGTTTCCCCTGTCTGCCTAATGAATTGAAAACAGTCACTTGGAAAGCTCATCTCGCTCTTTCTCACTCATACATACACACACAAAGTGTGAACAAAGCAACTTTCTTGTTTTACAGCTAGTAAAGACAAACAAAAGGACCAATACTTAGATGATCAAATAAGAGAAATATTCATAATTCAATGAATTTGTATTATTTGACTTGCCTAAATGTTAATCTGCTATTGATTTTTTTCAAGTGAACAGTAAAATGCAGCAATGTAAGACTAGGTTATTGTTTCTTGCTATTTTACTGTTCTTGCTGCGAAGCCATTACAAACACATTGTGAAAAACTTAAAATGAAAACCAACTCCAGCATCTCTGTCCCGGGGAGAAAGGTATTTCACCAAAGTTTATACAGAACAGTGCAATAACACATGTATATTCTTTGCGAATCAGGTTAATGGTTGTACCAATGGATTTCTAGGGCCATGGCTACACTAGCAAGTAGAGTGACACAATAGGAGCTAGTCTGGAGACCGAAATATCTGGGGCGGAGAACCAGTCACTCAGTTGCCTGTGTTTTGGTGGGCCTGGGGCTGGCTCTCTCCTGGTCACAAGGACTGAACACCCACTTGCAGTTTGAACTCATTGTGCACACTCCTGGGGAGAAGCTTTCGGTTCAGCTTATCTGTTCCTGTACTTCTAGACTGCCCCACAATGCACAGCAAAATGCCGTGTGTGGGGAGAATTAAGGAGCTTCACTTCAAAAGCACAAGCCCGATCCAGATTGAAATGCTAAGGCTGTTCCTTATGGGAGTGACAAGATTGCAATGAGATTGTATATTACTGAGCGACCGTGAAATCGTCCAATGGCTATCCTCCATCAAATCATGCTTTAGCTCAACCTTAGCTTTGAATTCCATG
The DNA here is from genome assembly GCA_030449065.1 of Oceanodroma leucorhoa. Lineage (NCBI taxonomy): Eukaryota > Metazoa > Chordata > Aves > Procellariiformes > Oceanodroma > Oceanodroma leucorhoa. The sequence continues at coordinate 10,624,415 of JASVER010000005.1, forward strand.
TTAATATGCATTGTTTGTACCGAGGTAATGTGGGTTGCAGCCCTTCTTGTTTAGTTTGTTTTAAGCTTTCCTTCTATGAAGAAAGTATGTGGGTTTTTTCCGTTTGGTTTGGTTTGGTTTGGTTTGGTTTGGTTTGGTTTGGTTTGGTTTGGTTTGGTTTGGTTTGAGAGAAGGAGTTTCTTACGCATCCATCACTTCTTAAAAACACTTCTTTGGTTTGCAACAGCTCTTTCAAAAAGGTGATTTCTTCAATTTTTTAAAAGAACATTTATTTGTCCTGTGAATCAAATTCAAATTAATTTGAACAATAAAAAAGCTAAAAAATATAATTTCCTTACTTTTGGTTCTACTTCTGAAGAATGGTAACAAGCCAAAACCTGAAGAGGACTATCAAAATCTTGGAGTATATCTTCACTAACTTTTGATCTCAGATTTCACAAAATTTAAGACATTTATTGGTGATCCAGTAAAGATGCTTTATTTATAAAACAAACAAAAAAAGGATACCGTGTTAGGCACAGGTTAAAGGAAATATCTCATCTGATCTTTTTCATATAACTTCATAATTTATGAAAAAGCTGCTATGCAAGACTGTAGTGTCTCCTTGTCCTTTGAGTTATAAGTACACTGATATTTAGGTTTCACTTTGTCCCACTCATTCTGAGCAGTCAGGATCAAGTGATGCCTTAAGAGCAACTTTAAATCTTATTTAATGCACCTCTTCATTTTATTCTTTTTTTTTAATATATCTGACTTCCATCCTCTCTTCCCAATGTGATTCCAGCCCAGAGTTTCAGTTTTTTAGCAGATCTGCATTTCATTTTGTGTAGGGTAAAAATATAGCTTCAGGGTCTCTTACGGCTATGTTAAATGACAGCCTCACTGGTTAAATCTCCCAGGTTTGACAGCTTAACTTGCCTCATCACAATAATTTTGTTTTGATGCAGTTTCATCTGTGTGTGTGTATGTGTGCGCACGTCTGCATAAACTAATTATAAGGCAGAGCTAATTAGAAGGCTGAGCTTTAGAGGAGTCGTTAACATTTGTCTATGTTACATTTTTTTGATTGATCATCTACTCTCAGAATTACCAGTTTCAAGGGAAGAGAGCCAGAAGATTGCCTCTCCTTAGCTGCCTTCCACTGCACAGTTCTATGTTTCCTAATATCAGCTAATTTCCAACTGAGTGCTTTTTCAAAGTGACTATATGAGATTTGTGACTCATCTTCCACAGTTTACTTCTATATTAATTGTATTTAACTATTGCTTGTGGTGTTTTCACTTCATCTCCTGCTTTTTTGCTCCTTTCTCTTTTCCAAAAGTATGTGAAACCCTCTCTGCTCCTGCATTTGAACTCCCTGTTCAGGACTCTGCATTTGGCTACCAGCATTTTGTTATAGCATGGTGATAAACCAGGTGTCATGCTCTCATTTTGTGTTCCTGGGGCTGAGCCACCTGCTTGGATTGCTGTCTCACGAGGAGCTCCACAGTATAATCACCTTTGTTTGTATTGTCTGTGACTTTGCCAACAATTCATGCCTAAGGCTTTTAGTGTGTCTGTAGCAAAATGATACCTGAATATCTAGGGATGAAAAGGCAGGCTTGTAAGCTGTTAAAATATAGCTTAGTAATAGATAGACACAGCTAAACTTTTGAAGAGTGCTATGCAGAGAAACTTTTCCTCTACTGTGCAAAATTGAAACTTTACACATTGTGGTCAACTAAAAAACCAGAAAAATCTTTCTTCCAGGTCAGAAGAAATGTTTTCTTTCAATAATTTCAAAAAATCCCTTTGAATTACCTGTGTTTCTATAATTAGATTAAAGTTCCAAGTAGAAGAAACCAAAGCCAATATTTTTTAGAAAATGTTGACAATTTCAAAACCTTAAAAAACATTCCTTACCAACAGTTACATTCCTCAAAGTCAGCCAAAAGTTTCTGGTTTGGTTAATTTGCTTTTTTCAGCTGAAACAATTCTGTAAAACAGTCTTGACCAGCTCTGTAGTGGAATTGCTTTGCTTTAATTTATTTTTTAGTGTTATATTTCCCACCAAAGTTTATAATATTTCTGTAATTATATGGCTTCCCACAGTCTTATATTTTTTTTCTGTACTTTGTAAATAGTTCAATATACTGAAGAGTGAAGATAGTCTTTGCAACGTAGTGATTCTAAAGTGTGTGGTATTTACTGTCCAAATCCTTTAGAAATATTTGTGCAAAGAGTAAAGTCAATGATCCAAAAGCTCATTGAAATCAATGGGAGACTTTCCATTAAATTCAATGGGCTTTGGTCCAAGCTGTTTGTAATTATAGGCTGACATTTTGAAACCTGCCTAAGGGAGCTGGAAGCCTAATACTCATTAAAATTAACTGGGCATCTAGCTTTACTAGGGTGCTTTGGAACTCACTATTATAGTTTATATAAATGAGTCACCTGTTTATGAGGCTCAGTTAGTTACATTAGAGCTCCAAGGAATCTCTAAGCATGTGCCTTATCTTCTATATCAAAGAAATGTGCTTTAGATTGTATTACTTGATAATGGCCATTTTGCTGCAGAAAAGTATTATCTAATTTAAAAAGAGAGATGTATCTATAAAAAATTATCATAGAATTGACCAAAACTGATTTACACAATAACTTGTTTGCTAGCTTAATGATTTTTAATCTTTTTTTAAGAAATGTTCTTAAATATTTGGAATTTATTTGTAATGAGAACTAGATGACTATACTGAACAAAGAATTCAATCCATAAATTACCTGACATGTTACCATTTTTCTATCTGCAGCAAAGAGTCTGTGATACCCTTGGTTATATCTATGTCATCCATATCTATATCTACATCTACATCTTTATCTACATCTATCTATATACTGTTTAAACATCCCAAAAGTATTCAGCAAGTAGTCCTTCATTTGAAAAAGTTGCTTGAACTGTGACTCACAAGTGTTGGCTTTAGCATTTCCTATGGATGCTGCACTATATTAAACCAATATATATAATGTAAGTTACTTGATCTACAGTTGCTCATACACATTATATAATACAAAATCAATTTTGTGAACTCTGCTGATTAGTTCTAAATGTCACTTGTCAGAGAGTAACATGTGGTTCAGTAGTCATACACTCAGACTCACCTTTGATTTTAAACTCACCAGTAGTGTCATTCATACGCTTATTGCTAAACAGTTCACTGTTAACTATAAGTATTCTTAAGGGATTAGAAATAGTAAAAATCTTTGGAAGTTAGAGGTATGAAATTTTAAAACAATTTGGGAACAAAGGGACAATCTTGTCATTTGTAGGGGTTCTGAATTATGACATGTGTCAAAATAAATGAAACACCTGTTTAGATAAAATATTTATATGCACGCGATATGCTGTTCAATAGTGAACTTGATTTTATTTAAACTAGTCGTGAATCATAACATTATTTCCCATGATGACTTATTATGGATTATGGTTTTATAATGACTATTGTTGCTATGAAATCATCACTCAGTCAACAGAAGTGTATACAGAATAGTATCGGTACCAACAAGAAAGCACACAAAGTGGTCAGATGCAAGCAGATCAATTATTTAAACTGATCTCATGTACAAATTAAAATGAGATAGAAACCATTTAAAAATTATATTTGGGGTAAAAATAAAGAGGCTGCATAAATAGCTGGTCAGTTGAAAATAGTCAGCTGTCTCCTGGAACTATGAAGTTTCTTCAAATGGAATTATGTTCCTGTTTCAAACAAACAGCAGCCTTCTGCCTCCCTTCTAGTGGGAGGCTTTACATACTGCCGAATGAATGGTGGTAAAATCAGATTCCAAGAGGAAGAGTAGCCATAGCATTTTTTTATTCTGAATCATCATGCTACGTTTCTTACAGGTCACTTACCGTTTTCTGCTTTTGAGGCAGCTGTTAGCCTGCCCTCTTGGTTGAAGAAAGAGTGTAATTATTTAATTACAAATTCAAATAGATAAAAAATAAAGGAAACATAAGCTATTTCTTACAGTACAAAAAGCCCAAAGCAAGGCAGAAAATGTCATACAGTAAAAAAACAGTACAAAAAGCAGAAAATACCTAATTAAACTGAATTGGACTGAAGTGCAATTACTAATGTCTTCACTGAGCTATTTTATGACATTATCTGCCATTGAACATACACTTCTGCTACCTGTGTAGTTAGTTGTGTATATGTGCAATTTTATCAATGTTAGTGGGGGTGACACACATAAAATGTACACATTCGTGTCCGTCCAACACCAAAATCCCTGTAGGTTTAGTGCAGATAATTGTTTAGATCTTCAGATCTCTTTCTCAAATTCTTCTGGAAATACAAGATCCTATTTCTAACCTTCTTGTACTTGAGATCATTTCTTCTTTAGGACTCATGAAGCTTTTCAGACTCATGACATTAACAAATTTCATCAGCATTTTCTCATTTTTAAGCCAAGATCACAGCTGCAAATACTAGTATCAACCTCAGGACCGATCATGCATTTCACTGTAGCTCCTCTGTGCCACACTGTTGTCGCTGACCCTTCAGCTTCTTATTTATCCACCTCTCAGTTCTTATCCTAATCATCATCTTCTCTAGTTTAACTAATAATTTCCTATTAAGCACCAAATGTTTTCCTGGCTTCCAAGTAGATTAGATCTAGATTAGACCTATTTCCTTTGTCTAGAAAAGCAATTATCTCCTCAATGAAGGATATCAGGTTAGGCTGGCACAATCTCTCTTTGTCAAACCCAGGTTGCATTTTATCACATTTTCTCTGTACCCCTGTGCCTTCATTCTTTCCTGTTGTAAAACAGCTCAGACCAGTCTGACAGAGTCACAGTTGTAAGGAACACCCTTTTTTACTTTCTTAAATATGTGTACCATTCAATATTTTTTCTGTTGTGTGTGTGGCATTTCCTGAAACTTGATGGATTTCATACCTCTACTAGAGGAGCTGCAATACTGTGCCAGTACTCTCATGATTCTGGGATAGTGACAATCCCTCTCAGTTTTCATACACGAAGCACTTAATATTTTTTCTTCGTATCAAATGGTAATTTGTATCCCATATCTTCCCTGTAACCTCACTGAAAATTGAACTTCAGCATAAGGTCACACATGGATCGTTCTTAATCCTTATCCCATCTTCACTGTTTTCACTTCATCCCAGTTCTCTTTTATTTATGGAGGTAAAAAAATGTTCAATTTTTTTTTTTTTTTATCTAGTTCACTTTGACTTTGAAAAATTCTTCCTAATCCTAAAAGTACTAAACTTTAAACCATAATTTTCTAATCAGCTCCATTTTCAATTCCTTTAGGCTTTCCATTCTTTTTTGGTTATTCCCAGTTGTTATTTCTTTATTTATACATTCACTCATCTTTATTTTACTTTAGTTCCACATTGTTTCTGCACCTTTGTGGGGGTTTTTAAAGTATTCAGGTTCTTTCTGTAGTGAACTGTGAGTGAGAAACTAAGTTCTGCTTAACTGGACTAAATAGAAAATTATTTTATTGAAGTCTTCACTTGGAATCAGAAGCTTTACAGATTAGTTTGTGGTTTTCCTTCTACTTAATTTAAAGTGAATTATCTCATGATATTTCTTTCCAAGGTTATTTTCTACAGCTAGTTTTTATGCAACATGCTTGCTACTTACCAAAGTCAAATAAACATAGTCTGCAATAACAAAATATGATTCTATTTGGCGTATAAATTTGTTGGTAACTGAGTCCAAGTCCATATAAACCTTGATTTCTTTCTAGCATTTGTTCTTCAGTATGTATCTGAGAAGTTAAAGTCACTCCTAGTGACAGAGTTTCTGGTAGTATTTCCAGATGTCTTTCTACATGTGAATATGAGCTTACAATTCTATAGTGGACCCCATTCACTGTTTTCCCCTTTCCCCTCCAATACATGTAATATTTCTTTCACCTTTTTAAAAGATCAAAGTGACAATTTATCTATGCTATTCCTGCTTACATCTTTAAAGTTATCACATTCTAAATGTGCAGCATTACTCTCACAGCCTTACTCTTTATTTCTATGTGAAAAAAAATGCCTGCTCTTGAGAGCTTATGTGCCTCTTGTGTTTTCTTCTTCTCTGTATTCTCATTATCCTTTTGCTATCCAGCTTGACACTCTACGTCAGTATTGTAAGTTTCTTCATATTGTCTGCGTTTCTTATGCTGGAATTTAAAAATTTCACTTATTTGTAGAGATATCCAATAATTTAGTTGCAAAAGATTTAATTTTAACTTTTAACTATTAACTATTTGACAACTGCTTTCATTTCTAGTGATCACTATTAATTAATTGACAACTGTTTTGTCGGGTTTTTTTAGAGGTGAATAATATTTTTCTCTTCTTATTTTTCTTTACTCTCCAGTGTTCCTTTATCCATTGTTTGCATTCTCATTTACCTTATTCATTTTTTTCCTTGTAGCTCTATTAAAACTCTACTTTATCAAAACAAATGATGGATGTTAAAAGTAGTCACTCCAAGATTCTCAATGCTTTTTAGTCTCATGATCTTGTTATCATTTATGTTGGCCGTAACTGAAGAAAGTTTACACCAACAGAAAAAACAATCCACCAAGAGAATATTTTCCAAGCGACAAACTTGTCTAAACTTTCCTTCTAGCATCAGCTTCCAGTTATCCATTGATCTTTGTTACTTTTACTCAATTTCTTCTTTTTTTATTTTCTTTTTTTTTTTTTTTTAAGAGTCCTGCAGAATGTAACTCAAGATCACATAGTTTAGTATTTTCCCTGTTCTGGAATAATCATCTTGTATCTGTTCCAGATGAATGGTAGTAATGCCTTATATGCGGCCTCAAAGTCTGCAGCATTTGGGACTTTCAAATTTATAGACCCTTGCAGTGCGTCTGTTCAGAAGAGTAGATTGCTAAGCTAGTTCTAATTTCATCCCAGCACCAAGCTAAATCTCCTTTCCTCTTCAGAGCTCAAATTTACGTGGGAAAGAAACATGGCCATATGGGCTGTAAGACCTATGGCAGTCTAGCCAGAAAAGAAAGGGGAGAAGGGAGATCAGGACTTCAGGCACACCACCATACATACTGTACCTATAAAATACACCATGAAGTTCTAGCTGAAGATATGGACAAGATGTGAAATATCGCTGCTTCAAATTGAGGCCTTCTCTGTAGAGAACAAAAACTTCTTTGGACTGGGGACAGACATGTCCTAAGCTCGGTCTAAGACTGTGTACACCCCAAAGAATGCAAAATCACCTCTAGCTCCCCACTTTCTGCTCTTTGATCTTGTCTTCTTTAAAGCAAATAACCACATATATGAACATTCAGTCATGCTTAAAAATTCAAAATAAAACACCTCAGACATTTCCCCTTCTAGGAAGAAGGTGAAGGAAGAACACTGGATATATCTTAGCCACTTTATTTGATGTTCTTTGTGGTAATCATACTATAGAAAACCTACAGGCTATAAAATTGACTTCTGAGTTCTTCACAGTAAGAAATTATGTTACTCCAATAACCTGTCAGGGCCCAGCACAAATGGGAAAAGGACTGATGGACTGAGAGTTTCCCTTAAAGATTGAGGTTTCAATTGTCCTTGTTTAAGATAAACAAGGCACATTTTTTACAAAAAAACTGGCATTGTATAACTCCTGCTATATTCAGATGTCTTCTCCTATTACCTTCAGCTGCTACTGAGGGAGTTCAACAGTACCTCTGCAAAGCAGGCCACAGTCTCAAGTCAGGCAATGGGAAACTGAGAAACAGGTGGCTTGTGGCCAACTGTGAAAGGTTAACAGAGGTTTACTCTATTCTCCAAGGTGGCGTTGAACGAATTAATCATTAAAACGTTCTTTTCCCCACCCTGTACACTCTTTGCTTCGACCACTGTACATATTCCAATTTCTGCTGCAAATGGGGGATCCAGGCCACAGCAATTGTCTGTACTGCACAACCTTGTTTTGGTCCCAGAAGCATCCGATCCCGGGTACTGAATGAGGTATGCTTCCCGAAGGAAAAACAGCATGTTATTATGTAATAATTTTTTTTTTCTTGGTGTGTGCCCATACGGATTGCACAATTAAGGTTGCTCAAGCAATTTTTACTCAAGTATTATCAAAATTGGRTTTATAACATGACTTATTGCAATATGCCACAGGAAAAGTCTCTCACACATTTATTAATAATACTGATATCGATGAATGGAAATACTGAATCGTTATACAGACTACAGATAACTTGAGCTAATATAGTAATGGAGCGGTTCAGGAGTGCTGGGATCCTTTCCAAGTTCAAGGAGACAGTATGTTTTTATAGTCAAAGATTCTCCTGCCAATACCTCAAAGACTTTACCTGCTGATCTTATTCTCTTCCAAAGCCTTGGGTTCTCATTTAAACCCTATTTTCTCCATCATATCAATTACAATCTTTATTCCTTAAATTCCTCTGACACATTCCCCAATACAAATCCCGCCTTTTCCCCTCTTTTTACATTATAGAGTCCCAGCATCCCAGTGCCTGATCCCTTTGCTACTCTTTCTCACTGCACCCATTCCCCACAGCTCCGTCCTTTGCCCCTACATGGTTGAAATAGATGTTCATGCTACTGGGATCAACAGACTGTTTATTTTCTCTTCTTGTGCCTCTGGCTTTAAAATATCAGAGCGCTGCATATGCAAGACAAATGTTACATAGCCATAAGTAGAACCCCTCCACTCCTTCCCTGACTAATATTCTGAGCTTAAGACATAAGAAATCTCTGCTGAGCCTGAATATTTTTTCTCCAAAACCTTATAATTCACAGTGGCAACAAAAGCCAAATTTCAATTTTCATCCCACATTGTTATCCCCAGCTGCCAAATATCAGTCTGCAGCTTCAAATTATATTAACTGTTTAAATAAATTCTTCCCTTATCATCTTCCTCCCTCCCCCCTCCTTTTTAATTAATTATCATGAGTGAAACAACATACTTCTTGCCTCATTCTCAGAAATGACTGGATTGTTTTGGCAAAAGAGACATTCTAACACATGTTTTAGCCACCTTTGAGCAGACACTAAGGTACATTTGAGCCCAAATGTCTACCAATTGGCAAATTGGAAAGTACTAAAATCAGCATTTTATAATGGAAAGTGTCAGGAAACATTAATAAGCATAGCTACCAGCCCATTTTTGGCCTTCACCGGTTTATTCAGCATTAGCCAAGTAGCACAAAGTCCCTGGCTGAAGCAGTCAGCTCCACGGAGGCTTTAGCTTTCACAGGTGACATGCCGCTGGCCCAGCTATGGCCGCTGTGATTTGCAGTTTTGACTGCGTCTCACATTACTTGTGGGAATCCTGCAGAGGCTCATGCAGAATATTCGCACTTCAAGCTGCTCTGTACTGGGGTAGCATCAAGCCAAGACCCAGTCAACAGGTCTACAATCAGAATCTTTCAAAAATCATTTGTTTACACCTTATTTATTAGACCTTTACCTTGTTCATAAAATACAATTTGTTTTTATCTTAGATATACACATAAAGTCACCCACTACCTCTGTTATTCAGATGTCATATTTGCATTTAAAACTTCAATCTTTCTCTGCACAGAATTTCTTTTGAAAGATGGGGAGAAGATTTGTTTGTCTTTAAGAAAATTTAATAAATTAACAGATTAGTACTAAAGAAAAAATGATGTCACTTAACACACCCACATTAATTTTCTCTGTTTAAACATATTTAGGATAATCTTTTGGAAAAGGTTTGGTAGATAACTTAGCAAATTGGCTGCAACCCTAACTGGTAGATATTTTCAATTGGACTGATCAAATAGGTGAGCTGTGTGAAAAAATACTGCTGAGACTAAGTCAACTGGAGTTGAAACATGGTAAAGCCAGGGATTTGTAAGAAGAATTTAAACAGGCAACAGAGCTGTAAACAAAACAAAACCTCCACATCAGTAAGAAAAAAAAAAACCAAACATGAATACATAGGTATGATTATCTTCCCATTAGTGAGTGTAGTGTTTAATACACAGCACATAAAATTTATTGCCAAAGGGTTTAAAAGTAAGAGTAGGGAGTGCAAAGGAATTATAATCCCTTTAGTCTGTGGATCCTAGAATACTGCTTATAGCAAGGGGCACAGTATGAATATGGAAGACATAGGAATTTTCCCCTCTGGAAAAAGCTATTTTAATTCTCTGTAGTATGCCACTATATCATTTGCATTGGAGCTGTTTGGAACATCTTCCATTTAATTTGTGGAAGAATACAACAAAAATAACAGCCCTCAAGTACCTTTGGGGGTGTGAATCTAGATGGAAAAAGGAATGAATAGTTCATCCCCTTACGTGACATTTTATCCCATCCAAAATCATTACAGCTGAAAGAATTGAAAGATGCTGTGAATTTATACTGCTTTTTAGAATTGGTATAATATATGCAGTTAAAACTTTGCTAACCATACATTTTATAAAAGTGATTACCAGCTGATTAAAATTGCATATTAGAGTGCATAACTTTAATTTTCACTTAGTGAATCTGCAAAATGGTGCAGAAGAAAAAGGAGTCATTAGAGGTTACTCATTGAATATTGCACTCGTTTCACCACATATTACAGATGAATTGGACCAGATGTAGATGTGGTGTTGTCCTTCCTCACTGGGGCGAACTGGCAGTGGGTGGTCTGAGACAGGGAAAATGCAACAGTGGCCATACCCTTCTTTTGGAGTAAGTTGATTCCTATCTTAACGACAGGGAGGAGGCTCACTGCAAATAAGGGAACTGTGACTCACTGGCTGCTTTGCATTGCAAAGAACAACAGGAGCTTTCCCACTCTCTTGTGTTTACCCTAAGCATGTAAATTCGTGTTTGCATTAGCTTGCACGCCTTGCTCATGTGAAGTTCCCATTGAAGTCAGTGGGAATTTTGAACGTGTAAGGAATAGCTTACATCTTTAACTTCATGACGCTTTCTGATTAAATGTTCCAAACCTCCCTTTCCATTAGTGACAGATCTGAACAACAAAATTTCCTTAGTTCTCTTAATTTTCTTGTGATGGGGAATTGTTACCCTTTATATTACCTATGCGATCAATCTTCCTTTTCCCTGATCCCATCTACCAGCTGTATGCTTTAACGAATACGGAACAGACAGAGCAGTGCAGGGCTGTCAGTTGTCAGGTTTTTCCTGTTGCAGTATGCCAATTTTACCATTTTACTTGGCCAACATAATGGCCTTTTCATCTCTTCTTTAAATGTGAAATGTGTTCACATAGATAGCATTTTCTTCACATCCTCGCTTCAGTAGAAAAGTAAAATATAGTAAACAAACTATCCTCTCCTCTTATCCTTAAATAGTAAATTACTACTGCAAGGAAATGTTCCATGTTATCTTAAATTAGACCAGAATAGGATGAAAGCATGTTATCTTTTCTTTCTTTAAACAGTAACTCAAAGAGCTTTTCAGAAAGTAGTGGCAGTGACAGTGGTGGTGGAAACTGCACTTAGCAGCAGCTCACAAAGAACTCTAGTTAATTTCGGAAAGAAAATTATAAACTAAAATTAGGTTACCTTCATTAAAAAAAAGCACTGGGAAGTGAAACAATTGCTGCATTATTCATATCCCTTTTGACAATCACAGTCATGGGACACAATAGCCCTCATGAAACATTTGGTCTGAAGGCTTCTTCTTTGCAGGTTTTATAGATAATATAGCTGGTACCATGATATAATAATGATTTTGATGTACAGGTATAAAAAGGTATTCCATACCTACTATTTTATGGAATAATAAATGAATCTGAGCAAGTGGCAGACTGAAGTAGGTAGGCTAAAGTTCCAGAAGTACCTCCTCTACCACCTCTACATCACTTCAGACCTTTGAATGCCTCTTGCAACAGTGTGTCCCTTGTATCTCCACCCAGAAAAAAGTCTTTCTGCATGACAAATATTTAATACCTAGCAGAGGAGCCTCTGCTGCCTTTGCTGGGTAGCAGTGAGGAGTAGGGTGCTTCTGCCAAACATTGTCTCAACCTTCCTACTTTGCTGTGCAGCAGCTGCTCTACTCGCCCTGGGCAAAACCTTCCTCCCAGAGGGTGGAGCAGTGAGATTTTGGAAAGGGAAATAAGAGGAGGAAAGAGGGAGTTCCACCATGGCTGGGCAAGACGTGTACTTTATTACAAGTAAATGGAATAATTTTCTGTGAAGTGGAGTTGCTTGATATGGGACGGATAGTTCACAGACCACTTAGATGTGCTTGTAAATGTGTGCATTTACAGTTGAGAAGAGTTGAAAATGAATTAGCTGCTAGTTTTGGCACAGTGACAAAACGTATGTATTTGCAAAGCAATCTCATCACCAACAACTCCTTAAAAGCAACTTTGCTTTATGATATTGAAGAACCTTGGTACAGTGTTTTTCCTGTCTGTTTAACTGGGGTCTAAGATGAAGAACTTGGTCTGACATAATAATTTTTTTTCATTCAAGGCATGTTTTGTATTTGACCCATCCTAAACAGTATGCGAACTGGGGCAATAATGAAAAGTAGCTCATGAAGACCAGGGTTTTACAGCCTGGGGAACTTGGACCAGAGTATGCATCAGACAAGCTGCAAAGTCACATGGAAAGGGTTTAATGACGTTTTGCACTGAGAAGATTTGCTTATGTCTGTCTTTCTCTTCTAGATGTACATATTTTATATTGATAGTACTGCAAATGTATATGCATGACTGAACTCAAACATTACACAGCCTTAGTTATTATTTCAATACCTTTGATGAATTCTGCTGGTATTCCATTCAGGCTCATCTGCATTACATGTATTTGATTTGTTCCAGCCACCGGCAGATGTGTTTTGAAATAATTGATAAGTGTTTCTAACTAAGTATTAGTAGTTTATAAGTCCATGGTAAGTGAACCTTACTTCCTTTAGTACAACCTCGCTTTCTCTACTGTCTCTGAGAAGATGGTTGATTAGATCCTGTGTGTGAATGCTTTTGGAGACTGGTTAGTTTGTCGTAAATCCATGCTGGTGCCAGATACTGAAACTCACTGGCAACTTCGCTTATTAATAGTGTACTTTTAAAGAAAAAAACCAAAAATGTTCAGAATACTGAACAGGAATCTTCCTATCTCTGTATTCCATTGCACTTTTTTCAGTCTCCTTATATATATATGAACGCCAATACAGTGACTATTAGGCTGTTGAAGTGAAGAGTCTTGATTTCCAGATTAGCCAATCTCAGTCTTTTACTATCTCTGGCATTTCACTGTAGAAAGGTGAAGTGTGAAGTATTTGTTAATCATATCAAGCAATCTTCAGATGTACAAGGAAAGGATATACTTCCTGGAGCCCCCCTTAACAGCTGGAGCCGCTTGCCATAACAAGAGGTGAGCATGGGTAAGGAAGAACCTTGTTGCTGCACATTGGAAATGGAAATGCATTACAAGAGATGAAAATCAGATATGATCTCATTTGAAAAGAAAGTGACCCAAGTCACTCCTATTAGGTCTTGGCCAGAGTCAGCCAAAGTTTTTGCTAGTCTCCCTTTTGAAGATTTGTTTCTACTAAAGTCAGTCTTAGCATTTTAAATAGATGCTTTTGATAAGTGTGCAACCAGATACGAGAAACAAAACAAAATCCAGATTCTTTCATTCCTAAATCTCTAGGCATATCACAAGGCTTGAAGTCATACAGAATACCATGTTAATAACTGATAGTATTTTCTTTTTTAATTTGTCAGGTTGTTCTAGGCTAGGAAAAGGTGAATTTTATTAAAAGACCAATGATTTCTTAAAATCTGAAGGGAAGAGGGAATGTCTTGTAGAACATTTATAAAGTTTAGGGACAGATGGGACAAAAAGAATAAGAAAAAAATAATGTTTAATTGATTGTTCATTTGTTATGCATGAAATGTATTCAGAGACAGTAATGAAATTTTCACTATCTCAGACGGACAACACTAGCAGAAGAATTAATGAAATTGCACACGGCTTCAGCAAAGTGCTAATAGTTATAGCTCAATATTTTGGTTGCCTAGTGATCTGATTGATTTTCAAAGTAAGAAATAAGAAAACAAGCCCTGTATTGTGTGTTATGCTGTAGTGAAATGTGTACATAAAGTGTTACCTTAGCTGCCTGGTATGTGTAGTTCAGCCAAATTCTTCATTAATTACCCTTGTAGTGAACAGGAAACCAACATCATTATTATTACAACTAGAGAGATTGTAGGATTTTTTCCACTAGCTCTTACAGTGATAAATACTGTCTACAGTGTTGTTTATAATGCCTAAACTGACTTCATGATTCCAATGTAAGAATAGCATTTTAAACAGTTAAAAATGCAATCATTGCAAAATTAAAAACAAATTAAATACAGCTAGTGCATTGCCAAATTATTAAATATTTAGATTAAAGCACTGAAAAGTGTTTCCACTTTTATACTCACTGTCCCAGTATTTTTCAAAGTTAGCATAATTCTGAATGAGGATTTGGAGAATTTCTAAGGAGCTTCTCTTAGAAATACGTATAATAAAACAAAAGGTTAACGCCTGCTAGAGTAAATGAATTAAAATTCTGAAATAAAGATCCTTAAAGCGAGTTTACCACTGACTCTCTCTCTAATCATCTCTCTTATCAAGGCTGTGCAAAGCTTAATACTGAAATCAGAATCTGATTATGTTTGCTGGGACTTGTGATCCTTCTGACTTTGCTTAGCTTTCCTTCCATTATGATCAAGGATGAAAATGATATGAGCCTTTTAACATCACCCCTCTACCCCTTCTTTTTCCTTTCTTCCACAACCCCTTCTCCCTCCTCCAAGTCCTTTATAAGAAGGAGAAGAAGAAAATCAGCAGATCAGTTCAACAGTCGCGGGGTGTTTTCGCATGGGGGGTTTGGCGAGGTCTTTAAGCCGTTCTGCTGGGCGCTCGTTGGTTCTCATTAAGGGCCATGCAGCCAACATTCCTGCCATGCCTCGCAGGGCTCAAACTGTGCTTAGGATGCAACAAGTCTCAGCCCTGCCCTCAGCGTTTGAGTTGCAGTCCAATCCAGCTCACAGATACCTACGTCCTGCCTTCAGGTTCCAGCATTTTGTTTACCTGGGCAAGCTTTAATCTGAATCATTCACCCATTCCTATAAAAACACAGGGTCTATTAGGTGACTTGAAGCCTGTGGAAGGTAGAAATGCCAG
This sequence comes from Oceanodroma leucorhoa, assembly GCA_030449065.1. NCBI lineage: Eukaryota > Metazoa > Chordata > Aves > Procellariiformes > Oceanodroma > Oceanodroma leucorhoa. Next base: position 10,639,573 of record JASVER010000005.1, read on the forward strand.
CCAGAAAAAGACCAGTTGTTTTGCTGTCAGTTGTGTTTGTGCACAGTAATTATGTGAGCATAACTTAATCTTCTAATCCATTTTTTATAATTCTGAATTCAGAAAAGTGCATTATTGTTAAAGTTCTCCTTCAGTGCAGTGCATAACACTATAATGACTTGTAGGAACAGTTAAATCCACATTTAAATGATTTATTGGTTTTAAAAATGGATGACAGATGTGGAAATGAGAGATATGTTTATCATGATGAATTCTTGTATTGGAACCAAGTTAGCTTTCATCAGCTACTTTGTACTATTTTATTACACCATTGATCTGAAATCTGATTTTTGTACCTTGACATAAAATGAGGCTTGAAATATGTTTTCAATATTACCTATCTATAAATTCCATCAGACTGGCCTTATTTTGATTGTGGTAAGACCATCTTGGAGTTGCAATTAATATAAAATCATAGACTGCCTTCTCATTTTATTTCTATTTCCTCCAGCAATTCAGAGCAATGATGGATGGTCACTTCAGGATGTTCTCTGTGTTCTGAACTGTAAACAATGTTTTCCAATGACTCAGAGATTAAAGTTTGTTTTACAGTGTTTTATTTGGAACACTAGATTCTTATTTTATTACATTTTTTCTGAAAAACTAAGACAACAAACAAGTTGGCCTATTTCATGTTCATATTGAATAGGCAAAATCATCCCTTAGGTTCAAGACCATGTCCTTGACTTTTCATGGTGGTCTAAGACAAAAAAGAGGTCAGTTTCCAGAACATATAGCACATGTATTCAAAACATGCATTCAGAACATTTAGAACACATATTCAATAATATAGGCAAATAAAAAAATCCAAGAGAGTTTACCTACAGAACTTCAGAGAAACTTATCTGGGTAGGGTTGACGCTAGCTAGCTTTCAGTCAGACTGTCTGTTCCTATTCACTGTACCTTGGTTCAGCTACTTGAACACAACTGTGTGTAGACATGTTGCTTGCCTACTAGTCCAATGTTTTGAACTTAAAACTCTGAACTTAACAGGCCATTTCCATAACATGAATGTTCTGGCTGAGATTCAGCTTTTGTGCCTCAGTTTTCTCTGTCATAAAAGGGAGATAGTGACTGTTTTATAAAGCTTAGGTAAGTGTGTTAAGAAGAGTTTGTGTATGACTACCCCTACTATTTAGTAGTATCAGAGTCATTAATAATAGTAACAATAGTAGGATATCAGGAGCTCATTAAGCTCAGCATGCCTTTGGTTTATTTCATGGAGCTTTGAAACAGGTCTCCAAAAAGGTGCAGATAGTCTTATATTTAGAAGCTGCAAACATTTAAAATAAAGATTTATGGTCTGACCCATGGTCAGTAAGGTCTAATACCACCTTATACAAAATTGGCTTCGTTGGGCAAAGATATCACATCTCACAGCCTTCCAGCTCACTTTCACAAACTCTTCCCCGGTAAGCTTGACTGCTCTGATATTGACAAAGAAGAGAGACCATCTTCCCTGTGTAATGAATTCTCATTTCACTCACACGGCATTCCTACCCATTTTGAGTTAGCTGTACTTTGATAAGTTTTCCATTTCGCTGCCAAATGCTGTGTGGCATTTGGTATTTTCTAACTAGAGAGGGCCTCAAGCTCCTCAGCAGTAACCAAATTTGAATTTCACTGTCCCAGAAGTCAAGACTAAATGATGTGTCCATTGAATGGTAAAAATTAATTTTGTGAAAGTAAGTGGTCTGAGATGGAGAATGGAGCTGAGATGGGAGAGTGCCTCTAGGCAGACTCAGAGAAGTCAGATATTTTGAGGATACTGGGAGAAGTCCATGAGACGTTGAAGCTTGATGAGGGGGGAAAGAAGTGTTGGGGTTTTGAACACTGAGACAGGGGATGGGAGAGGTCTGTATTTTGAGGGAATGAAGGTGCAATAACCTCCTTATATCCCCCTTGCTAAGCTGGTCTGATCTCTAGGTGCAAGGACCCTTTCCTGAATCCACATGCCTTCCCAACTCTATGCAGAAAATTACCCTGCTTTCTCTTATCCCTGGACCCAGATTTCTGCCTTACAGACAGAAAAGCCAAGTTGGGCTAGGTGCCAAGCTGTATATCGGGTGGAGAATCAGACTGTGACTCTTCTGTGATTGGGGAAGATGAGGGGAATAGCGGTGATTGCTGCTGCTAAGGAAAAGCAAGGCCCTGAAGAAACCCTTTGGTCACACATCCCTTCTACCTCCCCACTACCTCTGTCTGTTTTCAGATTACCTAGTCTCCAAATCTTTTGCATCACAAAAATAAGGGGGTGGGAGTGCATGATTTCTCCCCTATGGTCTGTTGTGTTAAGCAAACACCTATTTTTGCTAAGTCTAAGGACAGCACCATTGCCAGGTGCTGAAGTTGCAGCTCTGTTCCTGACAATTTAGGAAGGTTGAAAAGCTTGCACAAAAAATTACAAATGCAGTCAAGGGCTCAAGCAATTATACTCTTCAAAGTGTTTCTCCTATCTCAGTGAACAACTTGAGATTTTTAAGGGTGTATTAATTTTACAGTGGAGGGAAAAGGTCAGCCTGGTGGCTCCCTGCTTTCTTAATTTAAATCACTAAGTTTTCCCTCAGTAATTCAAAATAGAGATTAAGGATTGCAGGAAAAATCTTAGGAACTGTAGCATTCTGTTGGAACAGCAGCAAAAATCAGAGAAAGCTGATTTTTTAATTATAGTTTAATCCTAACCTAATTCGTCCTAATGGTACTAAAATCTAGGTAAAGATAACATTGTTGATATTGTATCGCTGCACAAATACACTTATCTGCAATTTTGACTTAAGACCTTCTGTGCCTCAGGTGTGACTTACTTTCAAGAATGCAAAGTTAGTTCCATGAAATTAATGCTAGAGAAATAACTTTGGACTGGTCTGATTTTATATTTCCTAGTGTTTGATTAAAGTTATAGAAATACTTGCTGAGCAACAGTTGATTCATGTCAATAATTTCCACCAGGATTAGTTTCTCCATTGTTGGTGTTTTGCTTTCTTTATCACTGGTAAATTGCCAATTCATTTTTTTCCTCCTATGACTCACATGCTCAAGCTCGCTTTTCTTAATATCAGGGCAGGCAAAATATATTCTGGACCAGCATGATATTCCCTTGTCCTCTGGGACTCTACTTTTAGTTTACATAAGAAGCCATGACTGAGTGGCAAGTGTTGCCCCACTATAGATGGCTGGTATGAATAAGTCACAGTAAGTATCTCCTGTGTACAGCCAGAAGTTGTTCCCTGGCCTTACTGTATGAAGATAATATCCCATCCTATACTAACACAGTAATACCTAGAAAATAGTTTCGTTTTCTTTTAATGTAGCAGGTAGGAGACTTGTCTCACCACTGCAGATACTATAACACATTTTCTGCCAGCGTCTTCTTCCTACAAGAGGGTAACTAATTTCCCTGACGGTTTAGTGGTTAGTTCATCTCTAAGGTAACTGGGGAATAGTCTGGGATTATTTAGGTTTCTGGAAAGAACAACAACAGCATACAAAGTTTTCTTTCTTGCATTTCTTTCTTCATTGTTTGCATAACATGTACTTTCACGGGTAGACAAGCATGTTTTGTAATTCAAGGTCCCTGGAAAACAACAAGGGAATTATTCATGGAGGAAAGGATTCACTAAATTTGAACTCATGTTGTGAGTTCATAAAACATTTTCTAAAATCTGTGACATTTGGAAAACATTGAACATTAAAGAGCTTTTGTTCCCAGACCTTTTTGAAACTTTTATGCTTAGATGACCCCCCTCAAAACCATAGTGTTTGAAGATATTTTTGTTGTTGTTTAAAAAGAAGACCTGAGTTTAAATTATTTAAGCAGATCAGACTGTAAAAATAATAATTCCTGGCTTTAAAAAAAAATCTGTGAAAATTTGTTGATTTAGTCTCATAAATTCCACCCTATGATTTTCCTTAAGGTTAAACACCTATTTGTAGTGTAATTCCTAAATTTGTCCACTGAAATGATTTTATACACCTGAAATTGAAAAAAAAATCTACTTAAATGGGTCAAGTGTATAAAGCATGTTTGTTTTAAAAAGGCTTGCTTTTTTTTTGCTTTTAGCTTTGGGACAGGCTATGTTACTCTCAATCCCACAAGGTGCTATTTTATCTTAGCAACAGTAACCTTACCGAAATCTACAGTTTATTTGCAAATAAAGGCTATAGTTATATATATAGGAGTGTAAGTCTTTTTTTTGTTGTTGTTGTTGTTGGTTTTTTTCCCCCAGTATTGTGGAATTGGATAGTTAGTACCTTTAGTCCTATATTGACAGCTGGAAGGCAAAGTCAGGCTGATACAAATTTTTGAATCTGTCTAGTCACTTACCACAGCTGCTGATGAGCCATGTCTGCTCCCATTGCCCTCAGATGTTATTTTCTCATTCTTTTCCTCATTCGAAGAAGCTTGCACACTTTTTCCCTATTGAGAACAAGATGTGTGCAAACCCACAGGAGATTTCCATTATATGCATGCCAGTTTCTTAATGAAAGGGAACTTGCTGTTCTGCCCCTTAGGCATTCATATTTTCTCTTGTGTATCAAAGCTGTTTTGTGCCTTAGGGGTAAAAGTCACAGCTTCTGTACCATAAAATCAAGCTGCATTCTTCAGAGAGAGAGAGAGTTTTAGTTCTGCCCTGAAACAGTTTTATTGTGACAGGGAAGCAAAAGTTGTGAAGCAAAAGTTATGTTATCATGATTCTCTCTACTTACTGCTTGTTTGGTTCATACGGTTGTTTTCCTACTGACATTTACCATGGAAATACATATGCCCCAGGTAACATACCTGCATCCATAATTTCTTCAGATTTCTCAGAGCCCTTATTGAAAGTCATAAATCTGTTTCCTTTAGAAAAAAATCTAGTCAATAAAATTCCTTCTACTTGTTTCAGGACAGGATACATTGACAAAAGGTTGTTTTAGAACAGTGTTTAAAGAGCATAATATTCTAACTCAGCTTTAAAGCACTGCTAACTTTAACTTATTCTATCTGGGCACATATATAAATGATAGGAGTAGTAAGATGTGGACAGAATGTGATGAAAGTGAGAAAAAGGAGACTTGTTTCTTTATACCTATGAATGTTTCTGTTGTTTTTTAACCAATCTGCTGCTCATGTCGAAAGGTACAGCTCAGTCTTGACTCTGGAGTCGATAATAAATTATAGTCTGAAATATTCTGCTTGAATCCAAATGTCTCAAAAACTTATTTAATTAAACTTAATTCCTTTTCCTCGAATAAAGTAATTCAATCTAGGAAAAGAGTATTACAAATATTACCAGTCCCTCTCCTTATATCTCTTCGCAAAACTCGTTTGGTGAAAGTGTAGCTATTTTTTTATTATTTTAGCTGGTATTAAGAGAAGCCTCGTTCTCATAACTAGTATCCACGTGTAGTAAATGTCTTGTATAGGGAAAGCATTTGCAGAGAAAAGTAATTTCCTTTATGAGGTCACAAAGGATTATTACAAATTGTGTAAAAATTATTTCACAGCTAGAAAAATCAGACTGACAGTGCCTTTAATAGTGACTAGCCATTTAAAAACAGCATTTGCAAGTGGAATGGTGATAGACATTTTGGAAGTGCTAACGGTGACAAAAAGAGAAATAGATGCCTTCCTAGACACATGCACATTCAGGATAAGCCAGACTCTGATTCCTTGATTTCATTCCAGAAAGTGGTTTGTTGGATAAAGGGGAAAATGGTGCCATTGTGCTAACTAAAGTTTTAATATATGAACGAATACAGAGCTTTAATAGCTGCAGCTGCTGATCCATGGCTGAAACAGCATACAACCTGCATGCGAGAGAAATTCAGATGTATGAAATATTAATGATGATTTTAAGATGGCTACACCTTTTCAAACAATGCTCAATTTACACTTGTGCTGTCAAAACCTTTCTATTTCCCACATAATTATCTGCTTCTAAATTAAAATAAATATGCTTTATTTAAAATGCATGAAACCTGAGGATAACGGTCTACAAATTTACTCCAGATGCATACTAACTGCTGGAATAAACATTTCAGAATACAGTTTTACATAATACACTTATCTGTTTCATTTGGCTGTCCCCATAAACTCACTACACTCCAAGCATAAACAGGTTGTTAAGTACATTTAAGGATTTTAGAATGAACACCAGAGCTGCCGTTATCATTAAAATGAAGTGCTGGTATTGGAGTCAGGCCACACGGAAATGTTTATCCAGTACTGAACTAGAATTTCAATTTTTTCCTTCTCTTAGGCACTGGAGTATGGATAGTTCTGATATATCAGCTTGAAACTGATCATTTGAAGATTGAGCTCTAGATACACGTACAACAATTTAAACATGCAACAGTCCGTTTCTACATGACGAGAAGACATTACCATGCTAAACTGCTGTAATACGAATTCTCTGGTATTCTGGTTTATTTTGCTCATAGTTGGATGCTGAATGCTAGCTCTACTGCAGGGTCACATGCATACTCCTAACCTGTCAACAATATTCTGTTTCCTGCATGCAAAGCATCGTGTACTCTCTTTGAATGTTCCAGATCACAATACTGAGATAATCTCTGTACCCTTCAATGGCACAAAGGGAATAGGAGGGATGAGGCAGTGCAAAGAACAGGGAATAGGAAATAGTGTGAGTTGACTGTTACTGTTGATCCTCTTTTTCTTTCAAAAAGAAAGATTCTGCTTCATTTCACAAATTATTTCTAAAGGTGTCATGTTAATTGATTCTTGAATATTTTACTTAATGAAGCTCCAACAAATATTTTCTACAAATGATATTTTTGAATGAAAAAACACACAAGAGAATAACATAATACATTTTAAAAAGATCATTTACTGGACTGAAAAATGTCACACACACAAATGTGATCATGTGGGCTTCTGGACAAATTATTTCCCTTGTCCTTGATTCCTTTAGTTTTCAGAGAATGCAGAGTAACAAGTAAGCAAAGTATTAATACAGATGCAAATAACTGCCATTAGTTTCCATATACCACTCCGTGCTCTAGGCCAGCCTTGGCATTACAATCTGATACAACTGATCCTTTAACTTAGTTTGCATAGTCACTAGTTTGCCCTGCCTCTGTTTTAATATGGGAATGAACTTGATTTATGATTGGTAGTGCTTCATCCTGTTTATTCCACTTTGTAAACAGAGTTCTTTGTAAATCACAGATTTTTCAGATCAGGCGATTCATTTTTTTAAAGACCTGGTTAGTGTACATATATTCTATACGATACAATTATATATATTATCTATTATAGAAAACAGAATACAATCTGCAAGAAAGACAAAACTGCAGATCATCAAGAACATAAAAAGCACATCAATAACACCAACTCTGCAAGACAAGGAGTTGTCTTTGCTGTCTCAAGGCTTGGGACTCACCTACATAATATTCTTCAGGGTGAGAAAAAAATCCTGACCGTCTTTCAATACTTCATCATCATCATACAACGTATTTCCTACTGCTACTGTACTAGGTCCACCAGAGCTAATTCTTTGATGGATGTTTTCTATTTTTCTACTTCTTCAAGGGTCAAGCCCTTTTTCTTTTTAACAATAGGCCAGAAAATAAAATGAAACACATGAGAGAAATAATAAAATTGATAGTGGTGCAGATACAACACTGCAGCTCTTCTACAGACAAAAAAAAAAAAAAAAAGAAAAAGAAAAGCAAAGAAATCAAAACAAAGAAACCCCGCAAAGAATTAACACTTAATGCAGCAGAAAGAATCAGCAGAAGCCAGCAGGGGATGTTAATATTAGGAAAGAGTTGCAAGACACAAGGAGATGTTCTCTTTTGCCAATTTACAGTGTAATGAGGAGTTGAATGTGTGAAGAGAAGGGAAGGGGAAGGGAAAAATGGAAAGGAAAGCCATAATGAAGAGGAAAGGGAGGAAAATGGAAGAAGGCAAAAGAAAAAGGGAAAAGGGGAAAGGGAGAATGGGGATAAAAAAAAGATTGGATTTTAAGTTCTGAAGTAGCATGTCACCTGCGAAAAATAATGCTACCCACTTGTATGCTTTTATAGACCACCTCAGGATTATACATAACTCAGATATCAGTGTTGCTTTAGCAAACTGTGAAAGGACAGCTACCTGAGCTATGTTCTGTGATACAAATGTGATGTATTTCACTAGTGTGTGTGAATCTTTTTTTAGATTTGGGACATGAAGTTTTCTACAATATATAATCTCTATGGGTGTAATTGATAGCCTATGTTCGTGAAGTTATTTTCCCTAGGAAAGTATGAAAACCTTTCCTCTGGAGACCTGTTAGAGATATTAGCTTAGCTCAATGCTTTACTTTTTTGCTGATATTATGAGCTTTTACATTATGACACATACCAGTAAAATGTATGCAAATATATATCTTCAAAAGATATGTGTAATTTAATTCACTTATTAATTTTTTTTTTTCCCAGTTGCTTGCAGTACTTTTGGCTTCCTGACTTTCAGGCACTTCTCTTCTACCATAAACCAAATCTCTCACAAAGAAACTAAATGAAAATGAAACCTTCAACAAATAAGAAAATTGGATTTATTTTCCTGCTTGCTTTGACACACCAAATATGACAGCAAAACATGACAGAACTACAATTTAAAGGTTAATTTCCTTAAGAGGGCCTCTGGACTTATAACACCCAGAGATCTATTTCAGTTACTGAAAAAATAGTCTTTAAAGTGGATGAATGTATACAGTATACTTGTTCTTTGTTAAAATATGAGTGAAAAATTTCTTTCCATTATCCTTTTGATGAAAGTACACTCCTATCTGCCTAACAAAATGTTCCCTGTTTGTATGCTACAGACCTACTAAACGCTTCCTCTAAAAATTGCAGAGTACATAAGGAGATTTACCTGGGCATACGGCAGAGAATAAGAACAACTTCCTTGTAAATCTTAACTGGCCTATAAATCTTAGAAAGCGATTAATTTTGACAATTTAAGAGAACTACCAAAAGAGGAATTTGAAGACTGAGAGGAAGAGCAGAGAGAGAAGTACTGGAACTAATATAGAATAAAAGAAACAAATGTGTAATCTTTGCATGCCTTGGATATTTTGAAAGTTTCTGAAAGCAGTAAAAAAAATGTTATGCTTGTATCAGTCTTCTATCCTGTTTCTTAATGTAACCAAATGCAGTGGGAATTTCTATAGGATCAAGGGACATTTCCAGTACTTCCTGGTAAATGTAGGGACGAAAAGACTTTCTTTTTTATTGAAATGTATCTTCTCAGATCTTCTTAAAACTGAAAAACTAAAACTCCTGTTTAGGCAATCTTCAGATTGTGTTACTTTTTAAGCTGAAGAGCTTATTCTCCCATTCACAACAATAATCCTTATTAGCTTGTAAAGGGTGAAATTGGAATAGGTACTCGGTAAACATTTCAGAATGTTACATCCTCATCTGAAGTAAATAGCAGATAATTTTAATAGTTGGTAAATGGTGAATGATGGTATATATTTTTAATTTTCATGGTATAAATCATTTTACACAAATTGAACTTTAGATTGCAGAAATTCTGGACGATGGCCACCTCTACCTTTGTGTATTTTTCGAGACTACATAGGCAGTCAGAGGGAAACAAACAAATAGTTGTCACCATCTTCTGTAGTTCTTGAATTCTTATTAAATGCAAAATGGCTGCTGGGTCTTTTTAAGGTAATTTGTTAAAAGCAGTAAAGGGTGTCAAAATAACATCAATAATGTTCAGCTATTGCTAATAACATCCTAGTGAAATGGATGTATAAATTCCTTTTGGACAAGTATACATCATTCTCTGACCTTTTAGTTCTTTACTAATATCACCAATGACGATGTAAAATTCTCTCAATGTCAGATGCTATGTTTTTCTGCGATGTGGACACCCGTCACAAGGAGCTCAGCTGAGACTAACAACTTATTTAGCATAGGTCACTGAACAACTATCAAATGCTCAAAAATCCCAGTGACTACCAGCTGCAGAAGATTCAGAGCAATGAGTTAGAGGTGAAAGACTTCATAAACCATTTCCATTTCACTAAGCCATCCAGTCTCCTCCTCCACTCTTTTTCATTATATTTGACATTTTTTAGATTTAATCTTGGTTCCAGACTAGTAGCTTGTAGCTGTGGGCTGAGGGGATGAGACTTTTTTGAGCTGTAGAACATATTAAAAGGGAAAAATATGAAAGGTATGTGGAAAATGCAGGCCATACAGAGTTTAATAGAGTTAGTTGCTAAGCACAGGCACTTTCAGGAAAGAGTTCAGTTTCTAATGTTGCTCCTGATAGCCAAACCAACTTAGTGACGGGGGAGCAGTCAACAACAGTGATTCCTCTGTGAAACACTGCATGACCTTGGCGCCATGGAAGGGACAGAATTGTCACTGAGTTTTAGTCAAAATTGCTGAATTTGCTCCTACGGGGGTAAGCAGTGATTATAGCTCTCATTATTTGCAGAAACCGCCTTATTTCCTCAGCTGATCTCCCTCTCATTCTCGTTCTGCACACATGCAAACTCTCAACCACAAAGTCAACTGGAAGGATACAAAGAAAAATATAAACAAATGTAAGATGTCTGGCAATGTGTCAGGATATGTCTCCAAGAGACAAAAAATTAATAGAAAAAGATATATTTTTTTATTATTTTTATTTCATCTTTTAAAACAATATGTATGCACTTGCAAAAATGGTGTTAAAATATAAGCCTAGACTACAGGATAATTTGTCTGTTTTAAGAGATTCAGAACAATACAGTAAGTGACAAGCTAAGTCCATACTTACTTATTCTTAGCCCCAAAACCCAAATGGTAATCCCAGCCTGCCACTTCAGTACTCTGTGGTAAAGTGTAAGAGAAACACTCCAAAGTGCTTAGGAAATGCAGTTAGGCAGTTTTATTATTATTACAAAGATCTTTCTACTATTAGACAATGTTTGTGTGCATGTGGCTTTACAGATTGATAAATTCTTTCTGAATGTGTATAAATGTAGTCATACATGCTCATACATATACATGTACAAAATAAAAATATGGATTATATATAAATGGGCAATTAGCATGTATTGTGTTTGTGTGTGTATATATATATTCCAAGTGTATCGATAATTGCACGTATTCCATGCTATATAACTGCGCATACAGATTTTTTATAAGAAAGTATGGGAAAATATAGGATACATGGATATATGTGTGCATATTTAACCTTTAGAATGACTGCAAAAATGCATATATTTGAAGATGGCTTTACGTTACTCAAATATGCTTGAATAATTCAAATTTATCCCATATTGCAGAATAGGCTTTAAAATACAACTAATCAGATATTGTGATTTAGCTAATTTAGCTGATACTGACTTTTAGCTAACTACACTGAATTCACTTGGGGTGAATGAAAACCACATTTGATCTGTTATTGTCTGCCTGTTGTGGAAAAGGAATGGAATTGAAATATGTTATCTAAATTACAATATACACCTGCTTTCTGCCCTAAATAATGCGAACCTAACAAAAAGCAACAATTAATACTACCTTCAGCCTTCATTGGTGACTGCATGATGGTTAAAGGTGCTACACAGAGAGAAAATGTCTACATTTGTACAAAGGCTTATATATATTTGAACATTTATACTTTTCTGCACTGTGGGATCTTGCAGTGTGTCTTTTGTAAAGAGGAGAATAATGTTTTAAAAACCTGCCTTGGTTAAATTTTTCACTTGGTAACAACAGTGTAGTATGTCATATTTCTATGTCAGACAATATGCATATAGGCATATAGGCAAGGGCAGTCCATAACTGAAGCATACATAAGCTCTGCTGTACCTTCAGTTTTTTCACAGGGACAGTCCCAGGGCTGTCCTTAACCAAAAGCAGAATAAATTGCCCTGTTTGGGCTGCCTTCCTACAGGTCCCATGTCTGATTTCAGTAATGTGATTGTAAGTGTTAGACATCCCAACCCTTTCCGCACCTTTTGGTGTGCGGCAGAGGGAGAAAATGCACCTGACCTGGACCTGGTCTCTCTGTGATCTTGGCCTTGAACTAGCAGAGGACCATGCAAACCATGGACCTGCCACTGCTTGGGAATAATCTTTAACCTGCCCAAGCCCTGCAGTGGTCAATGGCTCAAAGGCACTCTAATTCTCTACTTTGGAGCAAATGCTGAAAGTAAAAATGAAAAAAGGAGTGTCTGGTGTTTTGAAGATGTGGTATATTGTAAAGTTTTCTCCAGCTAACATTTCACTGTAGCTCAGATGGAGAATGTGAATGCTAAAATATGTATATTTTCCATGGATCACCAGGCCTATTTAAAAACAAAATCAATAAACTTGCCTGCAACAGAAAGATTTCTTGTTAGATATTTTCCCTGCATTCCTCTGGCACTACTATGAAAGGTAGAGTGCGCACCCAGTACTGTGACCTAACACACAACCAATGCAATCTCAGATTTCCTCTAGGAAAAAAACTTTCAAAATGTGACTTCAGATTATAAGAAAGATTCCTCACCATGAGCACCAAATATCATGGATATTACAGAAGAAAACATTTTAATACTTAATATTGCAATTAAAATGTCTCTGCATTATATTTCTAATGATTTCCAAGGTTCTCTTCTTCTGTCTGTTTCAACTAATTTTTATCTTTTAGCAAGGAGGAAAAAGGCATAGAAGAAAAATAGGAATTAATGCTGTCTAAAGATAAACACTTGGAGAAAAGGAGTCAAAAAATCCCAATAATTCATCAAACAACCACTGCCTAAGAGAGTTAGCAAATTGTCTGCAACACTGATTTATAAATTGAGAAAGTTGCTTGAGCTATTGCAGCACTTGCAGCTTTTGCTTTCTGTTTCCACTGGCTCCAAAATTAATCAACATTAAATGTATTCCAGGATAATAAAAATAGTACTCTGTGAAATTCACAATTTTTTTTTCATTAGATTTTATGATATCTTTTTGTGATTCATGTAATCTCTAACTTTTGAATTTCACTGGTTTCCTATTAGTCATGTGTATACAAACTGAGAGAATGATTTAGGCGCTATTGTTATAATTGGTCAAGGAAAAGAGAGAAGTCTTTCATGCCAATATCTGAGCAGGCTATCTGTCATGTAATRTTTTCCTTACAGAAATCTATACTTTAATTGGCTTTGTCAGTGTACCTCATTATATATTGATGGATGAACAAGTCTTGTCTTTTAAAAGGAGAAAAGGTGATAAAAGACATACTTTTTTGTTCAAAACTACGACAATACATGCCTCTTAAAATGTATCTTATATGACAGTCATGTTTATTTTACAAATGCATACTTCCTTACTCTAAAATGCACCTTCTTCTGAGGCTTGCAGTGATTTAAGTTGACTTCATAAATATTTAAAAAGAAATTATTTTCTGGTCTTCAATTATAATATGCCTATGCAAACAAAAACGGTTTATGTCCTTCTGGTGATTAAACCATAACAGTAACTCTCCTCCTTCAACTCCTCTCTACTCGGCTGGTTTCATGTAAAGTCAAGATGGAAAAATAATCATTCCATTCTTTCAACTTGGTAGGATATTATTGCTAATACTGACAGACAACATCTCAGGCATGCGTGAAAACACATTGCCCTTACTGTCCAGCTGAACGCAAATACCTTTCAATGGGACAGATATACCAAAAAAGCAAATGAAAATAAAACTCTTTAAAAATATAGAAGAGCATCTTTTTTTGATCAGCAAGCATCACTGAGCATTTAGGATGAAAACAAGATTGTGCCAATTTGTGGGGTGTAACCACTCCACAAAGGAAGAACAATAAAAGGGGCATTTCCTCTAACCGGGAATGCACAGCAGCTCTCTCTCAGGGGCTGTAACTGGAAGCCATAACGTCGCACACTGGAAGCAATGGGTATTTCAGTCCAATATGACCATGGACACCTCTGTTTTCACCCATGTCGTGCAGTGGACTCACTGCACCTTCAGGCAGGTAAGCACATGTCAATGCTGAAGCTTTTCTGGCCAAAGACGCAAGGCTGAGTTTCCTTCCATACAGCTGGGTTAGCTCATGGTCCACCTAGCCCAAAAGTCTGCGTGTCCAGTTCGTTTCTTTCTAAGGAACTAAACAGCTTACCAAAAACATCATAACCGTTTCTATAAAGGTAACTGATATGCTGAATAAAATTCACCCCCCTTTGACACCAGTGGCAAAAATCCCACTGACATCAGCACAGCCAAAGTTCAGCAAATTTTACTGAATTAGGGTACAGCAGTAGGAAGCAGAAGTGTTTTACGCTTTCCTCTAGGTACTTAATGGGTTGTAAACTTTAGGCGTTGCACAACTCCCATTAGTGCCAATAGGAGAAATGTGGCTAAAATTGAGTCAGTTCTTTCTGAGAATGTTAAATGACAACGAACTTAAAAGTATATACAGCAAAAAGTTTTATTTCAATGAAAAACATGCCTGTGTTACGTTGCTCCCCCAAGGTCTACCCTAGAATTATGAAAGTTTTTTAGTTGCCTTGGGAAAATGTATTTTGTGAAAATAGAGCTTGTCACACCAGGGCCAATTTTATTAGAAATCAGCACTTAACTTTGCTGGTCATAAATAACACAGCACATAATTTTGCAAAATTCAGGAAAAAATTGTATTTAATACCATAGCTTTTTGAAAGGAATTATAGATGCATAGTCCTTACAGATCCAAGAGTATAGACAGAGTGGGTGAATGGAATATTAGAAAGAAGACTTCAGAAAGTAGATGTCTGAAGTAACATTTAATTTTTAGGACAAGGACTCTAGCAGATCCTAGGAACTGAGAGCAGAAAACCATCTGGCTCTGCAGCAACGTAACAAAGAGAGTCTTCCCATAGCTAGTCAAATGGATTATTTACCCGAAAATTTTAGTCCTAAATTCATTTCTGGAGAAAAACAGTGAAAAAATAAGGGCATGAGAGGGAATCTAAAATATGTGTCCTAGCTTGTCAGGTTGTTAAGGTTGTTTGGCGGTTCCAACACAGAGATAACAACGCTTCTAAGAAAGAATTGGTCAATCACTGAGACTTTTATTGTTCTACAGATGTTGTTTATTAGTTTATGATTCCATGAGCCATCAGGCAGATGAATCCTAAGGCAAGTGGCAAAAATATATATTCCAAAAATATATTTATGTTGACCACAGAATCTGTTCAGATTACCCCGAATATCTTACTTTTTAAGAGTTTCATTCATGTGGCGCTTGTAAATACGAATGGTGTGTAACAAACAGTCTTAAACAACAAGCTCACCTTTATCCCATTAATCTCAGTGGTATCTGAGCTTGAAATCCCAAGGATAACATTTCAATATCAACACTGATTATTAAAATGCTGATCATTTTAATAGGCAAAATGAAGGGGAGTGCAAAAAGATAGAGACAAGTGGGAAATGAAAGCAGCAGCAGTAAAAACATGCAGAATGCAGAATATAGCCAGAAGAATTGGGGAGGAAAAAAAAGGGGGGAAAAAAAAAAAGCCTGCTCAGGTTTGGCAGAGGCATGTAGGTTTAAGAGCATTTCATTCTAGTGCAAAGCAAAAGTGTTTTAGTACTACTGCCTATCTTCTTTTAAAGAGGCTGATTACTTCACATCTAGAATAGACACTTCAATACAAAAGAGAAATTAGGGGTCTTCAATTTCTCCATACCATTTATGTCACGCACAAAAGAAAGAATGTAATTCTATTAAATTGATCTTTAATATTTCCTTTTTGTTTCACAAACTAAAACAAGGACTGTATAGAAGGTTAACACATTTTGTTGAAATATTGCTAAAGTAACAATGATTAAATTGCTATACATATTAATATAATAAATATAATAATATAATAAATATAATAAAATAAAATAATTTTTTCTTCATTTCTTGTCAGGGCAGGTGATAATCTGTCTTTGTTTTTTCAGAATTTCATTCTTACATTCACACTGAAATGCAATGCTTGAATTTCCATGATGCTGTGAAAGTGCTGAGATGCACTGAGGAATATTACATAAGGCACCATTTGTTGTATGATGTTAAATCAGTTGACAGCCAGTCCCTTGGATCAAGTGTGGCAGGGAGCTGAAGAGGTATTTTGTAAGCTAGAACTTGTTGAGCCAGAGTTCAGCATATTCCTGTCTTTGGTCCTATAACAGAACCATAGACATCAGGAAGAATCATTGAAGGCCCTGTAATTTCCAGCTGTGCCCAAGTATGGAATTATACTCACAAAGAATTCTGAGTCTCCTAAGCATCACTGGTAAATTTTGCTTCTGAGTATGGTCCAAAAGGTATGCAGGGGCTATGAGATTGACTTGGGAAATATATATACTAACTTTTTTTTTCATGTCTAGTCAGACTTCTCCCTATTGCAACTTGTGACTGTTGCCTTTTATTCTCAGGTTCTGCATCTGCAAGAAGAGTCTGTCCCTGTCAGAGCATCTGCACCATGAGGAGAGTCAAGCCCTGGACCAAGCTCACAGAGAGGTTGTTCCATGCCCCTCCTTGGAGATATTCAGTACCAAATGGGCCAAGGCTCTGAGCAACCTGGTCAAACTTCGCAATTATCCTCGACGAGCAAGATGTTAGACCAGATGACCTCCAGAAGTCCCTTCCAGCCCATTTTCTTCTATTGTTCAAGTTTCTAAAGATTTTTAATAAGAAAAGCCTATTGTTATCCTTGCCCTTCTGTCTGACACTTTTTTTCTTTATCCCTCAGAATTTTTGGAAATTATGTGTCCCCCAATTGCCTCTGGAGCCTTCATTTTCTTGTGAAAGTTCCTTTCAAATAAGACACTACTTTTTGCTGTTACTTCTCTTCAGTTCAGAATGAAAAGTACTTTCTCCAAGACTATATAATTAATCTATACACTATGAAAGACTGGCTCAGTGCATGAGTTATGATTGAACTGTGGCATTCTCCACTCCTGTACCTGTCCAATTTTGTCATAATGTACGATTTTGCATTACATGTACTGTAACTCAGTATAATTTGCTTCATTTTGCAACACAAAATTGGGATTCAAAAATCATAAATAATAAAAAGGAAATAAGAAAATATTCCTTTTAATTGATCATAAGATCAATAAATTATTCTCATTTAAAAAAAATTAAAAGCCTAATTCTGTAAGCATGCTGATGATGTAAAGGTTAGAATCCTGGGAATTCTCCATTATACATGTGCTTTTCAATCAAAGATCAACAGAAGCTCCATTGTTAGACAACAGCTTTAAAATGAAATATCCTGCCTGGAGTTAAGAAGGTATGATGTGTTTGTTTGAAAGGAAAGAAGGGTATCATTTGGTGAAACTGCAGGAAGCTTCAGAGTAGCAACAGGGTTTCTTGTTTTTTCAGTGCCTCCAATTGACTTCATACACATTTTAAAGAAGTCACTGAGATTAATTAAATTCAAGTTACAGTTACAAATTCTGGTAATTCACATTTTCATTTAGAGCTCAAAGAAAAGAGAACTTGACAATGGTAGGCATATATAACCCATTGGTTGCTACAGGTTATGTTTTGCTCTTTGAACTCCATTTGTTACAGAAGCTCAAAACTCTGCTTCTGTGATCCCATTAAGGCTCATAATGCATATATAACTTGACTGTGTTAACAAAGATTCAGTTATAGTTTTACATACGGTACAAGAGAAACTGATATAGAATCATTTCAACATAATTCTACTGCTTAAAGACAGAACATTTCTTTTTATGTGAACCATTTTTCTAATTATGATTTAAAAACTATACCAGATTTCATTAATGTCCATTTCTAAGGTAGAAATCAGCTATTATCCTCAAATCTCAGTAACAACAATTATATCTATTTTCATTTCTATCTCATTAAGGTGTATTTCCTTTTAAATTTTTGCCACCTTTGTGACTAGCTATTGGGGATTCAAAAGGAATGTCCAGTGAACTTCAATGATCTGTGAACTGCAAAATGTTTTGCTTTGTTCCTACTTTTACGTTCTGAATAGAACTTCACCTTGGAAATGGAGCACAGTGTCCAACTGAAATAGTAATATAAAAAAATGGTGGAGAATATAAATTTTTGAAGAACTGAAAGAAGGAGTTTTGGGGATGTGGGAGTGGGCTGGGAGTTGTAGACTGGTCTGTATTTACTTTTTTCTTGTGGTAACACTACTACCCGGTGGAGTGTGCTCACTTTGCCCTAATTGAAGTGCTGGCTGATAAACATTTATGAATGCACATAAGTTCTTATATGCCTTCTGCCAGTTTTTTTGTTTGGTTTGTTTTTTACCTTCAGCAGCACTAATTGGTCTAAGTAATCATGGGTTTCTCTAACGTGTTTTATTTGAAACCATGGTGAATCTTTGAGGTTCTTAAATATTTTTTCCTATAAATCTTTATAGGAAGGTTTCCTTATTCACACATATAAATGCTATATACACAAATGGACCACTTTTCTACGTCTTGCAACCTGGTGTCCTAAGGGAGGGATAAAACCTTCATGGGCAGAACTGGACCTCTGTGAATTCACAAAAGCCAGCCTGCTGCCTAGTCAGTGACTTAAGCAACAGGGGGGTTTGAGGAAAAGGTTTCTGTTCACTCCAGAGTCTAACTCCAGTCTCTCTCTCAGACTGTTTTGAGTCATTCATCTTTCAAAAGTTCTTCCAACAGCACTAGAGCATCTGTGAACAGAAACCAGAGACACACAGGACCTGTGGACACTATTCTTATTATAATGTAAAGAACAGGCGTAGGACAGGTTAAAGATCCCTCTCTTCTACTCTCAGGTTTTTGAAGCGAACACTAAACAGATACTCAGAGAATAAGTAGAGGAACACATGTATGCAACCAAGTCATATCCTTCAGATAGTATCCAATGGAGACTTTATCTTAATTCAGTGAAGTTCCTTTTCCAAACTAGTCAAAGTGTATGTGAGTAGCTCCAGTGACTGCAAAATACCACTGCAGCAATGCTGCAAATAAAATTTTATGCAAATTTAACTCTTCCTGTGTTTATATCTCAATTTATTCATCAAATATAGGGACTATAGCTCTTTTCCATTCTTGAATGCTTGGAGTTTTGGATATATAACTTGTAATTTGAAGACATACTTCACCTGTTTTTTGCTTTTGTTCAACATACGGCAGATCCACAGAGTATTAAAAAATGATCCTTATTTGTTAGTGGACCACACCAGTGTTTTATCTCCACTATAGGAGTTGTTTCCATTGTGCGGCCAATACAGTAGCTGTTCCATATCATGAGTCCTTAAGTACCAGTGGCACCCCTAGCATGTGTCAGGCCCTTTTCTGCCTAAAATGATATGGTAAGCTACAAGAAATTTTTAAGCTGGCTTTCTAGAAAGAGTCAAAATTACTCTAGGAACTCTCTACCTAGACATTTTGCCAAAACTGTATGAAGAAGATACATAGGCAATTAAATAAAGTTACATAAACTTGGAAAGAAGGTTATATTTCATAATCTCATTTACAAAGACACAGCAAGATTTATGTACAGGCTATTTTGACTGGAGAATTTCTGATTTAGTTATCTTCAGCAGAGCCTAATACTCTTAAATCCAGACATCAGATTTGGCTTTGCTAAATACTAGCAAACATATATGACAAGGGCAATATTCATCCTTGTTTACAGCTTTAAACTATAGTTGCTTAAAACCATAAATTTAGAGGAACTTGCTTCTTCAGTTTTACTCAACAACAAGAGGTTCTGCCTTCCCTTGTTCTGCAGGGACGGTTAATTGCTTGGATCTTCTCACTTGCCTCAAGGCAGCTAAAGCGGTTTTGAAATAGGAGTTCAGAGGCGAGACGGGAAAATTACATTTGTTCCAATTCCTTATTTCCGCTTTAATAATTCTATCCTTTCCCACTCAAGGCCAGAGCTGTGAAAAAGGGATCATTCTTCTTTGTTCCTTATTTAAGGATATTCTTTAACCCTCTGACTAGCAGGCTGAAAGAAACTTGAATCAGAACTCTGGTCACTCAATATTTATTTTGATCCTTTCTTCAGTATGTGCAGGCAAGAGGTGGGTAAAACTGATCACAATGTTTTCTTCTGCAGAAGCTAGATAAATTCTTGCTAGTTCATATTGCATTACTTAAATAATTAAAATAATAAATACATAAAACTTTAAAAAAATTTTATATGAAAATTATTATGGAATTATTTACATGTTCATTTCACATAATCTTCATCAGAAAAATGTCCCCTCAATGACTATTGACACGTGTATCATTTTATATATGAAACTATCTGATTTTTGCTGTTTTTGATTGAACTGACTTACTTTCAAAATTGCCTTAGTCTGATTTGTCAAGATACTAGAGTGCAAATATCAAAATCATTACTTTCTTTTTAGCATCTGAGTCCTCAAAATTGTCAGCATTTTAAAATTGACACAGAGCAGCTGTATCCATTATCAGTTTAACTAGTAGATGGAAACTGAATTTTAAACAACTTCCATTATTTGTTGAGTAACAAGATGCTCTTTCCAGTTAGTTCTACTGTGGGTTCCATTCTTAAGATGGAACTGGAACAATACTAACATATTAGAGTGGCCTTGGAGTGCACAAACTGGATTCTTTTTTGATGAAATTAAACTAGAAGATGTGTTTGTAGTGTCTAGCTGATATACTCCAGTTACAAATGGGCATTCAGTCCATGGGACACAACTAGGATTCATGTGAAGATGAGAGGAAAAAAAAAAGGATGAAATAGGTACTCTTTAAGTCAGAACCTCACCACCAACTGAGCTGTTCACTACAAGCAGATGGAGACAAATAACCCAATAACATAGACCTTTTGCTTTTTCTTTTCTTTTTCGGCCAAGTAGCAAGTAAACTATTCCCACTGTCACTCACTTAACATGAGACCCTGAGAGAGCACAGTTAAACTGATTGTGGCATACTGATGTTCAGAAGCCACAAGCTGAAATGAATATTCACCCTTGAACGGAGTATCGCTTTACTTCTCCATTGGCAGTCGAGTGCCATAAGCAGTTACCACAGAAGTATTTGACAAAGTTTTTTAATGGCTGAACCAAACCAGTGACTAAATTTTTCGTATGCACTGTGGTTTTCCATTGAATTCAGGCACAGAGAAATTGCTTCCTTTTACAGAAAGTTCAGTTCAGTTAATGCGTTGGAAAAGATACAACCTTCTTCACTGACTGTTGTTGGTAGTTTCCAGTTTTAGACTTGACATTTTAGGAACTGAGGCTGAAGAAAAAAGAATGAGATAGTTAAGTTTTGGTTGTGTATTCTACCTTCAGGTTAGAGAGAACAACCACTATTTTGAGATGGGACTACTACTAAATAATTTGACCAGGCATAAAAGATCCTTTAGAAGCAATTCTAACATTCTGTTCATATCATAAAGCATTGTATTTTTACCATTTTTTATATATAGGCTTCACACCAGCATCTGCATGTACTCAAATTTAGAAACGACAACAGAAAATTCTATCATTTATTCTACTTTTCTGCTTGAAAACAGTTATTATCTGGTTCTTCAGAGTAAGACACAGAGATTCCGTTAATCTGTAATAAAACATACTAAAGGATAAGTTTGTTTAAAAAACACGGTTTAGCCACATAAGCCAACCTCTTAGAATGTTTCATAACTTACAATGAGTATTTATTAAAGCACTGAATTTTTCCTGGGTTTTGATTTCTCTTGCACCTGTCGTTTTTCATTTGATAATGACCATCGTCTACTCTTTCACAATTCAAGGAGGAGCTCTGGATTGCAATTTTAACTGTGCACTTCAAAAGTATTATGTTTTCAGTAACGCTTTCTGTTC
Organism: Oceanodroma leucorhoa; assembly: GCA_030449065.1. Lineage (NCBI taxonomy): Eukaryota > Metazoa > Chordata > Aves > Procellariiformes > Oceanodroma > Oceanodroma leucorhoa. The sequence goes on from JASVER010000005.1 coordinate 10,661,372, forward strand.
TTATTACGAGCATTATCATGAGGACTGATTAATTTTCTGTCATTCTCTGTCCTTGTTACAATTCTTGCTCTGCGAATAAGACATTAAACTTTTCATGTACAATAAATTATGCACTTGCTGTACTGCATTAACCTTTCAGATCTTCTGTATTTTAGTAGGCTAGCAATTTTATTCCTTTTTAAATTTTGTCAGGGTAGTGGAAGGAAAAGGTAGCAGAGTCAACCAGTCAAATTCCAGAAAACTGACAAGGTCAATGTAAAACGCTTCTACCCTACGCAAATGTAGGGAGAATGTAAGCCTAAATTTTAATGAAAATATTATCAGAAGGACAGGAAAATTATGATATTAGAGTGAAATAATTAATACAAACCACTTTTTTTATTCCTGGTTAAAACTATGGTTTTGCACCATTTAATGGTTTCCTAGACTTAACTGGTGCCTTCGGTTCTCACTAGTAGCAAAAATGTCTCCTTTTTTGGATCAGTTCCTTTTGTATAAGCCCTTTGCTTAATGTTATTTGTGAAAGGTACTTGACAAGAGAAACTGTAAGTGTAATAAAAGGATTTATGATGCCCTTTTTAGTGCCATAAAGTTAATTCTGGTCGCTAGTGGGACTCTGTCTGAATGACAAGTTTAACTTGCTCTTGATCTTCAGAAAGATCACTAAAATAGTTAGCTTTGTGCCTAAAGGCCTCTAGCTAATTTAAAACTAAAGTCCAGTTAAGCACTAGCTTCTGAGAGAACAACTCTCAGGAATATTTCGCTGAAACGCCACAAAATGCCATGAAATCATAAGAAACATTCAAGACAAGGCCTGATCAGGAGCGTTCCTTGACTATCATTTAATCACTTAAAAGTCAGGTAGGTAAATTACTTCTTTAGTTCCAACTCCCACCAGAAGGAAATTAAAAAGGTTGCAAATAATATTCCTTTTGTCTCTTCCTCTCATCCTGACATCAAGCTTGAAAAAAAGTTTGCGGAAACACTTTCAAGTAGTTTAAACATATGGCCTAAAACAATGCTTCAGTCTCTGTGTTTGCCTTAGACATGTTAGTTTAAATCTTTTATTTATTTAATCTCTTTACATTTGAAGAAAACATAAGTACTATCTGATGTCTACAGTGAAGATGAAGTGAATTATTAAGTGAAGAAGAAAAGTGAATCATTAATTTTTAGACTATCACTTGCTGTCTGGATGGGCTTATTAACAGGCAAATGATAAGATGTGAAGTTTTCACAACAATTTGTGGCATTTGACTCAATATTTTGAACTGAATTGCTAAAAGATGTACATAGCAGGGTAGATCTTATTGCTAGAAAATCTAGTAGTAACTAACATTTGATCTTAAGCAAGTCTGAAAAAAAAACCAAAGAAACCTCACTAGTGACCAAACTTACTTTTAGGATATTATCTAATAAGAAAAAAAGTTGAAAACAGCCTCCCAAGCTCTCATATTTGAATATTTCCTGTCTTTAAACCAAAAGCCACAATATATAGCTGAAAAACTAGCTAGAGCATTTTTAACAGAATGTTTTTAATTACATGGAACATTGTAATTCAAGAACATTAATTATTAAATTTAATTGTTGATTGCTAATAATGAATTGATTCAAACAAAATGTAAAAATATTATTCTAATATTTTTCTTCATATTTCTTCAAATCAATAAAACCCATATACCAAACTAACACTTTAAAAAAAAGTCAAAGAAAAGTTAGATAATATGTCCTTAATAAACTAGTATTTTTGAACTGGAGAAGAATTTTTTATTTCATTTTTCATTCCAATTTTTATTGTTGAATATAGTTTTATTTCAGAATAGCATAGCACAAGTGAAGACAAAGGTTTTTTTGACTATCTAAATTTATAGTCCTTCTGACGATGCAGCAGCTGATCCCTTTCCATGCAGATTCATTAACAAAGTCACAAGAAATACTAGTCTGTATTTCTCCAAGATAGTCTCAGGATTAGGTTAATGACAGGGAAAAGTAGAATGGATGAACTGACTGCCAAATCTGAAAATTATGGTTTACAATCTATGTTGTCTAGCTGCGATACTGACATTTTAGAAATGTGCAGAAAGTCTAACAAAGTAATAGCCAAAGTAATTAAATGGAAAGGCAGTTGTTTTTAATTCTAGGATCTGCGTAAATACCAGTCATGGAGTTTATGTTTTTACAGATTTTATCAATTTTCTCCTAAGTTGAGATTTAATTAATAAGATTTCTGCTTTACTAGCATAAGGTAATGTCTCACAAGAAGAGTTCTGTAACTTGTTTTAAATTATTCCTGTCACAGAAGGAGGGTATGTGATGTGTATTTACATACTAGCTTGGAACTATAGTGGGACTGCTAGACTTTTACATCTTTTGAAAAATAGACAAAATCTTTATTTATTAGTAACATCATTTGTAAGTCATATGGTTTCTTTTGAGAGCGGTACCTCAATTTACTGCTGGATTCCTGCCTTTCCCAAACTCAAGTCCACTTAAGGATTCTGACTTTCTCAAAGAATTAACATTTAGAGGGCTGAAAGTCCTAGCTTTCCTGGGGCAAATAGCAAGCTGGTAAAATCACTGTGGTTGTATGGTCCAGTTGCTCTTTAAAAGAAAAGATGTTTTACTAATCTCTCCTTGCACCAGGTGTTCATATATATCCACTAATGTTCTGTCCAGGTTCAGTCACTTAAGATCTTTTAGTATCACATTTTAATTACTCTATACATCAGTGCCCTTCATAAGATATTTGGTGAAGGGTGAAATATCCTGGGGCAATGCAACAAGTCAGGTTTAAAAAAAAAAATCAAGCAGGCTTTATTTTTATGGTGAACCTAATTACAGAGCATGCAATTATGGTTTTGATTAATATATAGGAATCTTAATATCTAATGATAATGTAACATTCAATGTCATTCTAAAAAGTCTTTCGATAAAACCCTATCCATTTCACTCTATTTTTTTTTTTTTTTAAGGAGAATTTCACAAATCACCAGCCTACCCATTGAATCTCTGTGTCTAATGGCCTTGTGATGAAGAACCCAGCAAACTGTACAAAATATACTGTGAGCTGGAGAAACTTATGGAAGGCTATTTAACAGTAACAGAATGAGCCCTTTGCTAAAAGAGAACAAAAGAAATCTAGTCTATCAGTAGTGTATTTAATGCAGGTCACCTGGTGTCTCTCCTATGCGTGTATATCACAGAGTTTAATGTGCGTTATCAAGATGTTCATTCTAGATTAGCAGAATCCATTTGAAAAAGCTATTACTTAGGATCACTGAATAATGGTACTGTTTTAGTTAAGTTACTAGCTATAAAAAAGAAGGAGGAGAAAAATCCTGTAGCCTCCATGTCTGTCTGATCCTGGCAATGTGGTTTCCTATAATTCCCTGAGTTAGTGGGAACTCTCTCACTTATTTTACATTTTTGGCTTTCACAATTATAGCCCAATTTTACAAGGGAAAATTAGCTTCCCTAAAGTAAGTATTCTCTTGTTACATGGGAGGTGAGATCCAGACACTGCGAATTCCTGGCAGAGATGTTTACTTTCCTGTGTTTTCTTCATTTGGCGGAAGCTATTTCAATATTATTTTATATTTTGGACCAGAAAAGATATAAATAAGTTTTAGAAGAGGAAATGTATTTCCTTCCAATCAGAAGTCTATTGTTTTACTAAACCTAAGATCTAGCCCCATAGATATATGCACCCTGTATTTTATGATATAGTTCATAAATGTTACAAGACTAATTTGAAACTAATTATAATTTAGAAAAAATCTTATGTCTTAAAATAAGCTGAGTTAGCTTAATTAGTCCTATGAAGGTAAAAGTCCTATTCTCATTTTTGTATATTTTTTTTTTCTTTTTTTCTGCCTTTTTTATTCTTTCATTCCCTTCTTTTTCTTTTTTTTTTTTTTTTTTTAGTTTATTTTTTGATAGATTTCCCCACTTTCTCCAGCTCTCTTATCTTCTTTGCAGTACTTTGTACCTTGTCTCTTCCTAAGCTTTGCTTATATTTATTCACCCATATCTACTTTAGTGTAACCTTTTCCTTTCTGTTCTTCATTCACTTCTATCCATATTCATGCTTTCTGTCCCCTGATTCCCTTCTCCTCTACTCCCTGGTTGTTTTCGAGCTAGCTGGCCATCATTCAAACTTCAGTGGAACATCTGTTCGGATGGTACATGGAGCAGAAAGAGCACACTTTGAAGAATGACCCAGCCCAAAACACCACAGGGTAGAGTCTGTAGGTCAATCTGTTACCTTTGGACATCTCAGGTTTGAAAAATGCAAACTTGATTCTTAATGATAGTAAAGATCAGTAAAAGCAGACCATAAACATTCTATTCTCTCTATTGTACTGCTTTAGATTTTAATCAGTTAAGGCTTTTACATTACCTTTAGGTTATAAAACAATGCTTTTTTAAATACAGATGTGGAAACACAATGTCTTTAATGGAGAATAAGATTTTTGAAGTTAGGAAAAGGCTTTAGAGAACCAAGCACAGAGTTATGACAACTCAAGGGGAGTGCAGTCTGCCGTATTAACAAGGTAATCTTGAAAACCATCCCAAACCTAAATAAAAATAAGCATGTGAAGCTAGTTTAAAAACTTCACACACTCTTATTTTCAGTGTTAGTGAGGCTATTGCACAAGAAGAACAATGATGGTTTCCCACATCAAGAAAATGTCCTGAAAAATTTTAAATAAGACCAAGGATCCTAAAAGTGAAGCTTAGAAGAACATGCTTGGATTAATATCCTAGGTAATTACTAGATCTGTTTAGACCATTCTGGTAAACGAACACAGAAAAAGGTAGAGCTATGTCTGGAATTTTGGGCAGTAAACAGGAATTCTGATACTCCCTGTTGCTTAAAGATTTCTAGTATATTTTGGTGATTCTCACATACAGCTATGACAAGAAGGAAGACAACAGTGGCAAAAACTAAGTAAAGATAAATAACAAAATAAGTAATTTCATCTCTTAGAACTGCTATTTCTGTTTTACTGATGAGATAAGGCATATGTGAACTCTTGCATTAATTAAACTGCTAATGTAACAACTTGGCTTCCTTCACAAGACTCTTCATTAAGCCTTAGTTCCCTTCCTCATTTCTTTTGACTCTGCAGTGGGTTGTAGTTTTCTTTCTCCCACCATCTGCTACCCACCACTGTATAACCATGAATTCTGCATTAATGAAGAAAGTCCTATTACCAATTCAGAACAACTTTTTGTTTACTTGTGTATGACAATGGAAGAAATAGTGACAAAAAGGACAACTTTATGTTACTGTCAGAATATATATTTGATAACATTTGTGACCTTGTGTTTGCTTTTCTTTCTGTGCTTATTTTATCTTTTATTCCTATATAGCCATCTGTGATCCTTACATAGCGTATAAATCCTTTCAGGATGTTTGTGCAGCAAAGAATACAAGGACACTGAAAATGCAACAGCCATTAGGCACTACTTGAGTTTAAACAATAACAATAGCAGTAGATTGTGTTTGTATGTGCCTTCTGATACTTTACAATTTTTACTGCAAAGCAGAATTTACTGTGCTACCCCAAATATCTGTGTTGAATTCAGCAGCGGATAGGACCCAAGAAAAAATAAGATGACAGAAATGCTCATGATGTCGTGCTAATGTCCACTAATTCCATAAAACTACTCTGTTCTCGTAAAACTAGAGTTTTTTCCATTCCAGAAAATCTTTGACAAATAAAAGTTGTATAGCTGCAACTAGCATTTGAACCATATGCACTCAGCCATGGATTTGTGGTCCAAATCCCTCACTCCTATGCATCTTTCCTTTCTCCCTCCAGTCTTCCCTTCTCATTTGAGGTCTTTTCACACAGCTGTCCTAAGAAAGAACAAAGCAGTACAGATCATATGTTTACATCTTTAAGGATGCAGGAGCTTCTGAAGTCAGGGAAAGACAGATGTATCTAATCTAATCTGTACACTAAAGGTAAATGCTGTCACTTCTGAAATACATATCTGCTCTTGGAGCTGTTTCCCCTTCCACAGATGAGATGGACAAGAAGATCAGGAGCTGGGATTAACAGAGAGAGGAACTCTGGATTTTGAGAGAAAAAAGAAATCAATGTTAAGGAATCATGAAGGCTCACTGAAGAAACACTTCTTTCTTCTCCAGGGCTGGGAAAGCTGCCCAATATAGTTAGCATTTATATTGCCTGGAAATTACATTAGAACATTTGGGAGAAGTTTCCTTAAAATATGGATGGTTCCAGGGCCAGATTTTTGGAACTGTACACATGCATGGTATATTTGAATATTGTGCAAATATTTACATGTGAGTAATATATCAGTTATTTTTGTCGGTTGTGCTGAAGTGTTTGCTGCATAGACATTTTGTTGCTCTGGAAATCTGGCACTTAAACAGTGATAAAATAGTTTTGCAGACCAGAATAGAGCACTTTGACTCAAGTCTCAGTTCTAGGGAGAATAATACTGAAAGTAACAACCTTGTGATGCAGATGGACAAATTTATCTTCATGTCACCATTGTGCTTTCAAGAACTTCGATGAGACCATACAACTGCTGGTGCAAAGATGTTCTTTGGGGCCTTTGGCTGAAGCACCACACTCACTCCTTTCTAGATGCCTTCTGTGAGGGGAAGAATTAAAGCAGGGTCACAACTGCCCTTCTTCTCTGGGACACGTGCACATCTCTGTGGAGGAGCAGGCTGAGTCCCCCTTCACGCTGCCTGTAAACCAGCTCAGCAGTCTTTGGGGACAAGCCAGGMAAGATATATCAACATTTTTGAGAGAAACAATGTGAAATTATCAAAGGTTGCAATTTCCAGTCCTCAGAGATTAAACAATTTCAACTCTACAAAGTGTCACAGTTTTCTGTTATAATTTTCATATTAATTTACCATACTATGAAATGCTGTGTCTGTTTTTCCTAAGGCATGGAGCTCTGTTTCCTAAAGGCAGATGAGCCATCAGAGGCACTGATTCAGAAAGGTCAGTTCAGTGCCTGGAAAATGTTTTCTAATTCAGAGCAGGAACTATTGACTCTGAGATTCTTTTCACCTTTTGCGTCTAAACCTCTTCATTATTTATTCCTGGGTTCATATTGTCAAGGATTGTATTCTAATTTCAGTACTTAGAATGGTAGCAAACTGCTTCCACAGGCCTGGGATAGAGATTTCATTGTATTAAAAGCAGGCTGATAGAAAGGCCTAGTTAAACGGAAATCGAAAAAGATGTGATGGGTATACCCATTTTAAGTTACTTTGTGACTGCCACTTACTTTATCTCCCTGCAGATGATTTTTCACATTGATCAGATAGAAACCTGGACTACTTCACTTCTGCATTAATCCGATGGCAGAGGAGATCCCACCCTCTGTCTCACCAAGGGTTATTTATTCTTCCCCCCATCCTTATGCTGATGCTAGAATGTGCACAGCTGTCTCAGGTCTTGTTACTTTAGCAGAGGCTGTAAAAAGAAACACGAAGCTCATGGATTTGTGTGGATCACAGGAAGCCATGTTACCAAAGCAAAAAAAAAAGTCTTCCAAATCTACCTATTTGTCCTTCAAACACTAGATGAAATTCAGCAGTTTGTTACCAGCAAATAGTTTTAAACTGACTTCTGAAACGGTTAGTAGTCTTTTAACAGTTAAAAATGCACGTTCAAATAATGTTTGATTTTTCCTAGCTATATTAAAGAGAAGAGTCTGCTTTCAAAATTCCTCATCCTACATCTTGAGTCAAAAGCAGTCTTTGACAGTGCCAAATTATCTCATTTCAGCTACAATATACTGCTAAAAGGAACAATCTAAACACTTGCACTAAATGTCAAAAACAGCCTTTGCTTTGCAAAAAAGAAAATATTCCCCTTGGCTTTATTTATAGCAATCACATGATAACTATAGGCTGTTCTACATACTTTAAACAAAAATATATACTATAATGTGAATGGCAAATGATTTAGAGTGAGCTAAATAACTTACTCAGGCRTAACTTTACAAAGACCATGATTTGACCATAAAATAGTAGTTAATTTCAAATTTCCATATAGCTTTAAGTCCATTTTTAAAGTAGATTTTTTTTAAGTGGAGTTTTTTATTTTTGTTAAAAAGTTATTACTCAAGCAAAGGAAGTTTAACTGACATGTGGAAAGCCCCTTACATACGCAACAAAATGAGAATGTTTTTCTGAGCTACCTTCCTCAACCGTGTGCCTTCCAACCTGACGTGGAAGAAAAAGCCCTGCACAGGCAGGGCAGGCTCCCCCTCCTTCCAGGGTGTGCCTCACCGCACAATGATGGTATCAAATAATGATACCCTTTAATGAATTAGGAAGAGAGCTTGAGGCAACCTAGAAAACATTCAGCCAGATGATTTTGTTACTGTGTGGTAACAACCTTAACGGAGATATTCCAGTTGGTCAGTACCTGATGCAGAGCATCTTTTCCGGTGGTGGGCTTTGCTGCTGACCTCCTCCGCCTGCCACCGGCGCTGTGGGGTCACAAATCACTGGCATATGGCTTAGCATGATTGAATCCTCTCAGCATCAAAACTCTCTTCCTGTAAAATAATATTCTAGTAGCCTAGTAAAATAGGCTGCTTCTGGTTTTCCCAAGAGAAAAACTAGCTGCCAAGTGAGGTAGAGAGTGCTGTGTGACACTCCGTCACTGGGATCAATACCTCTCAGGCCCCGGGTCTGAAGTGTTAAACATAAGACTGACATTTAGGTCGGAAGGCTGTTCTGGCTGAAATGTTGGTGATGTTTGCTGTTCAAGGAAAATAAAGATGTCATTCGAAAACTGGAAGAGTCCTGACATCTGAGCGATTGAATTACGCTGTGCTGGTGAGGTGCAGCAGGAAAACAATTATCAAATACCAGCCTTTTTAAAGAATACAGTGTATTTTTACAAGCTGTCTAAGACCTACGGAATATTGCAGGTGTGTAATATAGAATATTTTATGTAGTGAAACCCAGAATAACCACACAAGTCAGAAACATTATAAAAGATTTCAGAAGAGGAACTGCATATTTTATTCATACAGGATGACATTATCTTAGCAGATTAGGTACAATTCTTGCTAAAAAAAGGATATATTTAAATACTTATATAACCCATTAATCAGGGAAGGAAAAAATGTCTCCCTCAGCAATAAAGATTTGTGAATGGCTAATTACCAGAACATATTAATTTTTAACAGATTAATTTTTTTACCATACTTATCTAGTGTTTGGCATTCATCCTTGCATCCATGGAAAATTCTGGATGACTGCAATACTCAGAAAGGGAATTAATCAAGGCAATTACTCATTTTCAAAGAAGTAATTTACAGGAAAGAATTATATATCCCTTAGAGTTCTGACAAACAATGTAAGCACAAAGACTTTGCACGTTTCTTCCCAGCTTACAGAACGATTTTGAACCCATCGTTTCCCTAGTCCAGGTAAAAGAGCTTTGTCTGCCAAACTACTTGATTTTGAGAGTGACTGCTTGTCAATTATTGTTTTCCTTGGGAAAACTCAAAGGATTCAAACTTGATCTCAATGCAGACTATTGAGATGTGGTAGAGTTTTCCATCAGAAGCATCTTGGAAATTAAGACTTGATGATTTTTCTAAAGCACACCTTCTTATTCAAACAGAAACATATTTAAAAGCAATTTTTGGCCAGCATTATGCAACAGATTAATTCAGTGAGCACAGTGATGTCTTCTGGCTCTGTAACCTCCTAACCTAAATCATAGAAAAGCGACTACTTCTCCTGGAATTTGATTTTTGCTTCCCAGGTAGCCCTACTCAATGTGTCTGCATTTTACAGCCAAGCTGACATTATGGAAAGGATTTAACTTGCCTGTAGTAGCCTTGCCTGTAGGATTAGTGATGTCTATCCTTCCGGCCTCTGCTCTGAGCAATTTGCAGTGTGGCTCTTTGCGATTCCCTGCTTTCCTGTCAGACTGGGGCAGCCTTCTGTACCTCTACACTTACTTCATGGAAATCCTCACAGAAGAAGATGTAAGGGCAGACAGGGATGCTAAATGGAAAAGAGGCATGCTTGACCGTTCTCATAAGCAAACCATGATAAATAAGTGGATGATCCAGTATTAAACCTAGCTGCTCATTTTTTAAAAGTCTATTCACCTCAGTTTTTAGTATAGCCCCAATTCTCCATCTGTGCACAAAGAGGGTTGGATGAGAGGATCCAGCCCTTCAGCTTTCCTGGAAGTGGTTCTTGACTATCTGCTTTAAATGTTCTAACTGCAAAATATTTTTAAATACTTGCACTTACTTACTCTGATCCTGCTGACTGAAGTATGTTGTACAATCCTATTTCTCTATTCCCCCCGCAAGAACTGCATTTTTCTAAAGGTTGTCCTGTCTGCCTGTGCTTAGATGCCACGGTCAGGTGGCAGAAGTTATGAGATAGAGATGGAAAATGGCTCTTTGCAAGAGTCATTCCAATGACTTCTCTAAGATATCCTCATTCAAAGATCATAAATGGGAAGTAAAAGTCAAAGTCATGCTCACCAGTTACTGTGAACTGTTAAGATAAGACTCTCCTATAAAAGTCACTGGAAGGCACATACTGCACATGGTTATTTAATCCCTTACAAAGCTGCATTGGTTTAGTAAAGAATGCACACAAACTTGTGCTCTAATATGCTGTTACAAAAGTTTTAACCCATCTTCTTTTTTGCTGTTTTTCTTTTTTTTTTTTTTTTTTAATTCTAATAACTAGGTAGTGCTTGCCTTAAAGGATGCTATGCTATTGCATGAACACATTTTTCATATAAAGTGATTAAATTAATCTGGGTACTCAAATCATGTTACTTGTGTAAGTACAGATTATTCTTGCAGAAAAATATTTTTGCACCCTGCATAAGGCTCAATTTGCTGTAAGATGTCTCTTAGGATTGCAAATACTGGATGTTAGAAAAAAATTATTTGATAAATAAATGCTCTGGCCAAATCATAAACATATAAGCAGTATTAAACTGCACAATTTTGTGAGATACAAGATGGTTCAAAATTCAAGTTTTAGAAAAAAAAGAGAGAACCAATGTGTTAATTGTTCTATACCTTAATAATAAACTTCACACATTCAGAAATATGTGCAATTTAGACAATATAGCACTGAGCTAACATGCAGAAAAATGTAAAATAAACTCACTATAAATACTGCTTATAAGAGCAGAGAAATCTGTCTTTCAATTTACAAGCCGTAAGGGCCAGAAAGGATCAAGAAACATGAACAATAAAGATTTATTTTTGTATAGTTCAATTTAGTGGCAGTTACTGATAACAAATCCACACAAGTTGTATGCATGTAAATGTGATTCTCAAAAAAAATGCATCATTAAGTAATAGTGATATGATTCTAATGTACTCTTCCCCCTTCTTTCCAGTTGCTCTTTGGCAGCTGGATTTATCAACAAAGTAAACACAAGATAGGAAAGGCTTGTCCTGTGTTTACCTTTCATGTACAGGAATTGCTAAATTGTTCAAAGCTGTTTTGATTGCACTTTCACCATTAATTCCCAAAAGTCTGCTTGGGACATTTTTCAGTTTTGTACCAGCTAAAGCACATTACTTTAGGTAAAATACTGTAAAACTGCAAGGCTTGAAATGAGTTTTTGTGATTCAAATGTTATTTTCCAAAGTTCTGGTCATAAGGGACATATTAAAGTTATTTTCCCATTTTAGAGCATGCCTCCAAAGGTTTGGGCTTTACTAAAAACTGTAAACAATGACTCAGATGTGCTTAAGTAGAGCCACATCAAAACTAAGTAACAGTGAAAGGCTAATGTCTGAACTTAACAGCTGAAAATAGAGAGTGGTATAAAAAAAATAAACATTCAAATGAATATTACCTAAAGAAAAGAGAAAAGGCTGCCATAATCAAAATCAATTTGATGACCTACTATATAATCTTTGCTTAGGTATTCTGAAATATCATCCCCTTTGTTAGATAGAACTTGTCCTTCTTAAGCTCTGTGCTGGTCTGGGCCATTACTTTAAAGCCATTATTTTAAAGACTTCACAGAGGTACAAGGAAAGTGCAAAGCAGGTCCTCCTGCAGATGCAACAGCAAGTAACACAGCACTTAATGCAAAGTTCTTACTGTGGAAGCAAGGATGAAGAGACACTTCTCTACACTCACAGATGTTACACATTTGGAGGTATCCAGTATTCAGGTGTCCTTACAACATCTATGCTATTGTTTTACCCATATTTTCATTTCTCCAGTCCAGATGACTGCAGTCTTTCATGTCACCCTTTGGTTTGCAGTCTATCATGGCCCTTTTTTTATCCAGCTCCCATGTTAATTCCTTCATTAATTCATCCACTGCCTCTGAAGGAACCACTGTCCATCTCTCGTGTTTTTTCTGAGACTGAAGAGTCCACAGAGCTGATACAACACTCTGGCTGCATCCCATTCCCAAAATCCTCCTTTTTCATTGCTTGAAAACTTCACCCACATCACCCAATGGTGAAAGGCTCCCACAGCCTTTGCACTGTCTGCTCTGCTGCATTATAAATAAGAATAAGGCCATTGTTAGTGTAATCTTAACAGTTATTTGGCACCAATCTGCAGAGATTAATGGAATTCATACAAAACCAGGAAGGAGTACAAACCTCCTAGCCAGATATGTGACACTGTTGGGCCAGGCTTACATCATTTTTCATTTTCCACAAAAATGGAGAGAAAGACACTATGACTGTTGAATATCTTAAGACATACACAGTACATATACATATACATATGAAAGACCAGCTTTGCCTTGCAAAGCAATCAGTCTCTTGCAGGATAAAGCTGGCTTTCAGAATTCCAGCCAGGGAGTTAAGGAAACTCAGTGTAAATATAAAACCCCACCAGCTATTTTTGGATATATACATATAACACATTCATGTCAGCTAGTACTGGCAGATACAAAGCACACTAGTGTAACTGCTAGGTGATCTGAACTTTGAATGATGGCAAGCAGTGGCTCTAAGATTTTTTTTCTTCTAGACTGGTCAGAGAAAGATATTTTACTGCTGATCCCAAGAGAAAACTTATAGTCAGCTAGGGATTATTTGCTGAATTTACCTGTAAATTCAACCAGGGTTTGGAAGCTCATAAAGAGTGAACACTGTTCTCCCTCACCCTCCCTTAACAAGCTCTATCTCAAACCATCACATTATACTTACCCTCTGTGGAGGAGAAGTTGACTCTTGCTTGGGACATAAACATATTTGAGATTTGCTGCAGAGAACTATCTACTGCCATGGCTAAAATTCTGACTGCAGTTCAATAACTTTCAATTTGCAAACTCATGGTGGTTTTTGCTTCCTGTTTGAATGGAAAGGCAAAGTTCATCTATCTCCTGATCATTCTCTGTTAGAGCATTAGGACAATTTGTCTTCTAACAACACAGCATCCTTCCCTCATGCTTCAGTGTAATCCTTAATCTAAACATTATTAGGAAATAGCTAGTGGCAATGCTGTTATCAGTCTTTCTGGTAGTGCACTACTGCTTATCTACATATTGGATTATTTTATCCTCTGTTCTAAAACTGAGATTGGCATGGCAAAGTATGTAAATCTAAATAAAACATATCTTTCCTTGAAAATAACTATACCACTAAGTGAATATTTCTAAGCAATCCATTTTTTAACAGTAAAAGTTCTCTAACACGTACCTGTAGAACCATACAAACCCAGTGAAAATATCTGAAAGCTGTTTTTATCCTTATCATTATCTATACTTAAAGCTTTCTCAGCATCTAAATGGAAAAATATATTAAGGTATCAACCTTATCTGACTGAGTGTCACAGCTAATACCCATAACACCCACCTCTGAATATCAGCTCAATTTGTCCCACTGATAAAGTGTGATCTTTATCCACCAGTACATTAATTACTTTATTTACCTGATGTGTTTAATCCAGCTACTATGTTAGCACCAAAATTAAAAAAGGAAGAGAGATCTTACTTGACATGATAGAAAACTATTCCAACTTCTGTGGGATCACTTTGTGATGACCAAGGCCTTGATCCTGAACTCAGTATTATTGCTAGTGGTTTAGCTTTGCTTTTTATTTTTTTTTTTTTTTTTGAGGGATGGGCGTTAATAAAAGAAAGAGAGATGACAGAATACCAACCAAAAGTCGTTAATTATTCTGGATTTTCATTTTTATTTGAACACATAACAATCTAATCTGTTCATAAAGCAGACACTTTTCTTCCTGTTCATTGAAGGCTCATCTCTAGTTTCCTCAGAACTGTATTAGACCTTGCGGGCCTCAATGAACAAGTAGAAAGTCTTACTATATCTGCACTGGTAACTTCCTTAAAGGCAATTATACCCAAATGCCAACCCTGATTTTCAGTTGGCAAAACTTTCCTTTAGAGCAGTTTCCATTCACTTGGCACGATCAAAGCAGTTGAAAACTCCTCGTATTGCTCTGAAGAAGCTCAAACTCAGAGCAGTCTTTTGAATGTGTTGTACAGTGGACAGAAAACACAAAATTCTCATCTCAGTAAATTTTCTGGATGCATTTACTCGAGAGTCCTTGCTGAGTAAACTGCTCCTGCTGGGCTTAGGGTCTTTCTTCAAGCCTAGTTCTTCTAAAAAGCTTGAGGGATGGTATCTCTGAACAGTCTGATTGAAAGCACGTACCAAACGTTTTCTGCAGAGCACTTGTGTGAAGCCAGGTAGCCTTTAAATACACAGATGAAGAGTAAGGCATCCATACAAGTTTCTTAAGCAGCATGTGTTGCACATTCATAAGCAAAACAAAATAAACAAACAAAAAAGCATTTCATAACTTCCTGAACAAACATAGCATCTCACTGTTAAGGATTTTCAACCTATTGAATCAAAACAATTTTTTTTTCAAGTATTTAAATTCTTTTTATTCCCCCCGCATGTTTACATAGAAAATTTTAATTTTCTGCAGTAGCTTGTACCAGCTGTGGCATTTTCAAAAGAAGATTGTGAGAAAAGGAAAAATTTAAAATGACTATTCATTCTTCTCATGCTCATAAACAGGAAATAGACTTTAAAAAAAAAATTAGAAAAGAAGATCCAAGCCAGAAAAATATGAACTCCAAAGAGAACATTTGAGAAAATACAGAAATAAACCGCATAAAATCTCTGCTTTCTATGGAAGCATTTACACAACTGAAAAAATATTGTCCAAAGAAATATTATCATCTTATTCAAAATGACAAAGAAGTCTGATAACCTTAAATATTCAGAATCCATTTCAATGACTTCAGTAATTAAAAGAAGTAGATTTTTTAGGCGGGGTTTTTTGGTGTAACAAAATGAAGCAAGACTGAGCATTTTGGTTTCCTTTCATTCTATAAAAAATACTATATGCTAATTTCTAATTCTAATCTAAATTTTGGATTTAGATTTAGGATCTGATGCTAATTTTACTTAAGGCCAACATAGAACCGTAGAATCTGTGAAAACTGTGTAAGAAAGAAAGAAATAATTTTATTCTCCAGACCCCAGCTGCATTTCCAGCACTTAAAGAAAGAAACAAACATATCTTGATCTAAATCTAGATATATTTGCAGATATGTACAAATGTGAAGACACACACACTGTATATATAATGTGACTATAGTGTATACATATATTTGAAAACACAGCACGGTAATCATGGCATACTAAATACAGTGAAACCAAATCTGTGCACCACAATGCTTTATGTAGTGCAATTACACCGTATAGAATAAAGCTGCAGTTATTGTATTGACTATGATTGTTTTACCATTTCAATATACCAACATACTTACTACTCAGTGACAGTCTTCAGCAAAAATTATTCCTCATTAACCTTCCCACCTGTGCATGCTATACAACATTTTACAGTTAATGGCATAACAATTAAAATAATGGTGTTGCAGATGTACTGCTTTAATTGCATCCTACATTGCTGTTATTGCACAAATTATAATAATGTTTCCCAAAACTGGCAGCGGCAGGATTATAGGTGGTGTTACTGATCTAAGCAAGACTTCTATTTTATTTTATCTAACCATTTTTTGGCTCAACTTTATTATGTGACAACTAATGTTTGCTACCTCCCTGTTATGGCTCAGCTCAACAGACTACAGAGCTGTATGGGATACACTCCTTTCTGCACCGGTGCTTGTGCCCGGCAGAGTACAGCCAGGCAGTCCTGGAGATGAGCCTTTTTACAGAATTAAAGGTGGGATCAGGAACCAAAAGGTAGAAGAGCTAGGTTTGAAGGAAATGGTAGAGTCTCAAACTTAGTGACTTCCCATTTTAAATACTTGAACAAATAGAGGATCACTTAAATCAAACTATCAGAAAAGTATTGACATTGTAATCTCAACAATTTAGCTGAAATCAGTCTAGGAGCTCATCACTCAACCCATAGAGCAGTTTCTGGATTGGATAATTTAACATCAGAGGAATCATTTGGATTTTCCAACACATCACGTTGCCTGCCTTTCACATCCCTATCCTGACACTGATCTGCCTTGCCCCAGAGCTGTGAAGCTGCAAGGCAGCAGTACTGAGCCAATAGATTGCAAATTGATTTTCAATCCCATTTTTGTAAGTTGTAAAGTTTAATCACTATCTTCCTCCATCAAAATTTTTACTTCAGACTTATGCCAAATGTTTCTTTGACCTGTTATATATAAATTCTTTTTTTTCCTGTTTCTCCATCATGAGTCCTCCTGAGAAACAACCTGTAATTTCACTGAACATTACTGACAGCTGTAATGCTGCGTTTACACACTTCATTTCCCAGAATGTCTTTTGTCATCTTAGAAATATGATAGCATGCATTGGTGGGTAGAGAAGGACTAGTTATTTTAACTGTTACGTGTATTGGTTTAAGTCCAAGAGATTCACGGAAAAGTTAGCAAATTTAAACTGAAAAAGAAAAATTGCAAATAGATGGTATACTACAATACTGGTGGATGTTTGACAGGATGGTAGCAAAAAGTTCAGTTTGGAGATACGATTCTGCACTGTCTGGTATGTATTTTGAAAATCATTAATTTTTTAGCAAATTATTGATGTGTCAAATAATTGAAATTAATGATCCAATTGTTAAAGCTGATTACTTTTTTACTATCTGTTAGCCTTAAAAGGAAAGTAGCTTCTTGAGATTACTGTCAAAGAGGACAGCCTTTTTAATTTATACTTGCTATTCTTTGTAATTATACTAATCCTTAAAGGTGATAAGAAAACTTGAAACCTATTTTTTAAAAAAACTTACCTCCTACATCTGAATACGCATATTGAAAATCAGATTTATGGTGATATTTTGTTGTTTTATTTACTCCATTTTGAACCAGATTTTCAAAAGAGCCATTCCTTGCTTAGTAGTCATAATTTGTATAAGGAAAAATATGTTTTTAATTATAATGAACTGTAAAGGAAATTTACACCTACATTTGAACTGCAGACAAAAATCACAATAAGCAATGAGGTTAACATAGCAGTCAGGAAGTTAGAAAGGAATGTAATATTAGTTAAGGCCGTGAAAAATTTTTGTAACTGGAAAATAGAAATATAAAGTTCACAATGAATTATCATTCTGAAATTTTGATAGTTGATATTTTATTGATGACATCTCAAAATAGCAGTGATACCTCCATTTGAATTTGTCTTTATACAGCAATAATGGGACACAGGCTGCCTACTGTTTTTTAAAAGCTGTTTAGTGGATTAAGAGAGATTCTGATCCAATTAAGAAATATTACAGTTCTGCAGCTCTTAATGCAAAATGTCTAGTGTTTGATTTAGGAGCAGGGGACATTCTGATGAAGCTGATCTGTGTAGAAAATCAATTTAAGTAGCAGCCTGGGAAAAGCTGAAATTAAATGCAAAGCTTTAAGGAGAGTTTTGGGAAGAATTAAGAGTGCTGTACTTAAGTTGAGCTTGATAAGCTATTCTTTGTAACTTTAATTTTATGCTTTAATGATCATGTAGATTAATAACTTTTTAAAAGCCATATATGCACTACTATCTCCTATTTTTCATGGAGCAAAAATCAACTATACTGTACAGGAGCAAAATAATATATATAAAAAAAGAAAACATGGAAAAACTCAAATAGATATTTATTCCTTTGAGGAAAAAATAAAGTTGAAAACTCCAAAACCCCAACCCTACATCTAAACATTAACATTGTATTTTCCATGGCTTTTGGATATGTAATTAGGGTAGTTTTTACCCCATAAAACAAATCATACAAAAACTTTCCGGAGGACTGCTGCTTATCTCAGTGTACTACTTAATTGCCAAATCATCATCTTGCATATTACACTGCATCTTGAGAAGAGAGTCACTTAACTGTAATTGAAAATAAAATATGTTGGAACAAGCAGCCAAAGGCAACCAGATAAAACTGAAATTAGCAAGAGATTCAAACAGCCTTGAAATGTGCTGTTGGATGAGCAATAGATGGAGACATCATAGGCAGATAAGTAAGCAAATCACTGGCTTTAACTGCAGCAGCAGCAAATGCTAATTACACCAATCACATACTTTTGTTGGAAGTGGAATTACATAGATATATGTATGTATATATACAGACACACATACTTGTTTCATCAAATATGGCTTGATACACAGTTTCATAAATTATGTATTAATAACCAGTATAAGTAATGTGGTTAGATTATATTTAAAATAATAATAATATATGAATATTATTTCATTTATTAAACTGAACACAGGTCTCAGAGCAGTGAAAATCTTGTATCCTAGCATATCATACTTTGTCTTCAACTTCTGAAAGGTGAAGGTGTCATTTTAAGTTCTATAACATCAYTGTCTTTCAGGGATCTCACACTGATAGACTGCAAACAAGAAACTCATAGCCAGCTGAATAGAGAACATCTGGTTGGTTCTGATCATTTTTCCAGTATTCACATTTGTAGACTTTCTACAGCAGTAACTGCAGAAAGATGCCTGGGAGACATGTTCACAAAAGCCTTAAAATTTCTCATTGGCCTTTTTCCCTCTTCAGGCACAGAGATGCACATATCACATGCTTCATACTCCTTGATGAAATTATTTGAGGATATAGATGGATAGCCTTTTGGAGATATCTTTTCTGACCGAATATAGCACACGTGTCTCTTAAATGAAGTAAGTATCACCATAAAAATCAGGAAGCATTTCATTTAAACCTCTCTTCTTTTTAAAGATACAGTAAACTAAGGTTCCAATTGCTCTATGATAACAAAAGCTCAAGATGGGTTGAAAATCATCATGACTGAGTATAAGTAGGAAAACAGTTTTCTTCCAGTTTCATGCCTTTATTTCATTTTTACTAGGTAATTTGAAGATATAAGTGTCAGTTTAAAAAACCAAAAGCATCCCTTACTCTTTTCCCCTAGAAATTCCTAATTAATATTCACAGGTACTGATGAGATTGAAAAAGCTGCTTTGGAGTTAAAAAAACAAACAAACAAACAAACAAACACAAAACCCTCCAAAAAATCCCACCAACAAAAAAAAATCCCTGAATATATTGTTATAGCCTAGCCTGCTCTGGGAAACTGCAGAGGCAGCGGTGTTTTGTAGTTGCAGTTCTGCGAAGGAGGATCCCCTTGCAGTGGAAAGTCAGTTCTCCCCTACATAGAAGCAGCAAACAGCGTACCCTCCCACGGGTGCTCCATCCAGCCCGGATGGGTGCTCCCGTGGTCCCTGCAGAGCACTGGGATCCCCACCCTGTCACGCTGCTGGACCTGCCCCTTGCTAGGCTGAAGTCGGCACTAACTGATGGCACCTCACAGTAGTTCAGCAGGTATCAGTGCTTCCTCGAGTGCCTTTAACTCACCATCTCAGCAAAATTCAGCGAGTGTGGCAGAGAACACACCCTCATTGCCAATACCTACATACTCCTTGCACTCTCCAATTTGATGTCCAAGCAGCAGATTGCTGAGAGACTGGAAGAAATACGCAATCTTTAGCTTAAAGCAAAGAATTTTACTTCTATGCATGTAGAAATAATACTGTGTAGCTGGTGATTTTAAACAAATATTAAGACTGACCAAGCTCTTGACTGCAAACTGATAAAGCTGAAAACAGGTTTACTGAAGAAATAAACACAATTTCATATTGTTTGCCTGTGCTGGTTTCATTTGGAACCTACGATAGCAAATTGAAATATTTCCCTTGTAAAATTATTTCCCAACCTTAATATGCAATCTGCTTGTTAAAGCATGAGATTTGATTATTCCTATTTGTTTAGATGTACATGTGACTAGCTAGCATGATATAAGCAGTCCTTCACAGTATTTAATGCAGCATTTGACCTTCCAAAGAAATTGTGCAGAAATGTTCTGTCCAGTGGGTAGGATAATATTCCCATTCTTTTGTTTAAAATTTGCTGCTTACTTAATTCTAACATGCTACTATTTTTATAAGATGTTATGTGGTTGTTTGTGAGAACAGCTGAAAAAAGGTAAGGCTGATTAGTTATCCATATGTATCACCCTAAAAAACAAATTTTGTGTCTAAGGAAGAAGAGGAATTGTTCAATTAGGTGATTTTTTTGATTTTTCTTTTTTTTTTTTTTTTTTTTCCAGGGAGTGCTCATTGAAAGAAGCAGTAGGCTTCACAGAAGCAGAAGAAGCTAGACTTTCTGCTGCTGTCAAAAAGGTCAGAAATGATGTTTTGGAAACAGAAATGGAATCAAATCCCCAACTCTGGATTAAGGTCGAGACACAAATTATCTCATGGTTTAATTTTCAAGGATTCAAAATTTTGATTGATGGTTGTGTCTGCATATATTTCTATGAACATCTTGCTCAAAATGGGAAATTGTGCTCTTTTATTCTTGATCTAACACTGTTGTATCTAGTAGATACTGCTGGCTGAGCAGCTCTGACTGTATGAAAGCCTGCTTTCTCCAGCGGGTTTTCAGAGAATGAATGAATTTTTCAAAGCAAAGAGAAAGAGAAAGGATGTTATGAGCTTTATGCAGAAAAGCAGACAAGCAGACTACAGGGCTGCTTTCCGTCGGGAAATCTGATACAGAGTACTGTATTTACTCCTTTGACTTCTTTCCAAAGAAAAGTAAAATGTAATATTAATTTTATAGTTCTAAAAGACACTATTCAACCTTGTACCTTATCTATATCTACTTACCCTAATACACCAAGGAACAACTTCTTTTGTGGACTGCCTGAACTGGCATGATATACAAGGAAACCAGGAATCGCGACTTCAGGGGCACACATCTGGGGTCCTCCATAGGGATGCTGTAAGGCAGCTACCCCTCTTTTTCATGGTTGTATTAAAGGCATAGCTGGCGTTTTCACTGACACCATCAAGCTCACCCATTTTTTTTAATGTTATCTGTCTCTTTAAACCTTCTATCCATTTTTGTTGTTCCCCTCTCCGCTCTCTACCAAGGATTTTGTGCAGTTTGGTAAGTTGGGGTTTTTTTGCTATGAAGCGCCGTATGCTTTCTCAGCCAGCTGGTTCTCTCTGGAGTTGTAGGGATAATCATCTGTGATTGCAACAACGTAGAGAACTCCACTATGGAAATGCCACTCAGCAAACCTTACAGGTACAAAACGGTTTTTAATTAGTCTGCATTTTACATACAGATTGCATCATTCCACATGCCAAAATGGCTCAGTTAAGGACAATTATTTTAATGTAGTAACAATGGATTCATACAGGGGCTATTGAGGAAAGAATATTGGAGAAATGTCAGCTATTATGAAATGAACAAAACCATTACAGTCACTCTGAGCTTCTGCTCACCAGCTAAAGGTATTTTATTTGTCAACATTTATAATACTACATTAGTGCCATACTAACACTGCCTTGCCCACTGGAATTATATTTGTACTGCATATAAGCTAACCAAGGCAGGCTGCAGCACTTCGTATTCACAGTATAATGCATTGAAATGAATGGATGTTTTACAGTCAGCTTCAATATGGCAACAATTTTATCTGAGATGTCTTTTCCAAGGTTACACAAGAAATGCATCTTTGCGCTAAAACCAGAATCCAGATGTCAGCTGAACATAATCAACAGAAACATTTCTGTAGACACTGCTCCTATCAGCATAGCACTAGGTAAGTGTTTGTATCCCTCGCTCACGTTTTCAGCCCAAGCTTTTCCTTCCCCTCCGTGATCCCATGACTTCTTTATGGGACCAGTCAAGTGAGCTGTGCTTCTAAAACCTGTTACAGTCTCTCCCTGTCGTGTTGTCAGGTAAGGGATGTGCTGAACAGCCCTGTATGTCTGACTCGGCTGAGCATGCTCTGGGAGCAGGGCTGGCGTTCACCACAAAGCTCTCATGAAGCAGAGCATGTTCACTGTTTGAAGAGTGTGTTCACTGTCTGTATGTCAATGTCAGACCCCAACCCGCACTAATCTGCAAATAAACAGAGTGAATGGATATTAAACGTGAGTAGCAGTCACTGGAAATCACTAAAGAGTATTTGTAACAAAATCTAAGGGATTTACCATTCCCATTAGAGTTAATATCAGTTCTGTGGCTAAAAATCCAGACACTAATGCTCCTAAAACTAAAACACTCTCCCATTTTTAGTACCATTCTAATAAAATCCAACTGAAGGGATTTAAATGGAAGCCATCCGCAGTGTCAATGACATGCTGCTGTTGGTTATCCCAGGATGTGCAGTATCAACAACTGGGCAGCAGCGCTGAGTGCATGGACAAAATCCAAAAAGCTTTTTTTCAGTGCTTAACCGCAGAGGAAATACAGCCTTCTCCTTTGTATAACACATACGGAACTATAAAGTTGCCAAAATAGCTTGTTATGTGGAAGCCCTGTGCTACCAGAAGATAAAAAGACTGAACTAATTGTTTGTACTAGGGCCTCTAGGCCCTGTGGCATTTTATATGCAAATACACTTGGGCTTACATGTGTATTAAGTCAAATCGATGAAATTATCACTGTAGAATGAGGTGAAATGATAGAACATTCCCTTTAATTTGAAAAGGATTTGCAATTCAGCACTTTCATAGAAAGCTCATTGAAATATACTTATTCTGCTGAAAAGCAGTGGCAAATTTACGAAATGCACATAGTTCTTTTTAGCTGTCAAAATACCTAAAATCATAAACTGTAGATAGATAATTAACCAGTTCGTATGATTGAATACACATGATTTAATTTAAAAGATGAGTCCAAAAGAATGACTACCTGAAATACAAAAAAGATGAGGCTGCAGAAATAAAGATATAACAATTAAAATGTGCCTCTTGAGCAAAGTATGAAAGCATATGCCTAATTCTAAGCATACGACTATCCCAGTAACTTCACCATTCTAATAACTTGCAAAAATTTTTAGCAAGGTCTTTAGCAAGGTTTAGCAAGGTGCTGGAGGAGTTACTTAGACAGAAATCTCACTGAATGATTTAGCAAAAGTTAAAGCACAGCTTTCTCTCTGTGAACATAGACTTGTTATTGTAATGGATGCCTTGTACTGCAACGAAGAAGGGAAAGAAGAAAAGCAGGGGAAAATAAAGAAAACGTTTAAAATACAGTGCACTTTTCATCTGATGCAAAGTCCATGTAAAATCACAATGCAAAGTCCTCAATAGTTTGTTGGTCATAACAAAAACCACACTTTTTTTTATTACAAAGTATATTTACCGCTATCAATGTGATATTTTATAACAGCAAATCTTTCAGATCAAAGGACATGTACTGTAGTGTGACAGGCAATTTCAGTTGCCTAGATTAGCAAAACCATACCAGTGTTATATTGAAGTTATTTAACTGAAAAAATTGAAATATTAAAAGTATTAATCATACGTTCTTCCATTTCCACAGCAACATATTTTTGTTCTTTTTTGGTTTTGTTTTTGTTGACATATTTGCTCATACCTCTATAAAAAGGGAAACAAAAAGGAGGAAAACAGAATTCAACTCATTGCACCACTTGCTGTATTTCTCCTTTACTGTCTGACAACAGAAAACTAAATGGGAAAATAGTATGTGATAAGGTTTTCCACTGAAATGACTGGTGTGCTAGGAAGTATCACAGAGTTCAAAGAAATAGTTGCAACAGAGAGAAGAAAGCTTTTGGGGAGCTTTGGGAAAGCCTGAAGCAAATATTTGAAGTTAGGTGGAGACATTACTTCCCCCCCCATATAATTTGCATAACAGGTGTACAAATATAGTACTTACTATGTAAATTAAAGAATCCAGTGTTGTGAATTTTCATAATATTTCTGTGTTTATTTCTTCTCCCTGTATTATTTGAAATCTGTGCTCAGATAAAGGGTATTTGGGTGGCTTTTTTACTGAATGACATGAAACCAATATGGACAACATTAACCATCAAGATGATCTGCCATTATATATAAAAATTTTAAATACTTAGTTCAGATATTTGAGAATGGGGTCTAACAAGATGGAATTCTGTATTTTTTATTATTTTCACCATGTTTGTTTTGTGGCTGAAGTATATGGGACCACTGATGTGAAAAATTCAAAGAACAAGGTTTCGGAAAACATGTTGTCAGTGTAGAAGACTGAGTGTAAAGAATAGTATATGAAAAAGAAAGGAACTAATACTTAAATGAATTTCTTATATCTAGACAAACAGACCATTAAAAGGAACAATTCTGGAGATCTATTTCCGAATATCCTTTTTTTCTGTTTAACATAGAAATCCTTCTGGGCTTCATAAGAGCATAGGGCTGGAAAAGACTATTTTGGTCAAGTCCAATCACTGTAATCACAGGCAGTCATATTTATTTCACCACAGTCCGAAGGATGTTCATTGCCACCTACTCAACAAGCCTCAGAAAAACCTTTCATGCCTTGTAATAAGCTTAAGACACTTAACTGGAAGGCCGCTGAAGAACTGAAGGCTATAAAAGGCTATAAAAAATAGAAGAGAACAGAAAAGACCAAAGACAGTTACAACATCAGGGACATTTTAAACTGGTGGCTAGAACATAGCTCATCTGGAAAAATACTGTCTAATGTAAGAGCCTATCTTCACTGCTTTTTTAGGTATGTGTTAGGAGCTGAGAGGAGGGGAAAACTTCTGCACTTGTAATTCAAAATTATTTTCCATATTAAGAGCAGTAATTATTCTTGAGACTCAAAAGACTACTTATTCCCTATTGTCCCACTTAATAATTCAGCCTTTTATGTTCTAACTTACTAGTTTTCAGGATTAGTAGCACCATTTTGCTTTAGATTTGCCTTATCATATGGAAAATGTTTAATTTCTGGCTCTTGGTAAGAAAATTTGTCCCAAGTCACAACAGAAGATGGACTGCCATTTAACTTTTCCTGAATATCATCTGAAATGTAAATTTTCAACATTTTCAGAAGGATTGTTTGTTTCTTTTTTACTTTTCATGTCACAGACAGTCACTACTAAATTTCAGAAGTAGTATTATAAACATGGCCATGAAGTCCAGAAGTACATTGGATTAACGAGGTTAAAACTCATGCAATAGTAAAAATGTATAACTATGTCTCCATGCATTAGAAATGCCAAAGTCCCCATGTGACTTTTATTTTGTAGTCCAACATGATGAAAAAAGGTATGAGGATAAGGATTACTCAAGGGCAGCAGTGAGACATACTTTATTTACAGTTTTCCTCCAAAGAAGTGAAGTGTCTAGAGAAGGAAGATGAAAAGAATGTTAAGTTTTGCTTTTCTTTGAATTTACTGAAAGCAGTCAGCATGTTTAAAGTAAGTGATGTATAGTTATATTCCTTTCAAGACCTCCAGGACTATTTTGCTGCCCGGTGATTATATGAACAAAAAGGCAGACCTATATCAACTGTGACTTCCAATTTCCATTGAAGAACACTCCTAAGTCTTGGGTAGGTATCCCATCTCTCAGATCCAGAGTTGAATTTCATGTCCAGCTGCCCACCCTTAATGACAGACCAAATTAAAAACTCTGTCATCCTCAAAATTTATGTTTGAAATCCAGATCAAAAGGTGTGGCTTAGAACCATTTCTACCTTGTTAATAATTTGAAAAATAAATATATTTCTATACAAACTGACATTCCAGTTATGCTTACAGGGATCTGAGCTATATTGGTACATAAAGCCAATAACGTTAAGGGAAACCAGAAAATCAGGGTGTTGAAAACACAAGTGAAAGATCATACGAGTGAGCCCTAGCATAATATTATTTTCATTTGATTTGGTTTCATTTGTTTAACTGTATTGACATCAATGGAATTGTCTCCAATATTCACAGTCAAATTAATTTGAAAGCAATGAATTTTTTGATACCACTACACTGAGTTGTTGCCACCTGATGCAGAATATATTAAAAAAAAATTACATTAACTTGTTAAAAAGGGAAATATCTACAATTTATAAAGTCTAAATGTTTAGCATATCAGGTACATTTAATAATGCATTGTCCCGCAGAGTAACCTGTAGCATACACACAATGTTTTTTTTCCAAGAATTTCAAAATATTCAAAATATTCAGCAGATCTTAATAATTATTAATCCAAAATAACTAGAGTCAAGCACAAGGATATATATCTGGACCATCTACCAGATGGCAGAGCAGTGATTCACAAAAAGATTTAGCAGGTCATCCTGAATAATCAACTTTACATGACCTTTGCATGCAGTGTTCCAGTAAAAAGGCCTGGTGCGTTTCTTGGATAAATAAAAGGGGGAATATTAATTAGAAATAGGAAAGCTATCCTGCCTCTACAGGTAGCGTTGAGAGCATTGCTATGAAAATATTATTGCAAGCTTGGGGATCACACTTCACAAAAGATATGGGTACACTGGAAAGACCTCAAAGGGATGACAAAGCAATTAAAAGGAAGGAAAAATAAGCACTTATACATTTCAAGTTATTTGGTTATACTTACTGTATGGATACTTACAAAGCTACCCAATACCCTTACCCAATAAGGCAACAATTTCCAAATTTACAAAGATAATGTCAAATGCAGTATTTGGTTGTTATACTCAGTTTAGTGCCACCTAAAAATAAGATATAGATGAAAGTAGTTAAAAAACATGAACTGATGTGGTAGGCACTCCCTCTCACCATGACACTTCATAACATGTAGTGGCATATTTTACAGGTATGCTGTTTCCCAGATTCATGAAAGACAAAAAAAAAAAGGATGACCATTATTACTGTCAGGGAATGGGATAGGACTATATGTTCTGTGATAATCTTTTCAAGCTGTGAATTCTAGGTCCCACCCAGAGAAAAACCATCTTCACCCTTTTCTTTCGGATGGCCAGGTAAAAAGGGGAATTGCTTATATTGCTGTCAGCATGGAGAAAGTACTAAACTAGCTTCTCTTGAATTTAGTGTGTGTAAGCATTAAGCATCTTTCCTAAATTTTTCAAGAATGATTTTTTTGTTTTTACCTATGGAACAAAGGTGGCTAAATGTTTTCTTTCTTATTTCTCCTCTCTGACTTTCCCCAAAATATTGTGCATAGACAGAGAATACAATATGAGCAGAACAAGCTTTGATGCAAAATATAAAATCATCTTAAATCTTTCTTAGATACTTTTTTTATAGCAGGATGTCCTGGTTCCGGCTGGGACAGAGTTAACTCTCTTCCCTGTAGCTGGAGGGGGTGCTGTGTTTTGGGTTTGGCAATGAAAGGAGTGTTGATGGCCCATTGATGCTTTAGTTGTTGCCGGGTGCACCGACAGCCTCCCCCGCCCTTCAAGGTGCAGGGGGACCTGGGGGGGGAGCATAGCCGGGGTGGTTGACCCAGCTGGCCAATGGGGTATTCTATACCATGTGACATCATGCCCAGCTTAAAAACTGGGGGTGGTCCCTTTGGGGGGGCGCACGGTTCGTGGGGTTTGGTGCGGAACACATGGAGGTGAGCAGTTGCATTGTGTATCACCTGTTTTGTATATTCTGTTGTTGTTATCATTGTTATTATCAC
Source organism: Oceanodroma leucorhoa (assembly GCA_030449065.1). NCBI lineage: Eukaryota > Metazoa > Chordata > Aves > Procellariiformes > Oceanodroma > Oceanodroma leucorhoa. The sequence continues at coordinate 10,689,281 of JASVER010000005.1, forward strand.
TATTCTCCTTTGTTTTATTTCCATTATTAAACTGTTTTTATCTCAACCCGCGGGTTTTCCTCCGTGTGCCCCCCCGATCCTCTCCCCCATCCTACCGGAGTGGGGGGGCGAGTGAGTGGCTGCGTGGTGTTTAGTTGCTGGCTGGGGCTAAACCACAACACAGGACCAACATATTCACAAGATGTTCAGAAGATTTTTTTCCTTCCTTACACTAGTAGGGACTCGATGATATTTTTTCTTCACTTTGGAGTTTATGATAAGGATTGCCAAAATAAGACCACTTGAGTTTATCTCAAAAATTAATTTCCTAAGACACCAGCGAGCTTAGGTTACTTGGATTTTGCTCTTTTCTCACTGTAGCCACAGAGTTTAATATCCTTAAGATTGAGATGTTTTTGTCTGCCTACAGCCTTTAGGAGGACTTAATACACTCCTATTTCACAGTTCAGAGGACTAGAAAAACTGACCTCATTTGGCCTTAAACACTTGGAAATTAATCACAGTTTCTCTTTTATATACATAAACATTAATGGGCAAGATTCAAAGGAGCAAAACCAGGTCAGTTCCAACCTTGTGATTCTTGAAGAGATCACTGACTTTCAAAGACTTTAAAGGGCAGTTTAAAGATGCACAATTTCTTCCGATTCCTTACAAGACAGCATTGCAATGGCCATGTGCTCTTCTACCACATTTCCACTTTTCCTTTGCCTGTTCTTGATATGTTGCTATGCCAGGAAAGAGGGGTGGAAGAGCAAGTAAGCCGGCATGCCTAGTCCTCCAGATTTCTTCTGACAAAATAAATTTACATTTGGAAATTGAAATTTACCAAAAGCTTTGGCTTTTAACACCTCCTAAACAGCATAATAAGATCAGAAAGGCTGGTTCTCATTGTTTGCAAATGTACAAAAGAACAAACTGTGATTCAATGAGGTTATTTCTTGCCCCAAAAAATTCTGAGTGCTCATGCAAAGACTAAGAGTGAATTTTCAACTTTTTTGTTTCCAGTTCATTAATTCATTAGAGTTATACAATATTTAAAGCTTATATCGCCAGAAATGCCTTAGGCAATTAATGTATAATTTTATAGCACATGTAAATAATCCCAAGGCAGATTTAAATTTGATGCCTATTTCTGAGTTGAAAGAAATTATATCAAATCTTTTCAGTTAGTAACTAGATATCACATGCTAAACAGATTTCAGTCTAAACTGTTGGCATCCTGATGGAATAATCCACTAATTATCTTACCATTTAGCTGTAATTTTTTAAGTTTTGTCTGATCTTCAGTTGCAAAGCTATACATGATATTTTTAATGTGCTAATACAATGTCATGTTATTTTTTCTAAATATCGCAGTTTAGTTAGCTTCCTTCTAGCTTCAGCAAACAATCCTTTGAGCATTTGCAACGAATAATTTTAAAAAGTCTTACTTGTATTCTTTCTTAGATATAGATGTATGCTCATATACATGTATATAAATATATAAAAATGTATTTAAACATAGAAGAGATAGTTTTTTTTAAGAACTATATTAATATTATTTTAATCAATGTAACTCATAAATATTTAATTTCCTGTGTCTTCCTAGCAACTTCAAAAAGGGATTTTGAAGCTACCCAGGATATCTCAGACTTTATTATTAGGAACTCAATTGATAGTTTTTTTTTAAGATGTTTTTCTTTTTATGAACCATTTTCCATTTTACAAATTTAACACAAGTAAATCAGATCTTGAGTTCTATTTTTAAGCTAGTTAATTATTAATATCCAGAAACAGAATATTTAATATTTCTTAAGGTATTTTAAGTAGAAATTATTCAGAAGTTTCATTTATTTCATCACTGAAAGTTTGAACTTGATAAGCCACCATACATTTCCTGCCAGCTGAAATGTCATTATAGGTATAAAACTGAATCCTTTATTTAACTGCATAGTCCATATCCATTAATCTTGTCTGTTAATATGAAAATTATTGCAATATCAAGCCTTATAGTTCTTTACACTTGAAGCACAATTGCTTTAAAAAAAAAAAAGAGATTTAATTACGAATATCACTTTAAAACATTTTTGCAAATATATTTTGTTGCTGTTTTTTCCTACGAGTTCTGTGTTACACCACAAACTTTAATATGGCAAGAGAGAGACAACACCTTATACACAGAGCAAGGAACTTACTGTGTTAGTCTGAGTAATGTTTTAGTGGTCTAATCAGAATACAACATGCAGCTACCATTGTTAAAGGTGATACCAACACTTGTGTTCCACATTACTATTAAGAATACAGTTATAATTGTTACACACAGACTTTCTAGCATCTGCCTCTCTTTGCCGTTAGTCTCATACACCCATAAAAGGCAGAGGCTGAAGCTGAGAGCCCTTTTTCCTCCGGCAGGTGTTGGGGGAGCCATCTTCACCGGGAGGAGCACGCTGTTCCTACTTGGGTGCTCTTCCACTTTGGTTCACTTAGCAACACGTTCAAACATTTTGCAGAAATCTGATGTTAACACTGATCTAGCTGTAACTTATGCTATGCAATGATTACTTATCTTTACTGAACATAGTCTAGTTTTATAGGGTAATAACTGCACAATAGCACAAAGCTAAGCTGAAACTAAGAACAAGTCAGAGGTTAGTCATCTGAGCATTAGACAACTTTGCTGTTACACGCAGGAAAAGCTAGACAAGAGGCATCTTACCACTGCGCAATGTGCCGTTACAGCTGAAACCAAACTAAAACAAGCTGAGGCCAAGTCAAGTTGAGACAAGGCCTGACATGTCCTTACGTTGCCGTGCTAGCACATAGCTTGTGCCAAACAGTGGCAACACCATATGTACTGTTCTTCTGGGCTATCGGGTATGCTTGAAAAAAGTGACTTTGCTTGAAAAACACACTTTTGGGTTATCTTACATACATGCAAGAATTAAAATTCATCATGGGTGAAAGGTGCTATTGCTCGGAATGTGATTTTCGCTCATGTTCACAGGATCAATCACTGGTGATGAGACGAGGTATGTCAGTAGAATATTTAGAGACATCAATAATGTCAAGTCAGATCTGGCAATAGTTATGTAGGACTGAATTCACAAACTCAAGGTTTTTTACTCTGGGATAAATCAGCAAATGCTTTGGAGATGAATATATCCCCCTCAGGGTATGGCAAATGGACACGTTACTATAATGTGAGCGGTATCTCCAGGAACCATACGACCCTCCCTGTGAGGTAATCAATGCCTCCAGTGAGGCAATAGCTTCTGAACTAAATTTAGAAACTGGATCACCAATAAAGAACCTTCAGGGTATTTCTATTATTTCAAATATCAAGCTCTAGGTTCTCTAAGTATTTACCATTGCAAGATCCAAAGAATAGATTATACAAAACAATAATAATCTGATCACAGACTTGTGACTTAAGTTGGGTGACATTGATCATTTTTGTGTTTTATATGGTGCAAGTAAGATTTTTGTTAATCACTTTGTTTAGACAACTAGTGAAATAAAGCATTTAGTCAATCAATGAGGTTTGTTTCTTTTTTAATTCTTATATAGTGAAAAGGATGAAATGTTAGTGTGTGTATGTTTTATTTAGGATTACTTCAATGGTACATATTTTACAACCATCCTCTTGTGAAAAGTATTTTCTATTTCCAGAACTATTTTTCAAGTCTTCAATAGCGAATAACTGACTGAAAGAGATACAGATTTGGAATTATTGGGTGATTTAATTTTTTTTTTAATTTTGAAATAAAGCAGGAGAACTAAGTTGCTCACAGGTCAAGAGATGCTCAGGATACGTCTGCATTAGTATTTCACTTTGAATAAGGAGTGCACTTCTGAAATGGATCCTGCTTATTCTCACTTACCACAATGTATTTGTATTGTGGAACAGTCTCATGAACTGGGTTGCTACCAGTGAAACTAAACAAGAAGGTGTGCTTCATATTTTCCAATTAATATGCTTCACTAATATTCTCTGATTGCTAATGGATTCTCACAGTATGGGATCGGTTGTTACTGGTTCAAGATAAACCCCTCAGAATACCTATATAGTGGATTTTGGGCACTTGGCACAAACAGTCCTTCACCACAGGTTTATTCCTGCCGGGCCGGGCCAATTGCTATTGAGAACCTCATTGAGGCATCAATGAAACTGAATGAGAGAGGAGGCCTTAGTGGCTGCACAATTTCCATGCTCACTTCAATTGTCCAGTCACCTCCTAGCCAGAGCTTGGAAGTGAATTGTTGCTTTTTTTTATACAAGACTTTTATTGTTCTGTCCCACTGGGTCCCCAATTTTGAAAAAAGTTTATTCTCCCATGTAAACAGACATTAGCATTACTGGAACTGAGAAATCACGCTACATTTTGTATTTTGAAAAGCAGTAATAATATCATCGCTAAATAAAAAAAGTGTATATAACTGTCATGGTTTAACCCCAGCCAGAAACTAAACATCACGCAGCTGCTCACTCACCCCCCCTCTGGTAGGATGGGGGAGAGAATCAGGAAGGCACAAGTAGAAAAACTCGCGGGTTGAGATGAAAACAGTTTAATAATTGAACAATTATTAATAAATACAATAAAATACAACAAATAAAACAAAGTAGAACAGTAATAATAACAATGATAACAACAACAACAATAGAATATACAAAGCAGGCGATGCACAATACAACTGCTCACCACCTGTCGACTGACGTCCCGCGTGTCCCGAACCGCGAGAGCCCGCCCCTTTTCCCAGACCACGCCTCCTAATTATATACTGAGCATGGTGTCACATGGTATGGAATACCCCATTGGCCAGCTGGGTCAGCTGCCCCAGCTATGTTCCCTCCCAGCTTCTCATGCACCTGGCAGAGCATGGGAAGCCAAAAAGTGCCCGGTGCAAGGACCACTGGCAACAACCAAAATATCAATGGGCCATCAACATTCCTCTCATACCAGACCCAAAACACAGCACCCCCCACCAGCTACTGGGAAGAAAGTTCATTCTGTCCCAGACAGAACCAGGTCAATAACTAAAGGTAATTAAACCTCCCTGAGGCTCTCTCTGAATCCATGGAGCAAATCCTGATCATGTTGTTCCTTATGACAGAAGTCCACCAATTCTTGCCACTTCACCTGAAGCACAAGATGTCCTAGAAGAGACCTGATGTCCAAAAAGAGAAAACCATGTTGGTCAGCAGCCCCAGCATCTCTCCAGCATGASCAGCCTCCCTCTTCTCATTATGATTATGGTCTTTACACTACAATCCCTTCTCATTTCATCTGTTTCTCTTTCATGGGGAGAAGCCAGTATAAAGCTTCCTCCTTCATGGGAATCACTGCAATGTTTATTTTCAGAAGAGTTTTGGCATTTTTTATGACAGGTTGATTATATTATGAAAAGAAAGGTTAAGAAAGGAGACTGGATGTCATTGACTCAATTTCCAGAGCATTATTTGTTGGGCAAATATTTAAAATTATAATTTAAAATGTTTAAAATCATAGTATATTAAAGAAGTCAAAGAATGAGTTGGGAAGAAAACATTCCCTGAAGCAAAATACCAGATACTCTGGAAATAAGAAACATACAGTGAACCAATCTATGTGTTATTTAACATTCCCCATGCAAAAAGCAAATACCACCTGAATTGGAAACTTAGCATACAGTCATCCACATGTATGGCTTTGCTTAAAGCTAGTCTTGACCATAGAAGCTAGTGGTATCAGAAATTGTGCTATTCACTCAGAAGGAAATAGCATGCCTCTGAAGATCTGTGCAGACAACACCAGCCTGTGCAAAGACTGGAACATTGCTTAAACTCTCCAAGGGGGAATTACATAAATTTGAAGCAGTAGATAGCTGTTCAGTGAGTACTCATGGAAAAGGGTGTCTGAAGCTTCTTTTAGGAGTAACATAACTGTTTATACAAATTTGGATTTGTATCTGGAATGTTTGTCTGATACCTACCGTGAATGTGATGATGTCCAAAGACGGAGAGTTTAAAACAAAATTTCTCACCTCCCCCATGGAAAGCATTTGACCAGCACCGTACATTATCCAGCATTACATCTTAGCTCATTTTTTTCAGTGTTTAGAGCGAAAAAAATGGGTTACACACAGTCATTCATATACTATCTGCTATGAAAGGTATGAATACAGCTGATTGAACTGCTTTTGGCTTTTATGCTGGACCTAAGTGAGTACAGAGTGCTAATACAATCATAAAGCACTGCAACTATGGCCATTTGTCAGTTTTGAAGCTCTGTTTACAGTCAGATTGGAAGGACAATAATAGAACCCTGCTCCAAACCCTGCTCACTTCTATTTTTCTCTTCCTGTAGTTTTGTCCCTAACGGTTATAGCTCTGATTTAAAATTGTACTTAATTCTGAAATCATACATTGTTTAATTTTATATTCCATTAAGCTAAAGCAAAAGACCAAAGTTGCACACTTAAGTTCATGGATTGCCAAAGTGAAACATAGTCAACATTATCACTTTCATCCTGTGGATAAAACCTTCTAGTCTTGCAACTCTGTTGACTTTCACCCCATAGGTTATAGGAAACCTATACTATTATATTATCTCTTTCCAAACAATTGAGAACAGATTTTTCTTCCCACAAAACCTACTGAGATATTAAAGATTATCCCCTGTTTTAATCAAAAGTCAGAATCTTTTGTGGATTTTCAAGTTATGAAAGGAAGTACATGCTAGACATAACTTTAGGATAGCTAGGAAGGAAAGAGAAGGGGGAAACAAGCATCAATCTAAATAAAACAAGCTGCAGTTTTTAGTTTTAGTTTTTTTCTTTAGTTTTCTAATGTCTGCTTTGAATATTCTAGTGGACTAATTGCTCTCCCCTGCTTTTTCTATCTTTGGTCTTAGAAATATTTCCCAATGAAGAATGGCAGGCTTTATTGTATAGCCATCAGAAAATTTGATTAAAAACCAAACCCACAACATTTTCTCATGCAAAACATATATAATCCTAAATTTTAAAGGGGTTTAATCTCTTTTTCTCACTTTTTCTGACAAAAGAGAGCATACTCATAGTTATAATATAGCTTTAAAACTCTTCATAGTTTTAATGGAGACTAATTTGAAGTGCTGTCACAGATGAACTGTTTATGCTCTTCAGTTTGTCTTTAATCTAACAACATTCTAGAGAGGTCTGATCTCATTTACATCTAATTTTGGTCAACAGAATATCCGTTTGTTGTGTCATGCTCTTTCGAATATTATTATTAAGGAAAAATCAGAAATATTTTTCTTCTTCTTACTTACACTGACTGTCTTTCCTTCAGAATGTCTCAATTTTTCCTTAACTTGATAATTCCCTTTAATTTACATATGCTCATTGGTAGGTTACAAATTAACTCAAGCAGGGAAAAAAAAAGAGACCTGAGTGCCATTAGGGAAAGCTCAGTGAAAAGCTATGCTTAAAATGCAGTGGTAGTCAAAGCAAACAGAATGACAGCATGAATAAAGAATGGTTTCATGATAATAATGAAAGGATTACCATGCCATTTTATAAATAGATTGTAAACTTTCACCCACAGCACAGTTTTCATCCTGACCCCAGTGAAAACATTGCAAAAATATCTTCTGATTCCACAGGGGAAGGATTTCATTCAGAGAGGGCTCCAAACAGGAGTGTCAGCCAGGAGGGAGCCTTTCCTCCCTGCCCTGTCAGTGGTGCATCAATGTTGTGGTAGAATACTGGTCAGAGCTGAGGAAGGTGAATGAAAACGTATAGGGAGGTGACTGGTATTTTTCTACAGTATTATGCTACCTTTTCACAATCTAAATATTCAATAAAGCTATGTAAAATAAATAAATAAATAAAGTGATAGCACACGTTCTTACAGAATGGTTTTCCTCTGTTTGACCTATATGCATGTCTTTTCTAAAACAATGTTCCTTTATTTTTAATCTGCTCATTGTAACACTGGTTATAGTCCTGCATCAAAATCTATAGAACAGGTTTATGACCCTCTAGAATCCATTTGGTTTGACTTTACATTTTGGGAGGGAAGCTGAGGAAATCAAAATGAAATCAATGACTCTTCTGCTTTTCATGTTGCAGTATGATGAATATTTTGAAGCGTATGTTATGGAACAGATGCAAAAAAGTAGCTTAAATAAATTGTGTTGGCATCCAGTGTAGTATAATCATCTGAAACTGTCACATTAATGGTTCCAGCTTATCCTGCAAAAGCAAAATGTGATAAAAATAGCCAGAACAAGCAAACACTAACTGGAACAGTAATTCAGTGTATGGAAATGATTGTTCAAGTACTTCACTTACACAGCATATCAGTTAGTATTGGCACTAAAATAGACAGTAAAATACTAAAGGTTGGCTAAGAATGATTCCATAATTCCTTCAAAATAATGCCTGTTCCTTAGAGGCTACAGTCTTTTGTGTAATCAGTAGCAGCACAGATTGTCTGCCAGAATCAGTTAACCACCAAAACCCCTAAACCTCCCCAGATTTATATATATCTCCTTGTCACGAAATGCTTATAGAAATCAATAGACTTACAACTGATTGCTGTCAGATTCTCATATTTTTTTCTGAGGAACCTTTTTCATCAGCTTGGATTACATAGTGTGAAGTGAAACAAATTTGGGCTTACTTTTAATGAAGTTAATTTAAAGTGGATCGACACTATTATGAGGAGGGCAACCGAAAGAAATAGTGTAGTCTTGGTCTATATTTATTCCTTGCCTCCAGAATTATTACTGATCTCTAGCTTCTAAATAGATTGAGGAATGTTATAAAGATAATTTACTATCGAGCATGACAATAAATGAAAAGAATAATATACTGCTCATCACACACCTCCAATTTTAGAAAGCTAAAATGAAGGGGAAAAAATCTTACTGGCTGTGTTACTAATTATTTATATATCTCATTAAAAGCTCAGCATTTTACTCACTGCAACTATATGATTCACCACTCCTATCTTCAACTACCACCCACTGCTTTGGCCTTCCTTAACTTTAAATGTTGCAAAGGATAATTTTGTAAGGATAGCTGGATGTGTACGTATTTCCTCTAAACAAATTAGGTAAGAAATAAATCCGTTCAGACCTGCAATGTACGTTATTATCATCACAAACATTTGCTGCGTATTTCTACTTCTTTTCTTCTTCTTCATGCTACGTAAAATGCATGGGTAAGATTCCTCCCCCTTTTCTCCACAGCTGACTAATAGCTGTGAGTATTCGGGGGGAAAAATAATACTTAAACTGCTCATTTTGAGGTACATTGGATTGTGATATTTTTATTTTATACAGGAAAACAAGTTCCTAGTTAAACAAAACGCAGTTAAACTAAAGGAAAAATACAAATATTAGAAATGTTGGTATGATAATATTCCTTATCCCATTATCTTATCAGAAACTTAAAGATAAAACATGCAAGATAAGATAAATTTGAATCAAGAAAGTAGTCAGAACATTGCACCATTTGCAAAAGAAATGTCATGGAGTAGGAGTTCATAAATCCACATTCAGCTGATGTGTTATAGTGAATTCAAACAACAATAGTTGCAAAGACTGCATTATCACATTACCCACTTCTACCTGTTTAAACATTATGAGGGAAAAGTAATACCTGCTACTGTTTACAAAGCAGCAAATGAAAGGGCAGAATGTTCCTATTTCCTGTGGAACTGACTGACCCTTGTTCTCCAAGAGAACAGTTTGCTGCTAATAGGAAAAATAAACAACAGATGGCCTGGAGGGAATTTTTTTTTTCTTTTAATGGGTTTTTACTTAACAGAAATCTGTAGCTTAAAGTAGGTCATTGTTAGCTGGGGATAAAGAACTACAATAGTTCTTAGCAGTTTAGATTAATTGGTGAGAAAGACCACTAGCCTGCCAGGATAGCTTGATTTCCCGAGGAAAAATTAAATTTTTAAGGAAAATATTGGAGATTAGGCTTTTTGTTTTAGCAGAAATTTCACCCTTTCTATTTTGCATGTTTTGGCTTCTGATAAGTAAAGCATAAATTCAAGAGTTTTGTGTGTTTCATTTTGCGTATTTGTATGTTTACTTTTTATCTGAGCTCTAGGATAGAAGCGTAGCAATCATCTAGTACCAAAATACAGAAAATCAGTGCAACCTGCTATCATAACTGTTTTCCATCCCTTGTCTGGATACCTTAATCCATTTCTTGCCTATATCTTGGGGCTTGCATTTTTGAAAGAAAATTGGTTTTCTTTTAAGGGATAAAATCAAGACATTAAGATGTGGGGTAAGGTTGAGAGGCATGAATTGATAACTGCAGTGAAATATTGTCAATATAACTTGTACGGCATGCCACAACATTCAAGATACCTTCAAATCCTTTTCTTTGTGTGGATGGACCAGGAATCAACCAAAATCTGCAGAATATTTTCCAGCACATAATTTCATATTTCAAACCCTCTAAAAGCTTCTGATGCAGAGAGAGGACAGCAAGTAAATGAAGCTTTTTTTGCCACCAGTAATCTCATCCCTGAACTTTTAAGAATCTTCTTTGTTGTGGTACTGAAAGCTAAAAGAAGCACAGCTTCTGACTGTAGTCAGAAAATATAGCTTCCCATAATCTGTGTGTTTAACTTCTGTACTGGCTTTTATGTCACCAGTGAACCTTAATGTAGACATTTTTCTTGAACCCGGCAGGTCCAAAGTTCAAAAGAGAAGAGAAATGGAAATAGAGTAATAATAAACATGGAAAAGAAAGAGGGAGCTCATTTTTTCTTTCTGCTGGGGAGTCTTCTGGTAAAGTGCAATATAGCAAATAAAGGATCCAATAGAGAGCACCCAAAAAAGAAGAGTCCAGCAGTGAACTGGAAACTGAAAACAGTGTAACAGGTGGTTTCGGGTACAAAACTGCTTTACCCAGGAAAGAATCCAGAGGAAAAAATGAAAAGAAGAAAGAAAGGAAAGGGAGGAGCTGAAGCAGTCTAATCTGCGTCACACACGCTGTTCCAGCTGACAGGTAAAAGCGTTGTGTTGTGGACGGAAGCAGAAACTGACCCCCAAAAAGTGAAGGACACAGCAAAAGATGAAGGACAACAAAATGTATGGAGTGAAATCTTACAACTAGCCAAGACTCTGCAGCCAAAGGAAATGATTCTCAGAGGGAAGACTTCAATTTGAAATCACTTCTTCACCATAGAGGTTGATAACGGGCAGGAGCAGGGTTCCCTTAATAGCACCAAGGAAGGCTAAAACCTGCAGATAGAGCAGGAGAAAAACACGGAGGGACAGTCTAAGTAAGATTAGTCCAAAAGGACTTTTACACCTCAGCAAGAATGAGAACAAGCCAAAGATGGATCAGAAGCAAGGAATGTGTAGTTATTAAAAACATAAAGTAAAATTCCATCTCTGTAACAGCTTACAGAGACACCGGCAGCATAGCATTTGGCTGACTATTCATGGTGGTTAGGGAACTGAAGATTTAAACAGTTTTACTCTATCTGAATTTGGTTGTTTCAGCAGACAATCATGGATACAGTGTCAAAAGTCTTTGGGAATTATGAGGGAGCAGAGGACAGCTCTACTGGAAACCTGACTTTTTTTTCTCTGGAGCAATTTCCCATCCTTGAGCATTTTCTAATTCTTTACTTCTAGTACTAGAATAGAGGTGAGAGCGCAAGTACTTGTACATTAATTCTATTTCTCATATCTAAGAAAGAGGCAATGATGACAAATATATACCAGCATATATAGTGAAAATAAAAACCTATCTAAGTTTGGTGTGAACTACCTTGGAAAGAATAAATCCCAAGACAAATAATGATGAAAGAAAGTGGAAGGATGCAATACAAAAAATGATAGGTTCATTGATCTGTTAAAATATGCCTTAGTGTTCATCTGTATAACAGTTACAAGGATTTAAAATTTTCTCTGATTCAAAATAGGTAGTGTCTGGTAATTGTGGTAAAAAGAGTCTGATGGGAATTTATATTTAAGTGTGCTCTGAGTATGCCCAAATACAAATGCATACACAGATATATGTTTTTCCCCCTTAAAAATAAAGAACAGAATGTTCCAAGTGATTGTCAGGTTAATACACTAAAGCAAAAAATAACAAATATTTCTATGAAAGATGTTTAAAATATAAGAGTAATGACACAAAATTTATGGGATGATTCACATAACTGAAATGTCAAGACAGGATATGTACAGACTTACATGGAAGAGATCAAACTGCAGGGAGCAGTGGCAGTGGGTGGGGACTGTTATGCATCAAGGTGGTTCACATTTGATAAGAACTACAATTCATTGAAGAAGAGGTAATAGTGAGCTTATTTGCTGAAGGAATCTTCCTTCATTTTTATTTCCTCTTCTTGTCTCTTCAAAATGTCCTTGGCAGGAAGGTATAAGAATCTAGTCATTGGGAGAGAAAAAAAGGTGAAAAAATCAGAACAAATGGATGACATCAGAACATGTGTTACGGTTTAACCCATCAGGCAGCCAAACACCACACAGCTGCTACCTCACTCCCCCCGCCTCAGTGGGATGGGGGAGAGAATTGAAAAAAACGTAAAGTTCATGGATTGAGATAAAGACAGTTTAATAGAACAGAAAAGGAAGGGATAATAATAATAATAATAATAATAATAGTAATAATAATAATAATGGTAAAATATACAAAATGAGTGATGCACAATGCAACTGCTCACCACCTGCCGAATGAAATCCAGCCCGTCCCCAAGCAGCAATCGCTGCTTCTGGGACCACGCCTCCTAGTTTATATGCTGAGCATGGTGTCATATGGTATGGAACACCCAGTTGACCAGTTGGGTTAACTGTCCTGTCTATGCTCCCTCCCAGCCTCTTGTGCACCTGGCAGAGCATGGGAAGCTGAAAAGTTCTTGACCAGTGTAAACATTACTTAGCAACAACTAAAATATCAGTGTGTCATCAACATTATTCTTGTACCAAATACAAAACACGGCACTATACCAGCTACTAGGAAGAAAATTAACTCTATCCCAGCTGAAACCAGGACAGTATCAATCCCTTATTCTATACCATCTATGTCATGCCCAGGTCTTCCAGTTTCCAATATATTCCAATTAATCATCACCACTTTTCCTGTCTTTTAATATATATATACACAGGTATCGTTCCCTTAGTCTATGGGCCATCCCTCTAAAATGTCCCTTGAGTTCATTTAGTCCATGACTTTGGGCTCCATCTGTCATAACAGTCTTTCAGGGCAGGAGAGATGGTGTGTGGTGTTGGATTGTTGCATCTTGAAGCCAGTTCTGCGCTTGTCCAGTTCTATCACCGTTGCACTTTGCTCAGTTTCATCAAAGTTCATTCTTCATTAATCTGGATGATTCTTACTGCAATACCATTTATATGATATAGAGCAACCATAGAAGTGATGACATACAGTGTTATATAGCAATTAACATCATACAGTTCAGTTCATTGGCTGTTTTCACCCAAAATCAAATCCCCTTGCGGTACRCATCGGACTTCCCCATCCTTTCGCATTACCCACCAAGTGCACCCAGGTCCTTGAGCAAAAGCAACCCCGTGAATGGGTTTTCCCTTGCCCGAGGCAGGAGTAACCCAGACTGTCTTCCCCAGCATATTTTTTATCTGCACTACAGGGACTTTATCCCCCTCTACAGTGTGTAAAGGTTTTGATTAGGCAGGGCCAGCTTGATTGAAAGATCCCCTCGAGTTGACTAAGCAGGTGGTTTCTGTTAAATGTGTATCCCAATGCTTGAATGTCCCACCACCCATTGCTCACAGTGTGGTCTTTAGCAGTCCATTGTATCCTTCAATTTTCCTGGAGGCTGGTGCATGATAGGGGATGTGATATACCCACTCAATGCCACGCTCTTTGGCCCTGGTGTCTATGAGGGTGTTTTGGAAATGAGTCCCATTGCCTGACTCAGTTTTTTTCTGGGGTACCATGATGCTATAGGACTTGCTTTTCAAGGCCCAGGATAGTGTTCCGGGCAGTGGCATGGGGCACAGGATATGTTTCCAGCCACCTGGTGGTTGCTTCCACCATGGTGAGCACATGGCGCTTGCCTTGGCGGGTTTGTGGGAGTGTGATATAATCAATCTGCCACCCTCTCCATACTTATATTTCAACCATTGTCCGCCATACCAGAGAGGCTTCACTCGCTTGGCTTGCTTGATGGCAGTGCATGTTTCACATTCATGGATAACCTGTGCAATAGCATCCATGGTCAATTCCACCCCTCGATCACGAGCCCATCTATATGTTGCATGTCTTCCTTGATGGCCTGAGGTATCATGGGCCAACCGAGCTAGAAAAAACTCACCCTTGTGTTGCCAGTCCAGATCCACCTAAGCCACTTCAATCTTAGCAGTCCGGTCCACCTGATGGTTGTTTCAATGTTCTTCAGTGGCCTGACTCTTGGGTACATGAGCATCTACATGACGTACTTTTACAACCAGGTTCTTTACCTGAGCAGCAATATCTTGCCAAAATGCGGCAGCCCAGATGGGTTTACTTCTGCGCTGCCAGTTGTTCTGCTTCCATTGCTGCAACCACCCCCACAGAGCATTTGCCACCACCCATGAGTCAGTATAAAGATAAAGTAGTGGCTATTTTTCTCATTCAGCAATATCCAAAGCCAGCTGAATGGCTTTCACCTCTGCAAACTGGCATGATTCACCTTCTCCTTCAGCAGTTTCTGTGACTTGTTGCATAGGACTCCATGCAGCAGCCTTCCATCTCCGATGCTTTCCCACAAGACGACAGGACCCATCAGTGAACAGGGCATATTGCTTCTCATTTTCTGGTAGTTTATTATACAATGGGGCCTCTTCAGCACGCATCACCTCCTCCTCTGGGGACATTCCAAAATCTTTGCCTTCTGGCCAGTTCGCGATCACTTCCAAGATTCCTGGGTGACTGGGGTTTCCTATTTGAGCCCATTGTGTGACCAGTGCAACCCACTTACTCCACATAGCATCGGTTGCATGATGTGTAGAGGGGACCCTCCCACTGAACATCCAGCCCAGCACCRGCAGTCGGGGCGCCAGGAAGAGCTGTGCTTCAGTACCAACCACTTCCGAAGCAGTTCGAACCCCTTCATATGCTGCCAATATCTTTCTCATTTGGAGTATAGTGGGCCTCGGATCCTCTATATTCCCGACTCCAAAACCCTAAGGGTCGACCTTGAGTCTCTCCTGGTCCTTTCTGCCAGGGGCTCCAAGTAGGGCCATTCTCCCCGGCTGCAGTGTAGAGCACTTTTTTTACATCTTGTCCTGCCCGGACTGACCCAAGGGCTACTGCCTGAATTATCTCCCGACTAATTTGTTCAAAGGCTTGTTTTTGCTCAAGGACCCATTTGAAATCGTTCTTCTTCTGGGTCACTTAATAGAGAAGGCTTACAATCAGACTGTAATTTAGAATATGCATTCTCCAAAAACCCAAAACGCCTAAGAAAGCTTGTGTTTCCTTTTTGCTAGCTGGTGGGGACATAGCTGTTATTTTGTTGATCACATCCATTGGCATCTGATGATGTCCATCCTGCCATTTTATTCCTAAAAACTGGATCTCCTGTGTAGGTCCCTTGATCTTACTTTGTTTTACAAACTAGCCTTCAGAAGGATTTGGACTATCCTCTCCCCTTTCTCAAATACCTCTTCTGCTGTGTTGCCCCGTACAATGATGTCATCAATGTATTGCAGGTGTTCTGGAGCCTCACCTTGTTCCAGTGTGGTGTGGATCAGCCCATGGCAAATGGTGGGGCTGTGTTTCCACCCCTGGGGCAGTCGATTCCAGGTGTACTGGACGCCCCTCCAAGTGAAAGCAAACTGTG